>CM054057.1:220225879-220746663 GCA_028641055.1 Alopecurus myosuroides | reverse complement strand
ACCGGGATCTGATGGAAAAACTTATGAAAAAGAGGTATTAGCACCCCCGGTACAAATACTTGCATGGTGGGAGAAAAACATACAACTAGTTGAAAATGTGACCAAACTCATACCAAAACTTGCAAGGTTGGAGCAAATAGGTACAAAGCCAATCAAAACGCGCCATTTGGCTGCCACGTTGTCGCCGGGGTGGACACGAAATCTTACGGAAACCCCCTGAGAGTTTTAAGTCACGCAAAAAAGTCCAACTCTCCCAGGAGTTTCGCATTTATGGTTTAGGACCCTGAGATTCTTTCACATTTATGACCAGGGGGCCGACCGCGATTCCCCATCTACTGTCCCCAAATCCCTAACCCCTTCGAAGAACAGCGAGCATAGCAGAGCACGGCGGCGGCAGTGCAGAGGGGGCGGAGGCAGAGGAGAGGGGCCGGTGCACGGCGGAGGTCGGTGCACGTCGGAGGCAGAGGAGAGGGTCGGTGCACGGCGGAGGCAGAGGATGTCGTGGTCGACTGGTTCGTCATCCGCTCCAGGATTCCGTCGAGCGAGCGGGAGGAGTGGAATGGAACCACGCTCTCCGGTTCGATACCGTGAATCAGCCATGGCATACGAGCCCGCTGTGTACTGCCGGTGCGAGGGCCAGCGGAAGGCGCCAAGGTGGATATCTTGGAGCAGACAGAACCCAGGCAGAAGGTACTATGCCTGCATCGATGCAATGGTGAGCAGGCCTGCAACTTGAGCTCGATTTTGATTTTGATGCAATCACCATTCTGAATTTGAAATTGTGAACAGACAGGTCGTGGTTGTGGTTTTGTGGAATGGCATGATGGTGAGCTGCCAAAGTTTTTCAGTGACTTGATTGGTGATATGCGTGATGAGATCTGGAGGTTGAAGGGTGCAGGAAATGTGCCACCTGTTGAGGATTTATGTGATGGTTTCCAGGATGCAGTTCCAGGCAACTTGATGCTGCAGAATCTTCAAGAAAAGATAGAGCTCCACAATGAAGAGATGAAGATACTGAAGACCAAGTACAAGAGTGTGGTCTTTGCTTTTGCTGTGTTTGTGCTCGGTTTGGTGGTGGGAAAATGCTTCTTTGGTGAGTGATAAGGGGGTATGCAGCAGTGTTATTCAGTGTAGTTCATGCACTGATTGAGTGATGACAAAAGTTGTGTGCTCTCTGTGTACTGCAATCTAATGTACTGATATGCAATGTATGAACCCCTGTTAAGTGTTTATGAATGCAAGAATTCCCAGCAACTCTCTTCTCCGGTGAGGTGTAGGCTTGTGCGATGAGTAACTGGCAGTGTGGAAGATGGGAGTGAGTGGGTGGGGATGTAATGCGGTAGGGGGCAGTAAATAGGCCGTAATGGGTGGAGGACTGTGTGTGGGGGGCGGTTCCCCTTCTATTTGCCTGACAGGTGGTTCATTAGTTGGCTTACGACAGTAAAAAAAAAAGGCTACTAACTGCATTTCACTTCACTGCAGCTAACATTGCATACATTCAGTACAAAAAATATGTTGTTGTCAATATCAAGTTCCTGAATTTAAAATTGCATGCCATGTTCAGTACAAAACTGTTTGAGCATTAAGTTCACATATGAACTAAAATTGGCTACACATGCCAGTTACAAGTTCAGTATGAACTGCAATGATCATCTAAAACTAAAAAGTAGCATCAGGTGCATTTTGAGTGAGTTGCATCTCTTCTGGCATATCAGCACCCACAATGGTGTCATTCAAGTCTGGCAATGATGGTCCTCTTGTCTGCTCCTCATCACCAAACAACCACCAGTGCAATGATCCTGGTGTTGTATTGTACCCTCCTGCTCCATTGCTTCCTGGTGCACTTCCTCCTGCTCCATTGCTTCCTGGTGCACTTCCTCCTGCTCCATTGCTTCCTGGTGCACTTCCTCCTGCTTCAGTGTCTCCTGGTGCACTTCCTCCATCTCCAGTGTCTCCTGGTGCATTCCTTCTTGGTGGTTTAAACCCTGTTGCATTGCTTCTTGGTGCACTACTGCCAGGTGCTTTCCTTTTAAGGCTTTTCCCTTTCTCTCTCCCTCTGCCTACACCTCCTGTTGGTGTAGAGTTGCTTCCATCAGTGCCCCCCCTGCCTGAGGTATTGTTTGCTCTCCCTCTTCCCCTTCCTGGCAACCTTCCCCTAGTGGTAGCTGTGGTGAATCTCCCTTCTGCAACAGGAATGTCCTCTCTAGCCTGAACAACAAATGCACTCTCCTCAGGCAATGGGCCAATGGGTCTTGTTTCTGGTGCTGTTATCTGTTGACATGCAAAATGCAGGAAAATATCAGTACAGTGTACTTATGTGTTAGCAAGCAAAATGCATTCAGCAAACTAAGTACAATGGTACCTCCTGGCTCATAATGTGCACCATCATGTGAGGTTGCTTGCTAGGATCAAGTTCAGGCAATGTAGATTGATGAATGATGTGGCCCAATATAGCAGGGTTATCAATATCTCCATCAGCATCTTCAGGTTGGTGTCTGCCATTGGCTAGATCTTCCATGTATTTGGTGTGTCCCTTCTTATTGTGATCTGCCTTTTTACAAATTGAACAATGCATTTGAAGACCTGCTCTAGTGATTATCTTGACACCATTTTTTTCCTTTTCTTCAGGTGTTTTTCTCCTGTTTTTCTTGGGCCTGCCCATGAACTTGGTGAACAAAGGGGGGTGCACGGGCACTCCATTCTGTTTGTCCCAAAAACATCTTGCTCTGAGTGGAGCCAAGTGGTAACCATATGCTTTCCTATATGTCTCAATGAAATAACACTTGTGCACCAACTTTTCAGGACAAATTCTTTCATGTCTGCAACAGGCAATTACATGGTGGCATGGTATCCCTGTTAGTTGCCACCTCTTGCAGTCACACACTTTCTTCTCCAAGTCCACTATGTACCCTGTTTCAAATTCTCCAGATTTTACTTTAAATTTGTTGCAACCTGCTGCTTCCACACCACAATTTTTGGCAAATTCAGTGAACTTGTCCAATTTTTTCTTGATTTTGGGACAAATAGTGCCATCCCAATCATCAGCTTCCAGGTTCTTACCAACAATCCTATGCATCATCTTATAGAAAATATTTTCAAGCATTGATAGCATTGGCAGTTCCCTAGCTTCATTAATGTAGCTGCATAAAGCATTGCAATATGAAGGGGAAATCAGTACTGTGGTCACCAAAGAACAAAAAACATGTTCAGTGTGCATAATACAAAATGCTTACCTATTAAACACCTCTGAATGATTGTTCAGCAACATGTCACATTTGGGCAATCCATTGAAGAAAGCCTTTATCCATGTGTTTGGTGGCATTTCTTCTACCCAAGCATGAGCCTCAGGACTGTCCACTAGTATCTTGTCCATGTTTCTCTGATAAGTAGGCAGGTTGGTTGACCTTGCAACTGCCCATAGATCATTCTTCAGTGTCTCACCTTTGTGTTTTTTGTGAAAATTCTGATAAATATGTCTAACACAATGTCTATGTTCTGCTTCTGGAAACACAGTGCTGACAGCCTTAATCAGGCCCTTCTGCCTGTCACTCATTATGGTGAAAGGAGCAGTGTTAGAGATGTTCAAATCCTGTTTCAATGTGGTGAGAAACCATTCCCATGCACTGGTGCACTCAACTTCAACTAGTCCATAAGCAATTGGGAATATGCAGTCATTAGGATCAATGCCAACTTCAGTAAGCAAATTCCCTTTGTACCTTGTTTTAATGTGGCAACCATCTATGCATATCATTGGTCTGCATCCTTCTAAAAAGCCTCTTTTGCTAGCATCATAAGACCAGTACAAGGTAGCCAAGTGATGCTTTGGAACAACAGCTCCCTTGTCCTTTGAAAGATTTGTGGAGAGAAAAAATGTGGACCCAGGATTGCTTCTCCTCAGCTCTTCACCATAATCCCACAACAGATTGAATTGTTCTGTCTCATCACCATGTATAATGGCCAGTGCCTCTTTCCTTGCTCTTCTCAGCTTCCAAGTATTTGGAGTCAAGTTAAACTCCCTCTGAATTTTAGTCTTAAAAGTTCCCAGGTCCATTTTCTGATTGTCCCCAAACTCAGTCAGGAAATAGTTGCAGAGAAACTTTGCTGTCAAGGACTTGCTCTCCCAAACTCTCTCACACATGTGGACACCAAAATATTTTCTCACCACAATAGCATCTGTCCTGCTATCCACTGAAGCATTAAGGTACCATGTGCATCCAAATTCACAGTCTCCATCACACACAGCCTCTAACCTTTTGGTCTCATTTCTTCTTTTGCTCACCTTTACTCTCTCCCTTATGTTGTATGCCTTAAGTGCATCTCTAAGCTCCTTCATGCATGAAAAAATCATGCCTACCTTGAAATCTGGCATTGACATGTCAACTTGAGCATTAAATTCAGTGAATTTGTATTGCAGCTCAAGTGTTTGCTCTCTGTTCAGATGCAAATCTTCATGCTCAAGTCCAGCATCATCCTCTTGTTCAATTATGTCCACTCTTTCATTGTAATCATTCACTTCCTTATCAATGTGGGCATCAAACATGTCATCATCCCCATCTTGTGCATCATAATCACTATCATAAAAATCACTGTCAGTGTCCACACCTTCTGAATGTGCAACAATCTCACTTGTATTGCTCTCAACATGAGCTGCAGATACATGTGAAGATGGCCTTCCATTTCCTATTTCCATGTTTGCAAATGCACTGTCCTCACCCAACTCTGGCCCTGGAACTTGCTGTGCACCCTCCTGACCTAACCTCATAATGCAGTCAGGTCTGAAAAAATTCAGAAAGTCGGTGTGATCAACCACAACTGTCAGTGTCTTATGATCCTTCACTGCTTGTATCATTGCTACAATGTCAGAATCATTCTGAATGCACACTAACCCATCATTCATTCCTCTCTCTGGCAGACACCAATACACATGCAATCTGTCATCAATTTCATGATTTAACTGCCTGATTATATCATGAATCCAAAGCAAAGACCAGGTGTCACAATTGCAATTGTCAAAGAAATCAAAACTGCCATTAGTGTACTCAATGTCATCCCGCAACCCTGTGATGAACCCATTATGAGCAATTGCAAGAGTGAATCTATCTGAATTTTCACCTGCATTGCAAACACATGAACCAATTTAAAAGATGGCACCTTTCTGAAATTTCTGCTAAACCAACAGGAAAAGGAAAAACAGGGCATGCTCTGATTCATATTTGACCACTTCTATAACCTGCAATACTACCCGTAGAGCAACAAAACACTATCCAAAAGATCTAAATGCCCCCAAATCGCTCTAATTAAGCTGCACATTAAATTATGGAAGTCCCCAAGTTCATCAAAAATTTGACGAAATAACTACACAATAACCTCACAAAAAGCTTCCTGCGCACCTACAATACCTGATTGAGAGCGCACAGACATGATCATAAACCCTAGCTAAAGCCCCCATGGCGTCCGTCCATGGCGACCAGAGCAGCGGCGAGGGACAAAAGCAAGGTGGAAGAAGAGGGGAGGTCGAAGAAGATGCGAGGCGAGATGGAAGAGGGGTACCATAATCTGGCGGTTCCACGCCGTGGCGACGCAGCACCGGCTCGTCCGCCATTGGCGCCTCGGCGGCAGCGAAGAAGACGCGAGGTTCGACAGAAGGAAGGAGACCGTAACTGACGCGCGTCCTGCTCTCCTATCCGACACGTTAAATGGAAGAATCCCAGGGTCCTAAACCATAAATGCGAAACTCCTGGGAGGGTTGGACTTTTTTGCGTGACTTAAAACTCTTAGGGGGGTTTCCGTAAGATTTCGTGTCCACCCAGGCGACAACGTGGCAGCCAAATGGCGCGTTTTGATTGGCTTTGTACCTATTTGCTCCAACCTTGCAAGTTTTGGTACGAGTTTGGTCACATTTTCAACTAGTTGTATGTTTTTGCTCCCACCGTGCAAGTATTTGTACCTGTGGTGCTAATACCTCTATGAAAAATGCTTGCTTTAGGTGACATATCGCGCGCTCGCGTAGGTCTCCTCACGCGTCGTTGGATCAAGCTTTATCGGACGGTTCCGACAGCTTGTTGTGTCCTTACGCCGCGCAGCGTTAGAATTGTTTCGACCCAACTAGGCGCACCCCGACACATTCATTGCCAGTTACTCTGTCTCCCCGCGCCATCCGCGGAGGCGACGACGCAAAGGCGACGAAGAGGCGATTCACTCCGACCGCGAGGGTGGCGGCGTGTGGAGTTCGTTCCCCGACGTTGAGGGTGATCTCGCAGACCAGGTCACACTCTGCATCTGCTTCTTCTCTCTCTCCCGCTAGTGCTTGTCCCCTCCTCGAGCTCAACCGTCCAAAATAGGTAGCCAGATCTATCCATTTCCGGCGACCGTGTAGCTTAAATTTCTTAGGCGAATCCGCCGGGTTGTAGTGTTCTAGGGTTCATTCCGGAGAATGGTACCTCAAACTGTGTGTTTATTGTTCGAGATCTAGTTGTTTGCCTAGGGTTTGTGTGGATCGAAGTAGCTTTTTGGTTGATGTTGAGACTAATGCCACTGGTTTTCCAGATCTAACTTGTTGGTGTAATGATTTTAATCCTTTTTTTCATTTGCCGTGTTGATTTGGTACATGACATGTGCAGTGTGTTTTATTCTTCTGTTTCAAGTGCACAATTCCCTTGTTGTTACTACGAAATGTATTATGCATGCTTAACTCTATGCTTTTGATGCAGAGTTTTTGTGTCTATGCTACATTTTTTCCTATTTGCACATCTGCTACATGATATGCACCATGTTTGTTGTTTTTTTCTATTGCTTGTTGTAACAACTATCTCACCATGAACCTTGTATTCACCACAGTTTGTTGTTTTGTTACATGTGATGCGTCATGTTCATATATATTGCTACTGAAGTTTAATTGTGTTTCGGTTTGGGTTTGTGTGTTTTTGGTTCTTTTGTAGAGTTGTAGAACATGGGATCGAAGGAAGCTGTTTTTCAGATGCGGTTTGCGGCTAAGCGGCTGCGGCGTGTCATTGATGATGACATGAGCGTTGGGAAGAGGAGTATATTTGCTAGGAGTGCTGTCGCGGTGGTGTCACGGCAGATGCCATGGGATGGCTAAAGATGTGGGGACGATGGACGCTGGAGGTGTCCGGGGAGGGATCACGCGACGAGTAGCCGCGTGAGGTAAGATCCACACAACACAAACAACACGATGTACCCAGGTTCAGGGCCCTCGTGAGGAGGTAAAACCCCTACTCCTGCCTTTCTCTATGTATTACGATGTCTCTCCGAGTAGCCACAGTACAAATGGTATCGCTACCGAGTAGCCCCTCTCTCTTCTCCGAGTAGAGCTAGGTCAAGAACTTAGGGTTTCTAGGGTTCACTATGAGCCTGCGTGTGCGTGTGAGAGCATAGAACGAGATCGTGCCTCGCGCAGGAGGCGGCGGGGCACCTTATATACACGGTGCCCAGCCGGATACGTCCAAATCTAGACAAGTGTCGACATAGTGTGCACATCGTCCTTTCTCCGAGTACCCGCTGACAGCTTTGGTTCCTAACCTTGGCTGCTTCTGTAAAGTCGTTGGGCAAAACTAGGGGACAGACTGGTATCACTGTACCTAGGCACAGAGTAGGCCCCCCTTATCCTGCCACGGCCTGCTTCCATGCTGTCACTGTCAGGCAGGCCGTCCCCACGTGAACAGTAGTTCGAATGCTGCCAAGTACGGACCCAGGATACGCGGGATCCTGTGTCAGAACGGCTCCTTTGACTTTCTGGCCCGAGTAGGTTCCCGCCAAGGGTTCCCGCCAATTGTACTCGGGCCAAACCTTTACTCGTCAGGGTAGAACTTGATTGATCTCTCCTTCTGGTCATCTTGAGGTGAGACCGAGTAGCAGTCGACCGGGTAGCGAGTACCTGGTAGTCGGCTACTCGACCAAACCTCTCTTCTGTAAGCGGCCTTTACCACCTGTCCTTACCCTACTCGGGGGTAACTCCCCGACAGCAGTCCCCGAAGCTGGTTGAGTCTTGCGAACTTGTTCACTAGGCTCTGCCAGCTTAAAACCAGCCTTTGCATCTCAGCTCTTGAACCTCAAGATGCCGAGTAGAACCTCCGAGTAGCTATCTGGAAAGTACTTTGAGTTTCCTCTCTTCCGAGTAACACTTGCTTTCTACTCTGTAACCGAGTAAAAAGACTTAGAGAAATTTCTCAGATTGAGCCTCTGCAGCACAGAGCACAATCCAGCCCTTCGCGCAGCAACTGCACACGTGTCAAGCATCCACGACCTTGTCGTTTGGTTGCCCAGGACACGACCTGCCACGCGTCCAGTTTTCACGCAATGGGCCCACCGGCCGTCATGTCCCATCAAGTGCAGTTATAGGCCACGATTCGGTGGTGGGATCAACTGTGGCCATTACGCGCGCAACCGACGCTTGTGTGCGTTTCTAGCCGGCCACAGGACCCACCACACGCCGCAATCGATCCCACTACCAAGACGGTAACGGTAAACTCGCGGAGGAGATATAAATACCCCCGCCGGTAACTTCCTTTTCCCCTTCCCTCGCACTATTCCTTCTCTGTCTCCTGCTCTTCTCCGCCACCGTGCTCTCCGCCGCCGCGCAAGCTCTCGCGCCGCCGCGGATTCGATTCACCAGCCAACTCCACTCGAAATCTTCCACCTTCTCAACTCACCACAATGGCCAAGTCAGGCTGGGCCGGCTCCTGCGTCACCGCGGAAGATTGCGCCTGGCTCGTCAATACCAGGCGAGTCCCTCCCGGCGTGGAGTGCCAGGCGCCGGACGGCGAAATCGTGCCGTCCCCGCGGGAGGGAGAACGCGTCGTCTTCCTGGCGCATTTCGAGCGCGGGTTCGGACTACCCGCCTCCGATTTCATGAGGAAGTTCCTCAACCACTTCGGCATCCAGATGCACCATCTGCCGCCCAACGCCGTCGTCTTCCTCGCCTACCACGCCGTGGTCTGCGAGGCCTTCCTCGGCATCCGGCCCACGTGGGAGACGTGGCTCAGGTATTTCCACCTGCGCCAGCAATCTACCGGGAAGAAGGACTCCGCGGGCGTCGCCCGCGCCACCGACACCGGCTGCGCCATGATGGTGCAGCGGTCCGGGACGAACCACCCCCGCATCAAGGGGCTGGACTCCGTCAAGCTGTGGCAGAAGACGTTCCTTTACGTCAGGAACGTTGCCGCCGAGCCAGGAGCCCCGGTGAACGACAGAATCAACCTGCCCGTTTGGTGCAATCGCGCTCCAATCGGGATGTACTGGAAGGACAAGCCCGTCAACGACGATGACGCCATCGAGATGGAGAATCGACTCGGCTGGCTGAAGGCGGAGGGCCTCAAGAACGACGACCCGGTGGCCTGCTGGATCCAGCGCCGAGTACTGCCCTTGCAGGAGCGGTGCCATCTCATGTGTTACATGGGAGGGCCCCGCGACTGCACCAGGACCACCACCATCGAGATCGACAACATCGACGTCCCCTGGCATGCCAGGAACATTTTGACGACAAGCCTTGGCGACCACTGGCAATACGGGTTCGTCCCGTACAGCCGCACAAAGCCGATTGAGCGGGTACGCCTTCCTTACTTTGCTCTCTGCATACATTTTCCGAGTAGATAACTTCCCCTCCTTGCATTAGCTAGCAATTGCCTTGTGTTCCGAGTAGGACACTTAGCCGAATTGCATAGGCTTAATGTGCTTCATGCTTGCACGCCTTGCCGGATAGCCTATTAGAGAACAACTCTTAGGCTCGATGTGCTTTATACTTGCACGCCCTTCCGAGTAACACCTTTCGGCAAACATGCTTAGGCTTAGTATGCTTTGTGTTTGCACGCCTATCCGGGTAGAATGCTTAGTAAACTGCCTAGGCTTTGTGTGCTTTGTACCTGCACGCCTATCCGAGTAGGATTCCTTCCTGGTTCTCGGCTAATCTGTGATCCTTCTCTGCTTTTCAGGTTCTCACTCGCCAGATAATTGAGAGCTGCGAGGTTTTTGAGGGCAACTGGTCTCCTGACCGTGAGGAGGATGATGTGCCCTCTTTTGATGCTGTGGAGCAGCCCAACCTCTCTCGCTCCCCCGTCCCTGATAAGCGCGACGCTCTCCGCACCTGGTCCGACGAGGATTTTGATGGTAACTGTACTTTCATTCTGTTTGTTTCCGAGAAGTATCAATCCCTCGTTTGCTGTTTCTGATTCTTTCCTCTTTTCCCTTTGATTCCCAGATGAAGTTGCCGCGGACAAGGACGACGAGGACGAAGACGAGAACGAGGGCGCTGAGCCCCTAGTCGTCAGGCCTCTGTCCATCGCCGCTCCTGAGACCCGCAAACGGGCTGGTAGCGGGGCACCAGCGCCTCCTGCCAAGAAGAAGAAACCCGCCGAGAAGAAGGCGGTCACGAAGAGAACCAGACGAGAACTCAAGTGCACCACCGCGTAAGCCCTCTTCTCGGTCGTTTCCCTTCTCACGCGGTACTATTTTCCCCAAATTCCTTCTAATTTCTGGTTTCCCTTTCTCTGCAGACCTCCTATGGACGCAAACGCAGCTCTCGCGTCTGACCGTACTAAGGAGAAACCAGTACCTCTGGTCAACCTGGACGATGATGATGAGGACCACACCGCCAATGCTGCTGCTGCCAATCCAGCACAAGGAGCAGTATCAGAACCAGCAGCACAGGACACTGCCGTCCACGATGAGAGAGCCCCTTCTCCTCCGGCTAGCAACGCCGAGGAGAACCAAGATCACGAGATGCAAGACAACACCGCCGCCGAGCGGCCTGAAGCAGAGCAAGAGCAGCCCGCCACAGGGGCTGCTGCACAAGAGAGCCTCGCTGCCGCGCAGCGAGTAGAAGATACCACCGCCACGGATGCCACTGCTTATCCATTGAGCAGCGTGCAACCGGGCGTGACACCGAGTAGCGCCCAGCTAGGAGCTGCACAAGGCGATGGATCTGCGGCGCCACCAACTGCGCAAGGCCCTACCGCGCCAACTGCGCAAGGCCCTACACCTCCAACTGCGCAAGGCCCTACACCGCCAGCTGCGCAAGGCCCTACACCGCCAACCTCCTCCTCGTCGTCGAAGACCAAGGATACATCCAGCCCTCCCGCCGGGCGAGTAACCAGGCAGCGAGCCTTGGAAGCTCTGAGGGACGAGGTTGTCAGAAGGGAATCCGAGAAGGAAGCTGCTGAGAAGGCCAAGGCCGAGAAGGAAACTGCTGACAAGGAAGCTGCTGAGAAGGCCAAGGCTGAGCAGAAGAAAGCCAGGGCTGAACAGAAGAAGGCCGAGAAGCAAGCTGCCGAGAAGGCAGTCGCCGAGAAGGCAAAGGCCAAGACTGACGGGAAGACTACTGAGGATCCCGAGAAGCAGAAGGTTGAGAAAGAGCAAACAAAGAAGCGGGCCAGAGACCAGAGTACGTCCTCAGGCGGAGCGCTCGTGATCCACGAGTCCGGCCCGATTCCTGCTGCGCTCTCGGCTGATGCTCGCGCTGCTGGCCAGCCCTGCTACCCGGAGTACATGATCGAGGTTAGCCAACAGCACTCAATCGGCTTCCCTCCCAAGGACAAAGCTTTAGCTATCCAGAGGGGAAGGAAGGTTGTAGCCGTGAACTCCCCTCCTCCAGATCCAAGCCAACCCCAGTCTGTCAACATTGCTTCTCGTGGAGTCCAAGACAAACCAATAACTTCCAAGGGTCTTGAACAGGTATTGGACACCGTTGGCTTCATTGACGCCAAATGGGATAGCAAGATTCTCGGCGTGGATAAGTGGCATGGTCTTAGCCTTGGAGGCATCGACCACATGCGCGTGGACTGGAACAAGGTTGACCTGGGACGCAATCCCATGTCCGTCTCCACCGAGACCGCGACACTCGCAGCCAAGATGTTCTTGCATCGCAAGAATGCCGAGGACATCGAGCAGTCCTACGCGGTGAGTCCTTCTTGCCTTTTCCGAGTTGAAATTTCTTCTCTGCTACTCGCCTTTTTTCTTTCTTACCATCACTCCCAGTCCCCGAGATTCGGGTCGAGTAGACGGATACTCTCCGAGTAGCCTCCTACTCGGGCTGAATCTTCTCTGCTTTGCCTAACTCATTTTCTTCTCGCTTCTCAGGATAGCGTCCTGAAGCGGACCAATCTATACCGCCATCTTCTCTGGAACCACTCTATCGCCAGGAGGCGCATTGCTGCTTTAGAGAAGGAAAAGGCAGCTGCGGAGGCGGCCAGCAAGAACGCCAAGGACAGCACCCAGCAGCTGACTGAAGTGCAAGGTACGCTTTTAGCTGTGCGATTCATGCGTTTTTGTTTACGCTCGCTTATGCTTTCTTATGCGCTAACCTCTCCTTCTCTGCAGAAAAACTGAAGGCTTTAGCAGACGAACATGAGAAGTGCCGCAGCTTCGTGGAGAACTCCGAGGCTACCATTAAAAGGCTAGAAGGTAAGCTTGTTGTTTACTCGGTTTGACTTTGAGTTTGTGTCTTCTCTGCTCCTCTGCTAACCTCATCTATCTCTTCGCAGAAGATTACAAGTTGTTTGCTGAGGCACACCAAGATTGTGTCAAGCCGGCAGAGGTGCAGAAGCAGCTGTCTGACCAGGCCCTTGAGTTGTTGAAGGACCACACCACGGAGATGGAGAAGCTGCAGCTCCAGCTTCAGAAGGCACTCCAAGATGCCGTCAAGATTGGCGCCGAGAGGGACAAGGCACTCGCCGAGAAGGCCAAAGCCGAGACCACTTTCAAGGCCAAGGAGAGGGTCCTTGAGCAGGAATGTGAGACCTTGAAGAAGACCAACGCTGATCTCTTCACTCAGATGACCACCCTGCGCGATATCCAGGAAAAGCACATTGGCAACGAGGAGTCCTGGAAAACCAAGCTGCAGCAGCTGCGCCGCCAACTGATCGGTAAGTTTTCTCTTCATTGCATCTTTTCTTCTCGGTCTTGTTCCTTCTCGGCTTCTTTTTTCTTCTCGGTTTTTGATCTTGCCACTTGCTATTTCAGATATCTGGCCTCGTCTTGATTCTTCCTCTGCGCCTACGGTAGCCAAGGCCCGAGCAGTTCGCCTTTCGCTGGGTGAGCCAATTGACACCAGGGCTGATATCGAGGACAGCTTGCTGGTACTCAAAGGTTACTTCGAACAGCTGGCCGGCGTCGGAACTGACTTGGTGCATGCGGGCTTTGAGCTCCACCGGCTGTTCTGGCCTCATGACCCCCGGCCAAGAAACATGCGGGATCTCGCCCTCAAGCTGGAGAACGTGAAGGCCGAGCTGAAAAAATGGCGAGCCTCTGGAGCCCGTGCTGGTGCGGACGTGATGCTTCTCTGCATAGCATCTTGGTATGAAAACCTGGATATGCAGCGCATCCGCGGGAAGCGCAATGATTCCAAGTGGGAGACGGATGCCGAGAGCGTGGCTTTGCGCAAGCAGATTGCGTATGAGGTCGCAGAGTGCGCCGAGACGGAGGTCTACATCGAGGGCGTCCCCGAACCCGACACCGAGTACGAGGACGAAGGAGATGAGGACGAAGTGGAATCCGACTTGGAAGGCTTCTTCGAATCGCCTGAGGGCAAGGCCGGGAAGGGGAAGAGCGTCGCCGTCGCGAGTAGCGATGAGGACGAGTACGCCCACATTGACACCGCTGCACTCGACTTTGGCACCTCCTCAGGTGCTGCTCTCGACGACACGGTGCCCCCTCCTGGCCAAGCTTCAGGCTCCTCTTCGGCTCCAGGACCCGTCTCGGTGGCCACGGCCACTTCCGAGCAGGCGGCCACCCAGGATGATGCCGAGATGAAGGGATCCGCCACCGTCCAGACGGAAGCGGATGCCACCCATGCCAGCACCGAGGGAACAGCTGCCACGACTGCCACCGAAGAAGCTGCTGCCAAGACCGCCACCGAAGAAACAGCAGCCAAGGCCAGCGCCGAGAACACTGCCTCATCATCTTGAAGCAACCTGCACTCTCTTTTACTCGAAAACTTATCAGATCCCCGGGATGCCGGGAGCAGATGTAATAGACTACCTTTATCTTGCTTGCTACTCAGTTTTTATGCCCACTCTGTTTATGTTGACATTAATCAATTTGAACGACACTGGCTTAATGCCGAGTTGTGTTTCCATGCGAGTCCCCGAGTAGCATTTCTTATTCACCCTGTCTTTTCATCTCTGCTCTACCTGCGACTTGTCGCTTGTTTGGTATTCGAGTCACAAGAATCAAGTAGCAGGGCTGCAAATACTTAGCCGCTAGAAACAATCATGGTAACGCAGCCCACCACTTAGCCGAGAAGACGAAAACAGGGAACAAAAAGTAACCGACAATCTACTCGGTTCCTGCACTCTTTCTTCCTTAGTGATTTTCGTGTGCTCATTGACCTTTTGCTTGTTCTCTTGCTTGCCATGAAGCCGGGTTTCGGACAGCAGCAAAGTCGAAGAGTTGGCATATAGGTTTAAACACAGTACTCAATGCACTTGTGAGTTCTGAAGTGGAGCAACCGAATAGACAAAGGACCAAGCCGAGTAAAAACACTTAAAGCAATTTTGGACGAGGGCAGTCCCCGAGAACAATTTCAGATTGCAGAGTAGAATTTCAACTCGGATAAGAGGGTACATACACATCTTTGCTCATGAATGAAAACGACGAAGTAGAGCTACATTCCAGGGACGCTTGGTTTCCTCTCCAGCTTTATCTGCCCTGTTCGCCTGCGATGGGCGCACATCTACAAGATAGTACGCGTCATTGTGCAGCGCTTTGCTGACAATGAATGGCCCTTCCCATGGAGGAGACAACTTGTGCATCCCGGCTGTGCGCTGCACAAGCCTAAGGACCATGTCTCCTTCTCGGAAAACCCTTGGGTTCACCTTTCGGCTATGATAGCGCCGCAGGTTTTGCTGGTAGATAGCCGAACGTGACAGAGTCAGCTCTCTTGCTTCTTCAAGCAGGTCAACGTCGTCTTCTCGAGCTTCTCTCGCCTCCACCTCAGTGTAGAGGGCTACTCGGGGGGAGTCATGCTCTAAGTCTATTGGCAACACGGCCTCAGCCCCGTATACCAAGAAGAATGGCGTGTAGCCGGTTGACCGGTTAGGGGTAGTCCTTAGACTCCACAACACCGCTGGCAACTCTTCTAGCCAACACCCAGGTGTTTTCAGCAATGGCTCAATCAGCCTTGGCTTTATGCCTGCCAGTACCATTCCATTGGCTCTCTCAACTTGCCCATTGGAAGCAGGATGCGCGACTGACGCAACGTCTAGTCGGATATGCTTATCTCTGCAGAATCGCACCATTGCCCCCTCTGCAAAGTTGGTGCCGTTGTCGGTGATGATACTATGCGGGTAGCCATATCTCATGATTATATCCTTCACGAACTTCACGGATGTGACCCCATCGCACTTCCGAATAGGTTTCACCTCGATCCACTTGGTGAACTTGTCCACCATGACCAAGATATGTGTCATATTGCCTTTAGCCGGCTTGAAAGGACCAACCATATCCAAGCACCAAACAGCAAATGGCCATGTGATAGGAATTGTTTTCAACTCGGAAGCTGGCATGTGAATCTTACTTGCGAACATCTGGCAGCCGGTGCACTTCCTCACAATATCTTCAGCTTGCTGCAGTGCAGTGAGCCAGTAGAAGCCATGCCGAAAAGCTTTCTTGACCAAAGCCCGAGATGAGGCGTGATGTCCACATTCCCCTTGATGTATCTCCACCAGGATTTCTTCTCCTTCCTCTGGGCTCACACATCGTTGCAGCACGCCGGTGGCACTTCTCTTGTGCAGCACATCTCGGACTATGGTGTAGCCCTTGGATCTTCTCTGAATCTGCCTTGCAGTTACCTCATCTTCAGGTAAAGTGCCGTCCCTTAGAAAGGATAATATGGGCATAGCCCAACTCGGTGTCTCCCGTGTGGGGAACACTGGTTCGTCCATTTCCATTGGGGCAGGCTCTTGTGGTTGCACAGGAGGAGTAGGAGCGCTTCTTTGCAGCCCAGACCGATTGGCGAGAACTTCTTCAATGAATGCAACAGCTTCAGGGTTGAGGGCGGCAGTCCCCGAGTAAGGAGTGGCAGTCCCTGAGTAGGGAATGGCAGTCCCCGAGTAAGGAGTGGCAGTCCCCGGGTAGGGAGCGGCAGTCCCCGAGTAAGGAGTGGCAGTCCCCGGGTAGGGAGCGGCAGTCCCCGAGTAGGGAATGGCAGTCCCCGAGTAGAGGACGGCAGTCCCCGGGTTCCCTGCAACACTCTCCCAGTCAATCTCCATTGGGTCAGATTCTTCACTTGGCAGAGAAGGAACAAAGATAGATTCCGAGTTGGGGGAAGGCTTGATGGATGGCTTCCTCAAATGCTCCAAGGCAATCCCTGCCCGGATGGACTGCCGAGAAGATCCCAACTTGGACAGCTCGTCTGCGGCTTCGTTCTCTGCTCGGTGAATGTGCTGGAACTCACAGCCTTCGAAAAACCCAGTCATTGACTGCACCAGGAAGCGATACGATGCCATGTTGGCATCCAAGGCATCCCAGGTACCTGAGACTTGCTGCACCACTAGATCCGAATCGCCATAGCATATAATGCGTTGCACACCAACCTCCTTTGCCACTCGCAAACCATGCACCACCGCCTCGTACTCGGCTACATTGTTGGATGCCTTGAAATGAATCTGCAGCACGTACTTGAGTTGATCCCGCTTGGGTGACGTAAGCACAACGCCAGCACCAAGGCCTTCTTTCACCTTTGAGCCATCAAAGTGCATTTTCCAATAGTTGGAAACTGGAGCAGGAGGTTCATACTGCATCTCGGCCCAGTCCACAAGAAATTCCGCCAGGACCTGAGACTTGATCGCTTCTCTTCTCGTATACGCGGGAGCGTACGCGGCTAGCTCAATCGCCCACTTGGCTACTCTGCCACTCGCCTCCTTGTTACCCATGATGTCCGAGATGGGAGCAGAGCTCACAACCGTGATGGGGTGCTCCTGGAAATAATGTTTTAGCTTCCTGGCGCCCAGGTACACACCATATGTCATCTTCTGGTAGTGCGGATAGTTTTGCTTGGAACTGGACAGCACTTCACTGAGATAATAGACTGGGCGCTGCACACTCTTGCCTTCTTCTTCTCGCTCCACCACTATCACCACGCTGACTACTCGGTTAGTCGCGGCAATGTACAGCAGCATAGGCTCCTTGGGTAGCGGACTAGCCAAGACGGGAGCGCTAGCCAGCATTGCTTTTAGCTCATTGAATGCCACGTCCGCTTGCGGAGTCCAGACAAACTTGTCACTTTTCTTCATCAGCTGGTACAGAGGCAGAGCCTTCTCGCCCATTCGGCCCAGAAAACGGCTCAGAGATGCCAGACAACCCGTGAACTTCTGCACGTCCTTCAATGATCTCGGCAAAGACATGCTCTCAATAGCTTTTATCTTGGAAGGATTGGCTTCAATGCCCCGACTAGAAACCAGAAAACCGAGTAGCTTTCCAGCTGGTACACCAAAGGTGCACTTACTCGGATTCAGTTTCATTTTGTACCTGCGTAGGTTAGCAAAGGTTTCCTCCAGGTCGGCAAGCAGAGTATGTGTTTTATTCGTTTTGATGACAATGTCATCTACGTACACCTGCACATTCTTGCCGAGCTGGTCATGCAAGCATTTCTGCATGCATCTCTGATAGGTTACACCCGCATTCCTCAGGCCAAAACACATGACACGATAGCAATAAGCCCCGTACGGGGTAATGAAAGCAGTCTTTATTTGATCGGCAGGGTTGAGTGCAATCTGGTGGAAACCAGAGTAGGCATCTATGAAAGACAACAGTTCACAGCCGGCAGTGGAATCGATCACCTGATCGATGCGAGGTAGCGGGAAAGGATCCTTGGGGCATGCCTTGTTCAAGTCGGTGTAGTCGACGCACATGCGCCATGCAGTGGCAGCCTTGGGATCTTCCTTTTTCTTCTCGACCATGACCGGGTTGGCTAACCAGTCCGGGTGCAGCACTTCCATAATGAAGTTACTGATCAGCAGCTTGGTGATTTGATCACCGATGGCCTTCCTTCTCTCATCCCCGAAACGGCGCAGAGCCTGCTTCACGGGCTTGGCGTCAGGACGCACATGCAAAGAGTGCTCAACCAACTCCCTCGGGACTCCTGGTAGATCTTCATTGGTCCAGGCGAACACATCCCGATTCTCACGGAGGAAGTGGATGAGCGCGCTTTCCTATTTCTCCGCCAACCCGGCACCAATGATGGCCACGCGCTCCGGGAACTCGGGGTCAACCTGGACTGTCTTGGTCTCCTTGGCAGCTTGGAAAGCAGTACCATGCTGGGTACTCGGCACACCTTGTGCGCCAGCTTGTGCGGACTGAGCCATGGCCACCACCTCGTACATCTTCTTCTTCTCGGCAGCAATCACCATTGATTCCGCCAGCTGGGAGCTAGCTGATGCACACTCCATGGACTTCTTGTAATCTCCCGAGATGGTGATGATGCCATTGGGGCCGGGGATCTTCATCTTCAGGTAAGCCACATGTGTGGAGGCCATGAACTTGCTCAGAGCAGGCCTGCCGAGTAGAGCATGATATGGGCTCTGATGATCCACCACTTCAAACTGCAGGCGCTCTGTGCGGCAGTTCTCCCGAGTACCGAATAGCACATCAATCCACACTCGGCCAATCGGGTTGCATGAGATCCCGGGCACAATGCCATGGAAAGTGGTCTTGCTGGGCAGCATCATGTTCTCGGCCATGCCAAGCTTCTCGAGTGTGTCCTTGTACACAATGTTGATGCTGCTGCCGTTGTCGATTAGCACCTTGCTGAACCTCACATTCTTCTCGGGGCCCAGGAAGGTAGGATCCAACACCAAGGCATATGTACCCGGATTGGGCATCACCTTGGGGTGATCTGCCCGAGTCCACCTGATCTCCTGGTCGCACCAATACATGTAGTGAGGAACAGCCGGAATCACTGCATTGACCTCCATGGCCCGCCTGTGCTGTGACTGCTTGTCGACTGCCTCAGAGGTGAAGATCATATAGCTCTCATGGTGCTCTTGGTACTGGTTAGAGCCATTGCCCCCATTGTTGCCATTGTTGTTGCCCTGATAGTTGTTGTTGCCTCTGTTGTTGTTGTTGCGGTTGTAGTTGTTGTTGTTGTTGCGGTATCTCTCATTGTTGAAGTTCCGGTTGGCTCCTAAAGCCACCTGGTTGACATTCTCTCTTCTCGGATAGACTGGCGGCCGAGTTGCGGGAGCGCGAGTAGGCTGAACAGTAGCATTGACAGCTGGCAGAGGAGGAGGAGGAGGCAAGCCATCACTCTTGATCACATCCCACCACTCGCACTGCCGAGTAGTGTGGTTGGCGGGCCTTGAGGGGTGGTGAGTGTGAAAGCTACACGGACCATCCTTCATGTCATCAAAGACAAACTTCTTCGGCTGCTCGGAGTTCCCGCTACCCGGCTGCGCAGTGCGGAACGGTTTCTTGTTGCCTTGGCCCTGGTTCTGGTTCTGCCCGTAGGCTCCAGCAGGTTTCTGCCTTTGGCCACCACCGCCTCCAACATTCACCGCGTTCACCTCCTCAGGGTCATACCGAGTATCTACTCGGCGCTTGTTGCGGAACTCGTTGCGCTTGCTGCTGTTGAAGTTTCTTCTCGGCTCAGAGGAGTCCATCAGTGGCTGAGTAGGATCACCGAGTGCGTACTGATCCGCAATCTTGATGGTCTCGGCCAGGGTGTTCGGCATCTCCCTCTGCAATCTCTGCCAAAGCATGCTGCCATGTCGGCAACCCTGCGCAAACCAAGTGATGGCCTGCGCTTCATTCACACCCTCACAAGTGTTCCTCAAGGTGCTCCACCGAGTAAGGTACTCGCGGTCCGTCTCGTCTTCTCGCTGCCTGCAAGCCGACCGCTGTTGTGGCCTATTCGGCCTCTTGTACGTACTCGTGAAGTTGCTGACGAAGGCGTCCGAGAAGTCCAGCCAGCAGTTAATGCTGTGCTTGGGCAAGTTGTTGAGCCAAGTGCGAGCTGGACCCTCTAGCATCTGCGGCACATAGCGCACCGCCCATCTCCTGTTGCCACCCGCAATGTGGACTGCGGTGACGTAGTCATTGAGCCAATCTTCAGGCTTGGTGCTACCATTGTAGCTCTTGGTGCCTCTTGCAAGCTGGAAGCCCTTCACGGAAGGCTCGTTCATGATGCGCGGGCCAAAGCACTCGGGGCCAGGAGGACCCGTGCTCTCAAGCCGCGCCGACAAGCTGATACGGTCCAGCTGGTGCCTCGCATCTCCAGGCGCCAACACACGCTCACCGACACGGTCATGGATGTCATAACCAGCCATCTCCATAGCCGAGTAGCCATCATCATACCTATCCACCTGCATAGCTGCGGGCTGCTCCACCGGGTTGGCGACTGGTGCCACTGGGCGCGGCTGCTGCCTCTGCCGAGTAGGCTGAGCTGCAGGCTGCCGAGAAGTACCCGGACGCGCGGCTTCTCGGGCACGGCTTTGAGCTTGATGGGCTTGAGAGCCTGCTCTTGCAGCATTGTGTTCCTGCCCGGGCTGCTGCGGCACAGCAACCTGTTTCGCGGCAGCAGCCGGGTCATACACCTGCATTTGCCTGTCTCTACCCGAACGCCCGCTGCGGCTCTTCTCGCGGCTAGGATGCGGAGATGAGGCTTGATCGTTAGATCTTGCCGCATGCGAGTGAACCACCTGCGAAGCTCCAGCTCCCGGGTTGGCCTTCCGGAACTCCTCATTCTGCCTGGCGGCCTCCAGCACCAACTCGTTGAGCCTCTCCTGCTGCCTGAGACGCGCCTCTCCATCCAGGCGCGGCAACTCGGCAGCCACGGCTTGCGCAGCTCTGAGCGTCTTGGCGGGTGTGATGTACCTTGGCCTTGTGAAGGTGTTCGCGGTGGCGGACTGCGCGGGCTCCTCCGCAACTGTCGCCATCTCGGCGCCCAGGTTGCGCCGCGTAGCGCCTACCCTGCTGGGCCTCCTGGCGACCGGCGTGAAGCCGTGAGCCTTGTTGTACTCGAGCTGGTCTAGACTCAGCTCAAGCCTGATCTTCTCCAACTCCGCCTGCTCGGCAAGCAGCTCCTGGCGTTGCCGCTCGAGCTGCTCCCTCGCTGCAAGGAGCTCGACGTCGGTGGGCGTGGGCATGCCAGTTCGCGCAGCAGACGCGGGGATGACCGTAGACGTGGAAGGCGGCAGGTTGCTCTCCTTCTCGTAGGGCCGGTGGTTCCTGCCACCAGCAGGCGGGTCGTCAACCTCCTCGACGACGGCCGCAGCGCCAGTAGCGGCTGCGCCAGTGTTCGCCGCCAAGCCCGTCACCATCACCTCAGCGCAGCATGCGGAGCCGCATGCAGGCCTTCCGCGAGCAGCAACCACCGCGGGAGGATCCTCCGCGTCATGCACCAGCTCGGGGTAGGCGCTGTTGGCGACGGTGGCGACGTAGACGAGATGCGAGCCGAAGGAGATCACCGAGCCGCCCTCGGGCATGGCCGCGCCGCCGAAACAGCCGGCGTTGTCGGTGACGAAGTCGAAGGAGCCGAATCTGTGGACAAGGCCACAAACTACGCGCTCCGCTGATGAAGATCCCGTCCGAACAGAAACTCCAACCAGCGCCGCTGGTTGCCCCAAGGTGGGCGCCAACTGTCGCGGTGGTGTCACGGCAGATGCCATGGGATGGCTAAAGATGTGGGGACGATGGACGCTGGAGGTGTCCGGGGAGGGATCACGCGACGAGTAGCCGCGTGAGGTAAGATCCACACAACACAAACAACACGATGTACCCAGGTTCAGGGCCCTCGTGAGGAGGTAAAACCCCTACTCCTGCCTTTCTCTATGTATTACGATGTCTCTCCGAGTAGCCACAGTACAAATGGTATCGCTACCGAGTAGCCCCTCTCTCTTCTCCGAGTAGAGCTAGGTCAAGAACTTAGGGTTTCTAGGGTTCACTATGAGCCTGCGTGTGCGTGTGAGAGCATAGAACGAGATCGTGCCTCGCGCAGGAGGCGGCGGGGCACCTTATATACACGGTGCCCAGCCGGATACGTCCAAATCTAGACAAGTGTCGACATAGTGTGCACATCGTCCTTTCTCCGAGTACCCGCTGACAGCTTTGGTTCCTAACCTTGGCTGCTTCTGTAAAGTCGTTGGGCAAAACTAGGGGACAGACTGGTATCACTGTACCTAGGCACAGAGTAGGCCCCCCTTATCCTGCCACGGCCTGCTTCCATGCTGTCACTGTCAGGCAGGCCGTCCCCACGTGAACAGTAGTTCGAATGCTGCCAAGTACGGACCCAGGATACGCGGGATCCTGTGTCAGAACGGCTCCTTTGACTTTCTGGCCCGAGTAGGTTCCCGCCAAGGGTTCCCGCCAATTGTACTCGGGCCAAACCTTTACTCGTCAGGGTAGAACTTGATTGATCTCTCCTTCTGGTCATCTTGAGGTGAGACCGAGTAGCAGTCGACCGAGTAGCGAGTACCTGGTAGTCGGCTACTCGACCAAACCTCTCTTCTGTAAGCGGCCTTTACCACCTGTCCTTACCCTACTCGGGGGTAACCCCCCGACAAGTGCCTTCAAGGACCTGCTAGATGTTTCTGCCTTTGGAGTCCCCATGGAACTGATTGAATTTGTTGCTATGCACACAAATCACAAGCTCCGCGAGTTTAGATTTAAAAAACAAGACCATACATTTTACCCGAGCAATGGTGAAGAAGGTTCTCGGTGTCCCTTCTGGTGACAGACCGATGGATTTGCTGAAGAGGAGTGTGCAGTCCGATCTCCGGGATATGTTCAAGAACGACAAAGGTCGTACATCTTTAGCCAAGAAAATTGAAGTGCTCAAGTTTTGCGACGAAACAGATGAAGAAACAGTCATCAGGAGTTTTGGTCTTATTGCTTTTGGGACCGTCCTTTGCCCTGGCACCGGAAACATGATTATGTGTGAATTTCTTGGCAGCATGATGGATGTTCATGCTATTGATCCGTATGTTGTTGATGAGTATATACTTGCTGAGATTATGAAGGAAGTTGAGGTATTCCAGTTGAAGATGAAAAGGCGTTCTGAACTAGATGCTTCTAGCATTCAATGGATTGGACAGTGCCTTCCTGCACTTGTGGTATGCATCCTTGTTTGCTTTTTACAACATTTTATGTTGTTCTTGCTTGCGTCATCGATGTGATGTTTGCATACACTAATTTTGCTTTCGTGTTTCATGACAGATCATTTACATAGATTTCCTTAGCTTCCCTCCACTGCCTCCTAGTGAGGATAGCATCAATTATGGGACCCCAAGGGTTTGCTTTGTTCGTGATGCTGACTTTGCTCTTGTAGTGGAGATTGACAAGAACAAGTTAAGCCTCAGCCCTGTTGCTTTTGGGATGCGTCCAGTAAGTCACTGCTCTTTTTCATCCTCTCCCTTTTTGTTTTGTTCTTCGGGTTGTTTTTTTATGTCCGTGTTTCGATGCAGCAGTAACCATTTTTTTGCTTACTTTAGTTTGCTTTTCTTTTGTGTGGTTTGTAGCTTCTGAACATTCGTCACACAATGTATGCTGATGTTCTGGTTGTTGGTAATGTTAATGCTCCCCAAGTGGAATTTTAAGTCGAGGCTGCTGCGGAAGAAACTGAGGTGATTCCTTGTCGGGGGGTTACCCCCGAGTAGGGTAAAGGCAAGTGGTAAAGGCAACAGTCAGAAGAGAAGTTTGGTCGAGTAGCCGCCTACCCGGTACTTGCTACCCGGTCGACTGCTACTCGGTCTTACGAAAAGATGACCAGAAGGAGATATCAAGCAGGTTATGTCCGTTCGAGTAGAAGAGCTGGTCCGAGTAAGATTGGCGGGAATCTACTCGGGCCAGAAGTCAAAGGAGCCGTTCTGACACAGGATCCCGCGTATCCTGGGTCCGTACTTGGCACTGTTCGAACCACTGTTCATCTGGGACCGGCCTGCCTGACAGCGACAGTGTGGAAGCAGGCGGTCGCAGGATAAGAGGGGCCCTACTCTGTGTTTGGCACAGTGATACCAGACTGTCCCCTTGGTTTTGCCCAACGACTTTCCGGATGCAGCCAAGATTAGGAACCAAAGCTGTCAGCGAGAACTCGGAAGAAGGACGATGTGCACACTATGTCGACACTTGTCCATATTTGGACGTATCCGGCTGGGCACCGTGTATATAAGGTGCCCCGCCGCCTCCTGCGTGAGGGATCGCATGCTCGGACACAGGAAACCCTAGATTCTTGACCTAGTTCATAAAAAAGAGAGAAGAGTGGCTACTCGGTAGGAAGAACATTGTACTGTGGCTACTCGGTGAGACACCAGAATACATAGAGAAAGGCAGGAGTAGGGGTTTTACCTCCTCACGAGGGCCCTGAACCTGGGTAGATCGTGTTGTTTGCAGTGTTTGATCTTCACCTCACGCGTCTGCTTGTCGCGTGATCCCTCCCCGAGCACCTCCAGCGTCCATCGTTCCCACATCTTTAGCCATCCTATGGCATCTGCCGTGACACCACCACGACAGTTGGCGCCCACCGTGGGGCAACCAGCGGCGCTGGTTGGAGTTTCTGTTCGGACGGGATCTTCTTCAGCGGAGCGCGTAGTCTGTGGCCTTGTCCACAGATTCGGCTCCTTCGACTTCGTCACCGACAACGCAGGCGACTTCGGCGACAAGGCCATGCCGGAGGGCGGCATGGTGATCTCCTTCGGCGCGCACCTCGTCTACGTCGCCACCGTCGTCGACCGCGTCTACCCCGAGCTGGTGCATGACGCGGAGGATCCTCCTGCTGTGATCGTTGCTCGCGGAAGGCCTGCGCGCCGTTCTATGGACCGCGCCGAGGTGATGGTGACCGGCTTGGCGACAAACACCGGCGCAGCTGCTGCTGGCGCCGCGGCCGTCGTCGAGGATCTTGCTGCCTCGAGCGCTGGTGGCAGGAATCACAGGCCTTACGAGAAGGACTGCAACCTCCCTCCCTCCACCACTCCGACCATTCCCGCGTCGGCTGGGCGGAATGGCATGCCGCCTCCCACCGACCTCGAGCTCCTGAGCATGAAGGAGCAGCTCGAGCGGCAACGCCAGGAGCTGCTCGCCGAGCAGGCGGAGTTGGACAAGATCAGGCTAGAGCTTAGTTTAGATCAGCTTGAGTACAACAAGGCTCACGGCTTCACGCCAGTCACTAGGAGAGCTAGCAGAGTAGGCGCCACGCGGCGCAACCTTGGTGCCGAGATGGCGACAGTTGTAGAGGTTCCCGCTCAGTCCGCACCCGCAAACACTTCCACCAGGCCTAGATACAGCACGCCCGCCAAGACACTTAGAGCTGATGAGGCTGTAGCCGCCGAGTTGCCTCGTCTCGACGGCGACGCGCGCGTTAGGCAGCAAGAGAGGCTCAACGAGTTGGTGTTAGAGGCTGCTAGGCAGAATGAGGAGTTCCGGAAAGCCAACCCGGGTGCTGGAGCTTCGCAGGTGGTGCACTCGCACGCGGCTAGATCTAACGATCAGGCCTCGTCTCCACACCCCAGCCGCGAGAAGAGCCGTAGCGGACGTTCCGCCAGAGATAGGCAAATGCAGATGTATGACCCGGCTGCTGCTGCGAGACAGCTTGTTGTGCCGCAGCAGCCCGGGCAGGAACACAATGCTGCAAGAGCAGGCTCCCAAGCCCATCAAGCTCAAAGCCAGGCCCGAGGTGGAGCGCGCCCAGGTCCTTCTCAGCATCCCGCTGCTCAGCCTACTCGGCAGAGGCAGCAGCCGCGCGCAGTGGCGCCAGTCGCCAACCCGGTGGAGCAGCCTGCAGCTTTGCAGGTGGACAGATATGATGACGGCTACTCGGCCATGGAGATGGCTGGCTATGACATTCTGGACCGTGTTGGCGAGCGCGTGTTGGCGCCTGGGGACGCAAGGCATCAGCTGGACCGGATCAACTTGTCAGCCCGGCTGGAGAGCACGGGTCCTCCTGGCCCCGAGTGCTTTGGCCCGCGCATCATGAACGAGCCGTCCGTGAAGAACTTCCAGCTTGCAAGAGGCACCAAGAGCTACAACGGCAGCACCAAGCCGGAAGATTGGCTCAATGACTATGTCACCGCGGTTCATATCGCGAACGGCAACAGGAGATGGGCGGTGCGCTATGTCCCGCAGATGCTAGAGGGTCCAGCCCGCACTTGGCTCAACAACTTGCCCAAGAACAGCATCAATTGCTGGCTGGACTTCTCGGACGCCTTCATCAGCAACTTCACAAGCACTTACAAGAGGCCGAATAGGCCACAGCAGCTGTCCGCTTGCAGGCAGCGAGAAGATGAGACAGACCGCGAGTACCTTACTCGGTGGAGCACATTGAGGAACACCTGCGAGGGTGTGAACGAAGCCCAGGCCATCACTTGGTTTGCGCAAGGCTGCAGACATGGCAGCATGTTGTGGCAGAGGTTGCAGAGGGAGATGCCAAACACTCTGGCGGAGACCATCAAGATTGCAGATCAGTACGCACTCGGTGATCCTACTCAGCCCCTGATGGACTCCTCTGAGCCGAGAAGAAACTTCAGCAACAGCAAGCGCAACGAGTTCCGCAACAAGCGCAGGGGTGACCGAATAGATACTCGGTATGACCCTGAAGAGGTGAATGCAGTGACTGTTGGAGCTGTGGGTAGCCAAAGGCAAAAACCTGCTGGAGCCTACGGGCAGAACCAGAATCAGGGCCAGGGCAACAATAAACCATTCCGTACTCCTCAGTCGGGTAGCGGCAACTCCGAGCAGCCGAGGAAGTTCGTCTTTGACGACATGAAGGATGGTCCATGCAGTTTTCACACTCACCACCCCTCAAGGCCTGCTAACCACACTACTCGGCAGTGCGAGTGGTGGGATGTGATCAAGAATGATGGCTTGCCTCCTCCTCCTCCTCTGCCAGCGGCCAATGCCAATGTGCAGCCTACTCGCGCACCCGCAACTCGGCCGCCAGTGTTCCCGAGAAGAGAAAATGTGAACCAAGTGGCTTTAGGAGCTAACCGTCACTTCAACAACGAGAGCTACCGCAACAACAACAATAACTACAACCGCAACAACAACAGAGGCAACAACAACTACCAGGGCAACAACAACAACGGCAACAATGGGGGCGGAGGCTCCAACCAGTACCAAGAGCACCATGAGAGCTACATGATCTTCACCTCTGAGCCAGTCGACAAGCAATCACAGCACAGGCGTGCCATGGAGGTCAATGCAGTGATTCCTGCTGTCCCTCACTACATGTATTGGTGTGACCAGGAGATCAGGTGGTCCCGAGTAGATCATCCCAAGGTGATGCCCAATCCGGGTAGCTACGCCTTGGTGTTGGATCCTACCTTCCTGGGTCCCGAGAAGAATGTGAGGTTCAGCAAGGTGCTAATCGACAACGGCAGCAGCATCAACATCGTGTACAAAGACATACTCGAGAAGCTTGGCCTGGCCGAGAACATGATGCTGCCCAGCAAGACCACCTTTCATGGTATTGTGCCCGGGATCTCGTGCAACCCGATTGGCCGAGTGTGGATAGATGTGCTATTCGGCACCAGGGAGAACTACCGCACAGAGCGTCTGCAGTTCGAAGTGGTTGATCATCAGAGCCCTTACCATGCTCTACTCGGCAGGCCCGCTCTGAGCAAGTTCATGGCCTCTACTCATGTTGCATATCTGAAGATGAAGATCCCTGGTCCCAATGGCATAATTACTATCTCTGGTGATTACAAGAAGTCCATGGAGTGTGCCTCTGCTGGTTCCCAGTTGGCGGAGTCGATGGTGATTGCTGCCGAGAAGAAGAAGATGTATGAGGTGGTGGCCATGGCGCAATCCGCGCAAGCTGGCGCGCAAGGCGTGCCGAGTACCCAACACGGGACCGCGTTCCAGGCATCTCAGGAAACCAAGAAGGTCCAGGTCGACCCCGAGTTCCCCGACCGCGTAGCCATCATTGGCTCCGGGTTGGCGGAGAAATAGGAAAGCGAGCTCATCCACTTCCTCCGTGAGAATCGGGATGTATTTGCCTGGTCCAATGAAGATCTACCAGGAGTCCCGAGGGAGTTGGTTGAGCACTCATTACATGTGCGTCCTGACGCCAAGCCAGTGAAGCAGGCTATGCGCCGCTTCGGAGATGAGAGAAGGAAAGCCATTGGCGACCAGATCACCAAGCTGCTGATAAGCAATTTCATCATGGAGGTGCTGCATCCGGATTGGCTAGCCAACCCGGTCATGGTCGAGAAGAAGAAGGAGGATCCCAAGGCTGCCACTGCATGGCGCATGTGTGTCGACTACACCGACTTGAACAAGGCATGCCCCAAGGATCCCTTCCCGCTACCTCGCATCGACGAGGTGATCGATTCCACTGCTGGTTGTGAACTGCTGTCTTTCATAGATGCCTACTTTTGTTTCCACCAGATTGCACTCAATCCTGCTGATCAAATAAAGACTGCTTTCATTACCCCGTACGGGGCTTATTGCTATCGTGTCATGTGTTTTGGCTTGAGGAATGCGGGTGCAACCTATCAGAGATGCATGCAGAAATGCTTGCACGACCAGCTCGGCAAGAATGTGCAGGTGTACGTAGATGACATTGTCATCAAAACGAATAAAACACATACTCTGCTTGCCGACCTGGAGGAAACCTTTGCTAACCTACGCAAGTACAAAATGAAGCTAAATCCGAGTAAATGCACCTTTGGTGTCCCGGCTGGCAAGCTACTCGGCTTCCTGGTGTCTAGTCGGGGCATTGAAGCCAATCCTTCAAAGATAAAAGCTATGGAGAGCATGTCTTTGCCGAGATCCCTGAAAGACGTGTAGAAGTTCACTGGTTGCTTGGCATTTCTGAGCCGTTTTCTGGGCCGAATGGGCGAGAAGGCCCTGCCTCTGTACCAATTGATGAAGAAAAGTGACAAGTTTGTCTGGACTCCGCAAGCAGATGTGGCATTCAACGAGCTGAAAGCAATGCTGGCTAGCGCTCCCATCTTGGCTAGTCCGCTACCCAAGGAGCCAATGCTGCTGTACATTGCTGCGACTAACCGAGTAGTCAGTGTGGTGATTGTGGTGGAACGAGAAGAAGAAGGCAAGAGTGTGCAGCGCCCAGTGTACTATCTCAGTGAAGTGTTGTCTAGCTCCAAGCAAAACTACCCGCACTATCAGAAGATGACCTACGGCGTGTACCTGGGCGCCAAGAAGCTAAAGCATTACTTCCAAGAGCATCCTATCACGGTTGTGAGCTCTGCTCCCATCTCGGATATCATGGGTAACAAGGAGGCGAGTGGCAGAGTAGCCAAGTGGGCAATCGAGCTAGCCGCATACGCTCCAGCGTACGCGAGAAGAGAAGCCATCAAGTCTCAGATTCTGGCGGAGTTTCTTGTGGACTGGGCTGAGGTGCAATATGAACCTCCTGCTCCAGTTTCTAATTACTGGAAGATGCACTTTGATGGCTCGAAGGTGAAGGAAGGCCTTGGTGCTGGCGTGGTGCTTACGTGACCCAAGCGAGATCAACTCAAGTATGTGATGCAGATTCACTTCAAGGCATCCAACAACGTAGCAGAGTACGAGGCAGTGGTGCATGGTTTGCGAGTAGCCAAGGAGGTTGGCGTGCAGCGCATTATATGCTATGGCGATTCAGATCTAGTGGTGCAGCAAGTCTCTGGCACTTGGGATGCTCTAGATGCCAACATGGCATCCTATCGATTCCTGGTACAGTCCATGACTGGATTCTTCGAAGGCTACGAGTTCCAGCACATTCACCGAGCAGAGAACGAAGCGGCAGATGAGCTGTCCAAGTTGGGATCTTCTCGGCAATCCATCCCGGCGGGGGTTGCCTTGGAGCACTTGAGGAAGCCATCCATCAAGCCCTCTCCCAACTCGGAGTCCATATTTGTTCCTTCTCTGCCAGGTGAGGAATCTGATCCCATGGAGATTGACTGGGAGAATGCTACAGGAAACCCGGGGACTGCTGATCCTGACTCGGGGACTGCCGTCCTCTACTCGGGGACTGCCACTCCCTACTCAGGGACTGCCACTCCCTACTCGGGGACTGCCACTCCTTACTCGGGGACTACCACTCCTTACTCGGGGACTGCTGTCCTTAACCCGGGGACTGTCGCATTCATTGAAGAAGTCCTTGCCAATCGATCTGGGCTCCAGAGAAGTGCTCCCAACCCTAAAGAGCAACCAGAGGTGCCTGTCCCAATGGAAGTGGACGAACCAGTGTTTCCCACACGGGAGACACCGAGTTGGGCCATGCCCATATTATCCTTTCTAAGGGACGACACTCTGCCAGAAGATGAAGTGGCTGCAAGACAGATTCAGAGAAGATCCAAGGGCTACACTATAGTCCGAGATGTGCTGCACAAGAGGAGTGCCACCGGCGTGCTGCAACGCTGCGTGGAACCAGAAGAAGGAGAAGAGATTCTGGTAGAGATACACCAGGGAGAGTGCGGGCACCACGCCTCTTCTCGGGCATTGGTCAAGAAAGCTTTTCGGCATGGCTTCTACTGGCTCACAGCTCTGCAGCAAGCTGAGGACATCGTGAGGAAGTGCAATGGCTGTCAGGTGTTTGCAAGCAAGATTCACATGTCTGCTTCCGAGCTGAAAACCATTCCTATCACTTGGCCATTTGCTGTTTGGTGTTTGGACATGGTCGGACCCTTCCAGCCGGCTAGAGGCAACATGACTCACATCTTGGTCATGGTGGACAAGTTCACCAAGTGGATCGAGGTGAAGCCTATTCGGAAGTGCGATGGGGCCACAGCCGTGAAATTCGTGAAGGATGTGATCCTGAGATATGGCTACCCGCACAGCATCATCACCGACAACGGCACAAATTTTGCTGAGGGAGCAATGGTGCGGTTCTGCAGAGATAAGCATATCCGACTAGATGTTGCGTATGTTGCGCATCCAGCCTCCAATGGACAAGTGGAGAGAGCAAACGGCATGGTACTGGCAGGCATAAAGCCAAGGCTGATTGAGCCACTGCTGAAAACACCTGGGTGTTGGCTAGACGAGTTGCCAGCGGTGTTGTGGAGTCTGAGGACTACCCCTAACCGGTCAACCGGCTACACGCCATTCTTCTTGGTATACGGGGCTGAGGCCGTGTTGCCAATAGACCTAGAGCATGACTCCCCCCGAGTAACCCTCTATACCGAGGTGGAGGCGAGAGAAGCTCGAGAAGACGACGTTGACCTGCTTGAAGAAGCAAGAGAGCTGACTCTGTCACGTTCGGCTATCTACCAGCAAAACCTGCGGCGTTATCATAGCCGAAAGGTGAACCCAAGGGTTTTTCGAGAAGGAGACATGGTCCTTAGGCTTGTGCAGCGCACAGCCGGGATGCACAAGTTGTCTCCTCCATGGGAAGGGCCTTTCATTGTGAGCAAAGCGCTACACAACGACGCATACTATCTTATAGATGCGCGCCCACCACAGGCGAACAGGGCAGATAAAGCTGGAGAGGAAACCAAGCGCCCTTGGAATGTAGCTCTACTCCGTCGTTTTCATTCGTGAGCAAAGATGTGTATGTACCCTCTTATCCGAGTTGAAATTCTATTCTGCAATCTGAAATTGAACTCGGGGACTGCCCTCGTCCAAAATTGCTCTAAGTGTTTCTACTCGGCTTTACCTTTTGCCTATTCGGTTGCTCTACTTCAAAATTCAAAGGTACATTGAGTACTGTGTTTAAACCTACATGCCAACTCTTCGACTTTGCTGCTGTCTGAAACCCGGCTTCATGGCAAGCAAGAGAACAAGCAAAAGGTCCATGAGCACAAGAAAAATTACTAAGGAAAGGAAGAGTGCAGGAACCGAGTAGGGGGCTTTTATTACTGTTCTTTGTCTTATCTTTTTGGCTAAGTGGTGGGCTGCGTTACTATGATTGTTTCTGAGCGGCTAAGTATTTGCAGCTCTGCTCTTTAACTCTTGTGACTCGAATACCAAAAAAGCAACAAGTTGCGGGTAGAGCTGAGACGAAAAGAGAGAGTGAATAAGAAATGCAACTCGGGGACTCGCATGATAACGCAACCCGGCTTCCAGCCCAGGCTGAACAAATTGATTAAGTTGAAAATAACAAGTGGGAATAAAAATGAGTAGCAACGGCATAAATAGTCTGATACATTTGCACCCGGCATCCCAGGGATCTGATAAGTGTTTAAGGAATAAGTTGCAGAAAAAGTTCAGGTCGAGGCGGCGTTCTCGGTGCTGGCCTTGGTTGCTTCATCTTCAGTAGTGGCCTTGGTCGCGCTCGCCTCCGGGCTGGCGTCGACAGTCTTCGCGGTTTCGTCCTCGGCGCTGGCCTTGGTCGCATCCGCTTCCGGATTTGCGGGGACGGTCTTCGTTAGCTCGGCGTCGGGCTCGGTGGCTTGGGCGCGAAAGCTGACGGTGTCGTCAAGGGCAGCTCCTGACGAGGTGCCGAACTCGAGCGCGGAGGTGTCGATCGACATCTCCACGTTCTCGTCCTCCTCGTCGCTACCCGCGATGACCGCGGCCTTCCCCTTCCCGTCCTTGCCAGCAGGAGAGTCGAAGTAGCTCAGGTCCGGCTCATCGGTGTCCGTCTCCTCGTCTTCATCCTCCTCCTCGCCCTCGTCCACCTCGGTGTCGGGCTCGGTGAGTCCGTCGATGAAGGTCGAAGTGTCAGCATACTGAGCGACCTCGTGAGCAACCAGCTGGCGAATAGCCACGCAGTCGGGGTCCTTCTCCCACTTGGAGTCTCGGCGCATCTCGCGGATAATCTGCATATTGAGGTTTTCGTACCAGGTGGTGACGAAGAGCAGCATCATGTCCGTACCTGCCCGAGCTCCCGAGGCGCGCCATTTCTTCAGTTCAGCTTTCACGCGCTGCAACTTCAAGGCAAGTCCGGAGATTGTTGTCGGCGCAGAGTCGTCAGGCCAAAAGAAGTTGTGGATCTGGAAGACGACGCGCACCAGCTCGGTGCCCACGCCCGCTAGCCGCGGACACTGTCCCTGCATAATCAGGATGCTCTCCTCGATTTCTGCTCTGGTGTCCAAAGGCTCGCCCTTCTCAACACGAGCTGCTCGGGCCTTTTCCAGGGAGGGCACGCTAGAAGATTCAAGGTCGGGAAAGATTCCTGCAAGAGCTATCGAGAAGATCAGAAACAATAACAGAGTGGAAGCGTGAAACGAGAAGCAGAGAAGAAAGGCGCAGCCGAGTAGCAGAGAGGCAAAGAAAGGGGAGCACTTACTGTTCAAATCATGGCGCAGCCCTAGCAGCTGGGTCTTCCATGTTTCCTCGTTGGATAGATGTTTCTCTTCGATCAAGCGGAGCTCCTCTAGCTGAGTGAAGAGCCCAGCGTTGCTCTTCTTCAGCACCTCACACTCCTGTTCGAGGGTTCTCTCCCTGGCCTTGGCTGCTGCTTCGCTCTTTGCCTTCTCGGCGATTACTCTATCCCTTTCGGCACCAAGGTTGATAGCATCCTGGAGCGCAGTCTGCAGCCGGACTTGGAGCTTCTCCATCTCAGTAGTGTGCTCTTTCACCAGCTCGACAGCCTGGCTGGACAACTGCTGCTGCACCTCAGCAGGTTTGAGGCAGTCTTGATGCTCCTCAGCGAATTTCTTATGATCTTCTGCGGAAGGCAAAGCACGGTTAGCAGAGAAGCGAAAGAAAGAAACACAGGAAAAGCCGAGTAGACGGCAACGTACCTTCCAATCTCTTGATGGTGGCCTGGCCATTCTCGACGAAGGCACGGCAGTTCTCGTGCTCGTCAGACAGGGCCTTCAGCTTCCCTGCAGGGTAAAATTAGTTAGCGCAAAAAGCAAAAGCGGGCGTAAACACCAAACGCAAGAACCGCGCAGCTAGAAGCGTACCTTCAACTTCAGACAGCCTCAGAGTGATGTTCATCACTTCCTTGTCGGCTTCCTCGGCGGCTATCTTCTCTTTTTCCAAGGCGGCAATGCGCCTCTTGGCAATAGCATGGTTCCAGAGTAGCCGACGATGCAAGTCGGTTCGCTTCAATACGCTATTCTGAGAAGCAAGAGAAACAAGAATCAGGCAAAGTACTAGAGATTCAACCCGAGAAGGCGGCTACTCGGGAGAGTGTCCGCCTACTCGGCCAGAATCTCGGGGACTGGGTGATGGATAAGGAAAAGAAGAAGAGTAGAAGAGAAGTGAAAATGCAACTCGGAGAGGATGAGTAGGAACTTACCGCGTAGGATTGCTCGAGGTCTTCGGCGTTCTTGCGGTGGACAAACATCTTGGCAGCAAGTGTAGCAGAGGTGGTTGAGACAGTCATGGGTTTGTAACCCAAGTCCACCTTGTTCCAGTCGACACGCATATGGTCGATGTCGCCCAGATCGGTGCCGTTCCAATTGGTGTTGCCGAGAACTTTGCTGTCCCACTTGGCATCGATGAAGCCGATCAAGTCGAGTACTTGCTCGAGGCTCTGGGATGTTATCGCCTGGTCCTGAACTCCACGAGAAGCAATGGAGATGGACTTGTCTTGATTGAGGGCCGGGGGCCTGGAGTCCACTGCCATGGCTTTCCTCCCTTTCTGAAGAGCAAGATTCCGGTCCTTGGGGGAAAGGCCGACCTGGTGCTGCTGGCTAACCTTCACCATGTAGTCAGGGTAGCAGGGCTGATCAGCTGCAGCGGCGGCGGCAGCAACCGCGCTAGGATCGCGAATAACCAGCTGACTGGACTGGCCAGTTGATGTTGGCGGCGGCATGTCGGTAGCCCGCTTCTTCGTCTTCTCCTTCTGGGCAGTTGGCTTCGCGGCGACTGGCTTCTCGGTTTTCTGCTTCTCGGTCTTCTTCTCCTCAGCTTTCCCCTTCTTGGCGGCTTTCTTCTCGTCTGCCTCCTTCTCTGCAGCATCTTGGGCACTCTTCCTTGTAACCGGCCTGGCCGGAGGGCTGGCTGCAGCCTCGGTTGTCTGCACCAAGGAGGAATCAGGCTGAGCGCTACCTTGATCTGTTGGTGGCGCCAGGGGCGCGCTATCCGGTGCGGCATCCGGCTGGGCGCTACCCTGCGCGGCGACTGGTTGTGCGTCGCTCAGAGGGTACTGCCCAGTCGCGTCTTCTACCCGCTGCTCGGCAGCGGGACCCGGCTGTGAGACATCCATTGCTTCTACCCGCGGCTGGGCCGCGGGATCTTCTTGTTCAGCAGCCCCTGTCGCTGGCTGCTCTTTTTCTTCTTCCTGCCGCTCAAGGGCGGCGTCGTGGTGCATCTCGGTGTCTTGTCCTTGGTTCTCCTCGGCAGTATTGGCCGGAGGAGAAGGAGGTCTATCTTGGTGAGCAGCACCCTGCGCTTCTTGATCTGCGCGGGACTGCTGCTCCAGCTCGGCTTTTTGGGCATCGGTGCCCTCTGATTGTGCGTTGGCGGCGTTGTTCTCGTCGTCGTCGAGGTCAATAAGCTTGTCAACGTCGATGGCGGCTTTCTTCTGGGTCTCAGTGGACGCAAGAGCGGTGTCCGCGTCCAAGGGGGCTCTGAAGAGAAAATTGTGTTCAGAAATAAGAAGAGGGCAGAGGAAATCAAGAGGAAACAGCGAGGCAAAAGGATTGGGAATCAACCGAGAAGAACGAAGTGAACCAAATAACCGGGAAGGAACTTACCCCTGGCAGGAAGGAATCGCTGGCTTCTTTCTCTTCACGACCTTCTTGGTCGTCTTCTCGGTCGGCTTCTTCTTCTTGGCGGGAGGTTCTTGGGCGCCACTGCCCGCCCGCTTGCGGGTAACGGGAGCGGCAACTGCAAGAGGCTTGACGACCTGGGCTGCCTCGTCCTCATCCTCATCCTCGTCTTCGTCCTCAGCATCAGCAACATCTGTGAAATAGAGAGGAAGGGGAGCAATTCAGAAGCAGAAAACAATGAGTTGGCGCTACTCGTGACCAGAGGGGATAGATTCAATGACCTTCACCTTCATCCTCAGACCAGTCACGAAGAGACGATTCCGCGTGATGATCACTCGCCTGGGCGGCTTCAGGAGGATCGAGCTTGTCCGCGGTCTCGAAGGAGGCCTGGTCATCTTCTTCTCGGTCAGATGACCAGTTTCCCTCGAAGCGCTCACAGCTCTCAGCAAGCTGGCGGTCAAGGACCTGAAAGAACAGAGAAACATCGCAAATTAGCCGAGTAGCATGAAGGCATTCTACCCGGATGGGCGTGCAAACACAAAGCACACTAGGCCTAGGAAAATTTGCTAAGGGTCCTACTCGGCAAGGCGTGCAAACAACAAGCACATTAAGCCTAAGTATTTCTCCTAAGTGTGCTACCCGACAAGGCGTGCAAACACCAAGCACACTAAGCCTAAGAAATTCTGATAAGTGCTCTACTCGGCGCAGAATGCGATTACTAGTCGCAGCAAGGAGAAAAGGCTCTCTATTCGGATTGCATATATTGGAAGCAGAATAAGGAGACTGTACCCGAGGAATCGGCTTCGTGCGGCTGAAGGGGATGAACCCATACTGCCAGTTATCTCGGAGGCTTGTGGTCAGAATGGACCTTGCGTGCGCGGCGACGTCCGCGTTGCTGAGCTCGAACATGGTCGTCCAAGTGCAATCGCGGGGGCCTCCCAAGTAGCACATTGGGTGGGAGCGCTGCTGCAGAGGCAGCACCCGGTTCCGGATCCAGCAGGCGACGGGATCATCGCTCTTGAGGCCCTCTCCGATTAGATGAGCGAGCCGCTCCTCCATCTGCACTGCGTTGCGGTTGTTGGAGGGCTTCGTCTTCCAATTCTGCCTGGATGGAGCTCGGTTGCTCCAAGCGGGCAGATTGATGCGGTCCGTTACCTTTCCCCCCTTCGTGGCGGGGATATTCTTCACATAGAGGAAGGATTTTTGCCACATACGGACGGAGTCCAAGCCCTTGATGCGAGGGTGATTGGTTCCCGTCCGCTGCACCATCATGGCGCTGCCGGTGTCGGTTACCCGGCTGCCAGCGGCCGCGCCGTCCTTCTTCCCTTTGCTCTGCTGGCGGAGGTGGAAGTACTTCAACCACGTCTGCACCGTGGGGCGGACGCCAAGAAAGGCCTCGCACACCACGGTGTGATAGGCGAGGAAGACGACTGCATTTGGGGGGAGATGATGCATCTGAACACCGAAGTGATCCAGAAAGGAACGGAGGAAATCGGAAGCTGGCAGGCCGAATCCTCGCGCGAAGTGCGCGAGGAAGACGACGTGCTCGCCCTCCCGCGGGGCCGGAACGATTTCGCCGTCGGACGGCCGACACTGAACACCAGGAGGAACCCTCCGGGTGTTCACGAGCCAGGAGCAGTCGTCGACGGTGACATCAGAACCAGCCCAGCCGGCGCGAGCAGCCATGGCAGCGAGTGAGAAAGTGGTGGAAAGTTTGGAAGAATCTGGTGGAGAGAATGAATCCGCGGCGGCGCGAAGAGTTGCGCGGCGGCGGAGAGCTCGGCGGCGGAGAAGAAACAGAGAGGCGAAAGAGGAAAGTATGGAGGAAGGAGAAGAGGAAGTTACCGATGGGTGTATTTATATCCTCTCCTTAGATTACCGTTACCATCGGGGTAGTGGGATCGATCGTGGCCATAACTTTCGTGTGGTGGGGCCTGTGGCCGGTTAGAAACGCACACAAGCGCGGAACGCGCGCGTAACGGCCACAATTGATCCCACGACCAGATCGTGGGCTATTACTGCGCTTGATGGGACATGACGAGCCGGTGGGCCCGCTCCGTGAAAACTGGGCGCGTGGCACGTCGTGTCCTGGGCAGCGAGACGTCGGGGTCGCGGATGCTTGACACGTGTCCAGTTGCAGCACGGAAGGCTGAATTGTGCTCTGCGCTGCAGAGACTCTGCTTGAGAAATTCTCTAAGTCCTTTCACTCGGACGCAGAGAAGGAGACTAGCCCTATTCGGAAGAAAAGAGACCCAAGGTACTTTCCAGAGTGCTACTCGGAGGTTTTACTCGGCATCTTGAGGTTCAAGGGCGGTGTTGCAAAGATTGGTTTTAAGCTGGCAGAGCCTAGTGAACGAGTTCGCAAGACTCTACCAGCTTCGGGGACTGCTGTCGGGGGGTTACCCCCGAGTAGGGTAAAGGCAAGTGGTAAAGGCAACAGTCAGAAGAGAAGTTTGGTCGAGTAGCCGCCTACCCGGTACTTGCTACCCGGTCGACTGCTACTCGGTCTTACGAAAAGATGACCAGAAGGAGATATCAAGCAGGTTATGTCCGTTCGAGTAGAAGAGCTGGTCCGAGTAAGATTGGCGGGAATCTACTCGGGCCAGAAGTCAAAGGAGCCGTTCTGACACAGGATCCCGCGTATCCTGGGTCCGTACTTGGCACTGTTCGAACCACTGTTCATCTGGGACCGGCCTGCCTGACAGTGACAGTGTGGAAGCAGGCGGTCGCAGGATAAGGGGGGCCCTACTCTGTGTTTGGCACAGTGATACCAGACTGTCCCCTTGGTTTTGCCCAACGACTTTCCGGATGCAGCCAAGATTAGGAACCAAAGCTGTCAGCGAGAACTCGGAAGAAGGACGATGTGCACACTATGTCGACACTTGTCCATATTTGGACGTATCCGGCTGGGCACCGTGTATATAAGGTGCCCCGCCGCCTCCTGCGTGAGGGATCGCATGCTCGGACACAGGAAACCCTAGATTCTTGACCTAGTTCATAAAAAAGAGAGAAGAGTGGCTACTCGGTAGGAAGAACATTGTACTGTGGCTACTCGGTGAGACACCAGAATACATAGAGAAAGGCAGGAGTAGGGGTTTTACCTCCTCACGAGGGCCCTGAACCTGGGTAGATCGTGTTGTTTGCAGTGTTTGATCTTCACCTCACGCGTCTGCTCGTCGCGTGATCCCTCCCCGAGCACCTCCAGCGTCCATCGTTCCCACATCTTTAGCCATCCTATGGCATCTGCCGTGACACCACCACGACATTCCTTCCGCTTCTTGATTGCTGGCAGAGTTAAATCCTTTCTCTGCGTTGTTGGGAACCCCAAGAGAAAGGTGTGATGATCACAGCGGTAGGAGTTTTCCCCTTAGTTAAGAACCAGGGTTATCAATCCAGTAGGAGAAAGAGAATCTTCGGAATGTTGATGCCACTGACGGTGGTGTTGGCGCTTCACCGGTGTCAGCAACAACGTGGAACCTGCACACAACACAACCAAAATACTTTGCCCCAACGGTACAGTGTGTTTGTCAATCTCACTGGTCTTGCTGAAAACAAAGATTAGACGTATAGTATGGAAAAATAGTGTATGCTTGCAGAAAGTAAAGAAAGAAGGAAATTGTTGTGGTTTGTTTAACAGTGTGGAAAAATGAACCGGGGTTTGTAGTTTCACTAGTGGTGTCTCTCCATAAAAGATAGCATGCTGGGTGAACAAATTACAGCTGGGAAATTGACAAATAAAGGTTGCACCGTAGTGCACAATATGACATGAAGATTACTATGCTATTTAGTGCGGGCATTACAACAAGATACATACACCGACATCCATCTGCATCTATGACTAATAATCCACCCTCAGATTATCATCCGAACCCCCTCAGGTATTAAGTTGCAAGCAACAGATAATTGCATTAAACTAAGTGTGTAATGCAAGCAATGATTATGCACGCGGGCACTCTCACCGCTGTTTTCTCCCTAATGGCAACAACACATCCTCCCCCTTCACGTTTCTGTCACTCGAGCAAGGAAACAAGGAGGCATCAACCCACTATCGAGCATAAATACTCCCTCTTGGAGTTACTAGCAACTACTTGGCCAGAATAACCACTAGCAACATATAGCATGCAAGATCACAAATAACATATGCAAATAAAGACTATAATCAACTTGGCATAAGGTCAATATTCATCGGATCCCAGCAAACACAGCATATAGAATTACATAAGATCAATCTCGATCATGATAGGCAGCTCACGAGATCTAAACATGGAGGCATATGAGGAGAAGACAACCATCTAGCTACAGCTACGAACCCATAGTCCAAGGATGAACTACTCACGCATCACTCCGGAGGCAGGCATGGTGATGAAGAAGCCTCCAGTGATGATCTCCTCTCCGGCAGGGTGCCGGAAACAGCTTCAGAACCCCCCTGATCTGGGGCTGACGGTGACGGCGGCTGCGGATTTTTTCGGGGATTTTGATCAGGTGTTTAGGGTTTTCCATTCGGGGGGCTTAAATAGGCGAAAGGGCGAAAGCGTTGGAGGCCGGCGGGGCCCACACCCATAGCTGGCGCGACCAGGGGGCGCGCCACCCTATGGTGTGGCCCCCTGCTGCCCCTCTTCGGCTCCTCTTCGGTCTTCTGGATGCTTCCGGGAAAAATAGGACTTCCGGGCTTCGAATTTTCCAATTCCGAGAATATTTCTAGAAAAACTTTTCTGAAACTAAAAAACAACAGAAAACGGGGAACTGGCTCTGTGGCATCTTGTTAATAGGTTAGTCCGGAAAACGTATAAAAATGTTATAAATAAGGGAGAAAACACGTAGCAATTGGCAAAATATTATCATGGAGCATCAGAAATTAGGTATACGTTTATGAAGTATCACTTCTCTCAATGAGTGGCTCCAAAAGGCGATGCCAAGCAGCCAGGAATTGGAGGTGAATACTTCGTGTTCCTTCTCTTTTTTTATCTGTTACCTCTATATATATGTCTTTTTGTTTTCTACTTTGCAATTGGTTGTTGTAAAAGTTATTTTTTATTGTGTCTGTTACTGTGCATATCTGTAACAATAGTTAATATTTTTTGTTGTAATGCCTACAATGTGTTTTACTGTCCCCAATTTTTAGTTGTTTTTGTGTAGTTCTTGTTTGTGCATATTTTTGTGTCTTTCTTGTGGGTTTTTTCATGCTATTTTGTTGCATCTCAACTGTCGACACACTTGTGAATAACTTTTATTTTTTGCTTGTGTGTTTTTTGTTGTGTTTTGGCAGGTGCCTCCGCACTTGTCTGCAATCTACAATAAGCATAAGGGCTTGTTTGCTGTTGAAATTGACGAGGCCTGCGTGACTTTTGGGAATGTTGTGAAGACAATTCAGGGTAAACGGATGGCATCACTTCTACTGGATGTTCACGGCGCAAGCACAACTGATGCGAGCTTCACAATCCCCTGTCGCATGGCTAGTGGTGAAACTTCAGACTTTGGAGAATCTCAGAATAAGCTAGCAAAGGATACTTCAGTCCCGGTTGTTATTGCACCACAGAAAACTGGAGAGGGGACTTCAGATGGTGTTGTTAGTGCAACTCAACACATGCCACCAAAAGAGACAGTTGATCAAGTCATCCCCGAGAGTGTAGAAGACATTGGCACTGTTCAGTCTCCCGGTGTTGCCAGCATTTCAAGGGTAGAGCAAGGCTCAGCCAGTGAGCATGCTCCAACCATTGTTGACCAGCCTTCTGATGCTGCTATACCAGTTGTGACTGACCAGATTGTTAAGCTCGCCTCCTCGCATGGAATCTCCTACAACAACATCACTATCTCCACTGCCAATCCCATCTCCAAGTAAGTATAGGAATCTTCCATGGGGCTATTGGGATGATACACCATCAATGGAATTGTTCGACGAAGTTTTAGAAGAATATAACTTTTTTTGCAAATATTCCAGATAGTCCTTCTAGGCTGGAGACGATGTTGCAATCTCCTGCACCTGCCACTAGCGCAGAGTCTACTGGTTGTGCCTCTCCTACCAAAACCCCGATGAAAACCGTTGATGCTGGACAGCCAATTGCGCAAGATGGTATTTTTCTCGAAACAATCCAGCTTTTCTACCCCTGTGCTTTCATCTTTTTCTATGCTTTTGACCAATTTTCTTCTTGTTGTTTGGCAGCAGCCACCATTTTTATAGCAGGAGAGACCTGGGTTGATGTCACCAGCAGTGTCGATGTCACTAGCGGCCCTGCCACTCATGAGAAAAAGCAACGCTACAAGAGGGCAGCTAAGAGAGATATTAGTCCACCAAAAGTCAAGAAGCTGAAGGTATCAGCTAAAGATGATGCATTGTATGATAAGTTCATTCTTCATACGCGAAAACCAAAGCATTTAAAGAAGAACGAGCAGTGAGTACATCTTTGTTGTTCTTTTTCATTTTTTCTGTAATGAACTATGATGTTGCAATGTGGTATTTTTTGTGTGGCTAAAGTACTTTATTTTTGTTTCAAAAGGGTGTCTTTTTTGTTGTAGCTGAAACCTCATGTGGAGACCATTTATTTTTGTTGCACTTCTTTCTGCATGTGTTGTGATATGCAAAGTTTCTTGTTGAAACAACGCTTAGTTGTTGTAACATTTTAGTATATTTTCTTGTTGAAAATAGAAACATTACTGATAGTCATGATGGAGAATCCATTCATTTCACCCCTGTTTCATAGATGATTTTTCTTTGTTGAAATAGATGGATTTTTCTGTTTCATCGGTATAGTTCTTGCGTGTACTTACTTATGGCTGTGTATTCTTCTCTATATGTTTCATTATATGCTTTTTTGTTGAAATCATTATTCTTTTATGTTTGATTAGTGTTTTATTTTTGTAGCACTATAAGGGATTTTTATAACATTGCTTTAATTTGCTTTCTTTTTTGTTCACTAGCTTTTTGTTTGTTGTTGCCATAGTTTGTTTCTTTTGTTTCATTAGTTATTTCCTATTGTAACAGGATTACAGTTATTTATTTTCCTTACATTTTGTACCATTGGGTTGATTTAGTTTATTACTTTTGTTTCATTGGCACCTTTTTTTTTTGCATATGTACCATTTGTTGTATTTTTTCCTTTGTTCCTTTATTTTTCTTTTAGCCAAACTAATCCATGTCTCATCATAACTTTGCATCCAAGTGTTTATCACCATTGGGAACTCATATTGCTTTTACAAGAACTTCCAATCCTCTATGAGGCCCCGTGGTTGGATGGATTCAGAGATCATGTCGCTCCATAACGAGAAGTTCAACATTGAAAACAAGTTGAAAGTTTAAAACAACAAGAGGTTGAAGAAGAAGTTTGCATTTTCTCACTGCATTACCGTAAGTTGTTTATTGCTATTTTCACTATCGCAAGACCCATTTTTCTTGCGCAAGAGTCCGCCTTACCTTTGTTTTTGTTCGTTTTTTTTTGTTTCTTGAATGCTTAGTGTGAGCTTATCAAGGACCCTAGTAAATTCAACTCCAAGGACATAATGGTTGAGTTCAAGAATGTATGTGGTAAGTACAAACTAGAGAAGCGGGACTTGGTTAGTTTTCCAGTACTAGAATTTTGTTTTCCCTTCTCATCACATGAGCTGTGATTCAATACTCCACCTGCTTATTTGGTACACCTATTTTTTGTTGTAGCTCTTCTTCTCAATCATGCAAGATAAGCATTGGCTTTCCTTTTGCATCAATTTGTTGTGCAAGGAATTTAACATTTTCAACTCAATCAAGCCAAGGAAAACTTCCAGTGCTGCAACTTCAATGGACAAGGCTATAAGCAATCTGGTAACATTTCTTGTTTTTATTTGTTGTTTTGTTCACTTTGCAACTTTCCATCTATTGTTTTTGTCTGTACCAGAAGAAAATTTTCTTTCTGTTGTGATGCATGACAAGCTATGAGTTTTGTTGTTGTTGTTGTTGTTGTGTTATTATCGTACGTTTTGCAGATCACCAACTTTTCTTTACTTACAAAAGAGGCTGGAACAATCAACTTCGAACCTACTCTATTTAAACATGGAGGACCATCAGATTACCCGCATCAGCCCACCACGTGAGTAGATTTTTACTAAATGCAAAGTTTCATATCTGCAATATGGAGTTTTGCAACAATAATTGTTTTTCGTTGCAACCAAATACTTTTTGTGGTTGTTGCATAGTGACCAATTTGAAATTTTTTCTTTTCTGTTGTTGCGTTGTAGATACGAATGTGGGTTCTTTGTCATTCTATACATGGAGAACTGGGATGGGAAGGTGATGACCCTCTTCGACCCCGATGCTTTCCCGTACTACCGTAGGGTGATCGCAGCTAGCTTCATCAAGTCTGCAATGAATTTCGAAGATTCTGCCGGTGTACTCGATGCAGAGTTCGAGTGAAGTTCCAGTTGGGTTGTAGTGATACTTTTGGTATATTGCACATACTTTGTTTCATCAGTGCTTGTAATAGCTTCATCAGACTTGTTTCATGAGTTCTAGATGGGAGGAAACTTTGTATTTTTATTTTGTGCTTGTAATATAAAGTCTGTAGTAACAATGTGTGCGACGATGTTGTTCTAGGGGTGCACTCTTCCTGTGTTTTTCTAGTTGATGTTGTGTCGCAAACTTGATCGTTCTCCGTGTACTATACCTTTGGAGCTTAATTTATATCAATGTTTTTCATTAGCATGTATCACTGTTTTTTTTATGAATTTTGTCGAAAGGAGATGTTGTATTATTTTTTATATCTTATATGTTGAAACGAGCAATTTATTTAGGTTCAGAAGAGAGTCTTTTCGGTTGAATCTTTGCCTTCACCATTTTTTTAATTGTTGCAAATAGCATATTTGTTTGTTGAGTTAGCTTACTATTTTTGTTAAGAGGGAATATTATGCTCTGAAAACAATACACCATCAGTCATTCTATATCGAATGTTACAAAATTTTGTTGTAATAGACAAAAAAAATTGTTGACAAACAATGGAAGGCAGTAATTCACACATCTAATTCTGCATAATTATTTTTGTCTTTGTTTTAGCCAGAACCTTGGTGTTTGCAAATTGGTTTAAATAGTTGTTGTCACATACATTTAGTTTGTTGTGAACAAACCTTTTTGGGGCAACAAGCATTTCATGTTGTAAATGCTTAATGTTTTTGTTGTAGCAGTCATAAATTCTTGTCGACAGATTTTAAAAACAACAACCAACTATCATAGAATGAATAACTTCTTTGTTTCTTTACATAATATGTTTTCCAGATGCTATCAAGCTGAATGCTATGATGCAACAAGCTAATTACATGTAAGAATTCTACACCTTAAATTGCGAGATCAAATTTTGTGTTCCGGAAGCTTGCATTTGGTAACCAGGTTGCAAATCAGCTTGTTGCATCATAGCACCATCTCCACTCATGTGATTACTAGGTTGCATCCATTTCCTATTATGCACGGCAAATTCTCCATGATGACCAGTGGGTTGCATTGTGCAGTTTGGTGGTTCCCAAAAGCTTTGCTGCAATTGTGCACCTTCTTGTGTCGTTGAAGTTTGCATTTGATAACCTGAATGCATCCAACCTCCATGTTGAATCGCAACACCAACTCCAACACTGTCATGTTGCATTGGGAAAGCTTGTTGCATACCTAACAGTTGTTGCAGCGCAGTAGCTAGTCGGGGATCGGCACCTTGCATCGGGTATCCAGGGTGAACCGCACTAATCTGATTTGACGCAGCAGCACTATCGACAGCAGCAATTATTGGATTCACACCTCCTTGCTTTGCCACAATCATTTCCATCGCACCTTTTGCATCATTTTAAAATTTGCACGCCGACACATGGTGTTCTCCCCAACAGAATGCACACTTGTCCTTTGCTGATTTACCTTTGTTTTTCTTGTATGCAGGCTTATTAGTCTCCCCCTCTTTCTTTGCTTTCTTCTTTGCAACATCTTCTACTTTTTCAATGTTGGGTTTTCTCCTCTTCTCAGTTTCTGTTGGCCGACCCTTCTTCTTCTTCCTTACAGGGTTCTTCAATCCACATTTATCCATAGCTTCCTCATCAGCAGTGGGTTGTTCTCCTTCTTGTTGCATCAGCACCGGAACATCATCATGTTTATTTTGCTCTTCTTGATCTTCTAAATTGGCTCCCCTCCGTTTAGCAGCAACTACAGCTTGAGCACTATCAATTGTGGCTGACACAAACTCATATGTCTCGTCACTAAAGCAAGCATCGGAGGCTAAGCGGTTCATTTTTCTGCACAATCTGGTGTACCTCAAGGTGTTTGTGCCTGGATTGCCAAACAAGCGTGGACGGTTGTTGGCGTTTGGCACTGGATTATCTCTTGTGGCTGTTTCACACCATCTTTCCATCATGTATCTTTCGGGTATCAACTGCACGTTAAGGTGCACCATCACCCTCACTATGTGCATGCATATCAGGCCACACATGTCAAACATGTTGCGGCTGCAATTATAGATTCCACTTGTGTCATCAGCTTGCACCCAGTATGTCCTGGGGTCTTCCCCATAATTGGCTACAAGCGTGAACAATTGATTATTCCCTTCATGTTGCTGTTGCTGTAGGCTGTACCCAGTATTTGCTGCAATGATTTCCTGAAATTTTTTGAAGACCTCTCTTGTGTAGAAAGTTGATGTCTGCTTCTCAATGTTGTAACTGCATTTTTTTTGCACCAACCATTGTAAATATCAGTAACATTATAAAAAAATAATTGTGCACATGAGATAGTTGTGTCAACATTTTTTAATACAAATAGAATTTGTTTATTGTTGAAACTAACCTTCCCCACAGCGGAGGGAATGTTGCCTCAATAATGAACCCAACATTGTCTTCACGGTCCAACATCATATCTTGGCACAATTCAAATTGCCTAACAAAAGTTCACACCGAATCCGATGGGTGGACAAGAGTCTTGAAATACGAGTTTAAGCCTTCAGATCTTCCGGTGGTGCTTGTGAAGGGAAAGAAGTTGTGCCTAAAGTACACTAGAGCCCATGTTTTTCGTGTTCTCCACATGTTTGCAAGGTGTTTGTGTGTCCTCATTTCAAAGCATTGCAACATATGTTTCCAACTGCTCTCAAACTGTACCGCCATGTCGTTCCCAAAATACATGCCCAAAACGCAGTTGCACATGGCTCACCATACCGAAGTGGCTTGCCAATTTTTGTTTTTGCAATCCGAGACACATGCCAGAAGAAATACCTATGAATAGCATCTGGGAAAACCATACCAATAGCTGTAGCCATTGCTTGATCTTGATCTGTCATTATGTGGGCTGGTGCGAGTCTATCCATTGCTTCAAACCATTTATCAAATACCCATTTGAACCCTTATGTTGTCTCATCGGCAAGCAAACCGCAGCCCAACACGATTGTTTGTAGGTGGTTGTTGATCCCAACAATGGGTGCGTACGGCATGTTGTAGCAGTTCGTGCAAAATGTTGTGTCAAAGAAGACACGGTCTCTATATTTTGGGTACAACAACTTTGTCCTTCCATCTACCCAAAACAATGACAATACCGAGTTATCATTATCAACCTATGTTGCATAGTAAAAGTTTGGATTCTCTGCAAGTCTCTTCTCAAAATACTCAACAGTAAGGTCAACGTCTCGAAGCAATAATTTCGCCCTCATTCTTGACCTTTCATTTGTAACATCTCTCTTCACGTAGCCCAAGTTTCTTGGATCACCTCCATGTGCATCCCCCAACAGCCCTGGCGTGGGGATGACCTCTGGACCTGTCGGGTGAGCCTACCCAGTCCAAGGCCCATGGCAGGGCGTTGTCCCGATGTTCCAGAAGGCCCAGTACAGGCCCACCCGCAAGACTTGCGGGTCAAGAAGGAAAACTCCTACCGACCTAGAACTAGGCTTTGTACCCCCCCGGACACGGTTTGAGACCTGGCCATCTATAAAAGGCTAGGAGAACCACTGAGGGGGGATCCAATATGCTTTTCACCACCATAGCCATAAGCTCGAGATCAATCTCTCGGCTTGCGCACCCACCTTGTAATCGATCTACCGATAATACAGATCTCAAGAGCAGGAGTAAGGGTTTTACCTCTACGAGGGCCCCGAAACTGGGTAAAACTGTGCCCCTGTTAGCCGACGATTGTCGCCAGCGCCTACTTGTTCTCTTAATCGAAACCCTATCGGATCATCCGAGGGACTTGTTGATATGAGTAGTCGACAAGCCCCATGATATCCGAGGTTCTCAATTTGCAGTTATGCAACAGCTCCAGGAATTCTCGATCTTCTGCAGGTATCTGCCTGTGTGACCGGTAGTATCTACACCGACCAAGTTGTTGCACCAACGGGTGAGTGTGTTCATCTTGGAAAGTTGTGATCATGTACCGCCCTTGCTGCAACGATACAATCATGTGGGCTTTGCAGTTGTGTCGTAGCAATCTGTCTCTCTTACGCGTGTCGGACATCTGCATTGTTGTACCATCTTGTTTCTTGTCTTCCCCTTCAGTGCTCATGTCTGTAGCTGTACCTTGTGACGTCGCACCACTGCCTGACATGCTCGTGGTAGTTGTCGATGTATCAAGTGTCTTGCCCGCGTGCACAAACTCGAAGGTTTTGTTGATGACAACTTTCTCTTGCCCCCTCTTACGGCTGTTCTTTAAGCTAGAAACTCGTGTGCCAAAACCCATCTTATATGCATAATCATTGTATAGCTTGTGTGCTTCCTCATGATCATCAAACGTCATCCCAACGAAAGGTATTACTGGCTGCAATGTCACATCCTCATCTATGTTTCCATCATTACCACTTCCTACAACATTTGGCGGTTGTTTTGCTGCATTTGATTCATCTTCTGAACTAGCTGAAAAGTCATCATCAAAGAAAGCCCCTGACTCCGCAAAGTTATCCGCGAAACTCTGTTGAGGAACAAAAAATAAATAAGGGGGGTAGTGTTAGTTGTTTTTGCTTTTTATTGTTCAACATTTGATGTCTGTTAACAAGGAAAAGAAATCTTTTAGATTTTTGCAGTGCAACATTAATTTTAAGCAAGCTTGGTATGAACATATAGCTACAAGGTTCATATGCAAGTGAATTTTACTGAGTTTGCAACAATTGTCTTGTTTTGAACCATTTTACTTGTTTACATCAGAAGGTTGCATTGCAATTTTTCAGCAACAAAAATCCATAAGTTGTTGATAAATCCATATGAAGTTCAACTTTATTGATAAATCTCAGAGAAGCATCAATATTCATAAATCTAATATTTTTGTGTTGGGTTGCAACTTTATAATTATCAAGCTTGGTCTGAACATATAGTTAAAAGTTTTATTTGGATATGAAATCGATGAGTTACTGGTTCTTTGTACACAACATTTTAGTAACCCATAATGTAGCATCAGACAACAAATAAAAACTCAGAAGATTCTGCTACAATGCAACTTTTCATAAATCTCAGAGAAGATTCTGCTACATTGCATCTGCACAGTTTTTTGGTTGCTGCTTTGCAACTTTACATTATTGAAATAGTCTGCCGATTTTTCTATTTTTGCATCAAAAGTGGAGAAGACTTGTTGCAACGTAACAACCAGAGATCGGAGGCGGGATTCACCTGGTCACCGCCGGCAGATCGTTGTTGAGACATGGGGAAGACGACGCGGGGGTTTTGCAACCTCGTCGGAGTTCTTTGTAGACCGGAGGTCGCCGGATTTCCGTCCACGGGTTCGGAATTTGCTCGCCGCGACGGAGCTTGGCGGTGGCTCGATCTCCGGCCTCCCCGTTCTTCCGGGAAGAGAATGTCGCGGAGAAGGTGCACCATGGCTCCAGGAATCTACTCTGGTAGGGTTTCGGCGCGCCGTGGTGTGGTGGAACCACCGCAGCTCTGGCGGCACGACGACGCTCTGTCGCAGCGCGGGGGGGGGGGGGGAGAGCTGTTGTGGCGTCGTAACTTGGTGTTTTGTTTTGACAGTTGGAGCCGTTGTTTCATTACTGTTGGATGTCTGGACGCCGAATCTGACGGTCCTCGTGTGATCAATCGGACGGAGGGGGAGGGGACCTACAAAACGCTCGGGTACGGCGACCTACGCCTAGCGCGCGCCAAAACTTATTCCAACGGCGGACCGGGGAGGGGGAACAGAGCAACTCGACCACGAGTCCGACGAAGTCGCGCCCACCCTGGTCCATGTAACACACGTGCACGGCCCCTCCACCTCTTGCTGGCCCCGCCTGGCGCTTAGGCAACCTTTGACCGGTCCTTTTTAATGGGACCGTGTCGCCGCGCCACTACTCACTGTAGTCCCCACTCCCGCGCCTCCACCGACCAAACCCTATCCTCTTGCCGGGGCTACGGTGAAGAAGGAGCAGTCGTTCCTCCTAGGCCGGAACGACCAAGAGGCGGGTTTAGACCCCTTCTCGTCGACTTTGACGAAGCCACGAGGTACTGGCAGCACAACGGGCTAGTACCATGGCCCAACATCAAGCTGCCGCCACAATGGCACCTCAACTCCAGGAGGGTCCCCATCTCCCCGTGCGCGAGTACGAGCACGAGCGGCAAGAGAAGATTCCGGCGATGTACCTTCCTCCCGCCAAATATGCGGGACAACCTTGCATTCGGCTTCGACCGCGGTCTTTGGAACCGTTGGTTCATCTACGGCGCCGTCCGTGAAAGTCGCCGCCGGGCGTACTACGCCTCCTTAGGGGCCATAGAGACGCCCGAGCTGGAGGACGGGTGTGCGCCCATGGATGGCGACGTGGCCCCGCGGAGGCGCCCATTCAGGCACCTCGGACTGCGGAGGAGGAGGAGCAGTGTCGCCTCGCCCTTGAGGCGTCCAACCTGGTGGAGCTCAGGATGTGGCCCGACCTCGCCCATGCGCTCCACATATCGTGGACTAAGGCGGCGCCCGATGTTGTGCCGGCGCCGCCACCTCCGGTGCAAGCGCCACCACGTGGTGAGCCAACGGAGTCGACTGGCTCTACGACGTCCCAGGCTTCGGCCCGTGGCGAGCAGCCACTGGCTCACCTCTACACGCCGCCTCTCTACATCATCCTAGATTAGGGGAGGCCGCAGCCGGAGCGGAAGCCGGAGGGGTGGAGGGGTAGGCAGCAGCGGCGAATCCCATTAGGGGCGCTTTTTTGTTTATATTTTGCATTCTGCCCCAACTTGTAAGAATTTCCCCTAAATATATAAATTCTAGTATATTTTATTTATATTTGTGTTTCAGTTTGAAAATGTGTTTTGGGGGGGGGGGGGGGGTTGGGATGGGCGCAGACCAAACGGGTTGTTCTTCCGGAATTTGGTCCCCGGACTAGCACAAACGGACCAAAATCGGTCCGATTTGGGGGGAGAGGCGTTGGGTTTGCTCTAAGGGAAATGATTCGTATAAGGTATAAAGGGTCAATCCGTTATGCAAAGAAGTCACAATGTGACTTTACCTATCTCTCCGCCCTTTGATCTCCATCAGAAGGATGAGATTGACTCAAAATTCGAAGTCAAAATTCAAAATCTTCAGAAAAATTTGAAGATTTAAACTTTGGTCATGTTGATCGATTTGTAATGAGGCAACACATGTTCTGATGCAGTCAGCTGAACATGGTGCAAGGCCCCGACGGGACAGTTTGCTGAGTTTCCTCGTATATAAGGACCATTGTTTGTAACGAACCAGAACCAAGCACTGGCGTAGAGCATCCCTAACCAGGCTGCCCAAACTGCCCCTAAACACGCTCGGGCGGACAGCCTGGGCACGGATTGGGCCAAAAAATGTACCCATTCCACCTATAATTATGCTACATCGCTTGTAAGCCTGGTGAGTTCATTCAACTTAGTTGATCAAGACAGAGCTCATATGACTAAAGAATGCACGGAAAGCTACTAAACTTAGAAGGACATAGTAGTCTGTTTGTTCCTGGGTGGCCATCCGTAAGTGTACTCCTTCGGTGAAAAACACCATAGACATGGCCCTAGGGAGCCACTCAACATAAACCAATCACATCCAAATTCCACCCAGGTCTTTGATTTAATTTTACGCTTAGAAATTTCCACAATATCATATAAAAGCATTTTGTAGTAAGGCTAAGCATCTACTAAGTAACATGGCTTAAAAAATAACAAGGTATAAGGGTGGCTACACACTACTAGGATATAGCATAGCACAATATAACTTAGTAAAATTTCCTATCAATGCATACTACTCAAAACTCCAATGCATATAGAAAATAATGGGTAGTTGAATTGTGTGTTACTTGCCTTTGAAGTTGGTGAAGAACAATCACCATTTATTCACAAAATAGAACATTGCTCCCCGTACAATCTAAACAATACAAGTAAACAACAATAAACAAGCAATTTACAAACAAACGATCAAAGTATAACAATCAACAAACTTAGCACAACAATTTATTTTACCAAAGGAATTATTGTGTTTGGATTTAGTGTATAACAAATGTCCAAGGTTTGGTCAAGTATTGTGTTTTGAAGAATTCAAACTTATTGATAAAAAAATTCACTAAGGATTATCACCTTTACTCTAATATGCAAAAGGAAAACTTGTTATGTCAATACACAAAGAGAAACTAAGTAATTGTAGTTAGTGTTTGCCATTTGGGACTATGGGTTGGTCTTTGATGAAAAATATTACACAAAATTCTTGGTCCAATTCTACTTATGTCTTGAGTTTCTTCAAGTCTTCTAAGTATTTATGAATGTCCATCAATGGCCTTGCTTGTATTCCTCCTTATTGAGTTGAAGAAAATCTTCTGGAGTACTATCTAGTATTTAGGGACTCAGTCAAATAGAGAGGGGTAGATGAGATTTCTAGAGTTCCCCTAAAAAGGACTTGTAAATTATTCCTCTTCTTGTTCTTCATCTTTGGGAGAGTATTCTTCTTGAGTTGGCTTCTTGTTGAAGTTGTTCTTCTTGATGAAAAGGCTCCTTGTTGAAGTATTGGTCAAAAATCTCATCTTACTTTGTGAAATAATTCTAAGTCTTGAACAAAAACTAACTTGATACTAATCATCTAGACTAGGTTGTAGCTCCAATTTTTCACATTGGTTGGTCATTCTTAAGGATCATCTTCAGCCTCTCTTGTGTCTTCCTCCGCAGTGTAGTTACTCCATTGCTTCTTGTAGAACTTCATGGTTTTAGGTCATAAATCTAGCTCACTAACTTATTTAGCATATGATGGACACCTAGGGTCTGGTCTTGAGGAAATGTTGGTCATGTTCTTATTGAGGAAAACAAAGAGTGATGGGGGGATAAAATGATGTAACAACTATAGTGATCACTCCACTTGGATTCTTCTTGTTCTTCTTTTCCACTATCTATTGATGAGTATTCTTCTTGTTCTTCCTTCACTTGTTTGAGTTTCTTCTGTTTGTGGTGAATTCTATCATTATCTAAGTGCTTCAATGATCTTCCATGTAGTGCTTCTTTTTGAGTTGAAGAATATCTTCTAAAGTGCCCTCTAGTACTTTTAGGGACTTGGTCTTTTTTGAAGATAAGAACTTTTGGAGAGATGGATAGAAGATATGAGTACTAGGGTTCATGTCACTAGTTGTTCTTGTATGTGATTTACACATAGTAGGGACTAGGTCTTGGATCCAAAATAGCCACAACATCAAAGATAAAAAGATGGAAATAAATAACATGGCATGATCAACTATGTGGTTCACTATGATGGATTTTGGCCAAACTTACATGGTCATGGTCCAAGGGTTTGCAAATGGTTTAGTTTATTATGTCTCTAGTCCAAGGTTATTATTTATAGCAATTTTGCAAAAGGAACCATATTTAAATTATTCGTAGAATTAAATCTATGTCAAAAATACTCAAATGGACAACTTAAATATAAATTTAGTTTTAATTTGTTCAAAAATTATTTCGGGACAAAGGATATTAAAGTACACATCTTAAGGTTTCCAAATATATTTTATTTGCAATTTTTGGATTTGTAGAATTTGAATTATGCCAAAATTCATCAAACAAGCATATTTAAATTTGAACCAATTTAAGTTTGTCAAATTTAAATTTGGACAGTGCTAAAAAATTCTAAATATTTAGGGATTTTCAAAAAGTTCAAGTTTGCTAAATTTGGCTAAGTGGTTGAAAATTTATGAGTTTTCTAAGTTGTAGGGACCTTTTTCCAAATCTGCCAATTAAATTCTATTCGGAAAATAAAACAGAAAACTGACTGGATAAGGCTGGCTATGTGGCAGCGTCGGATTGTATGGGGTTGCTGACTAGGTGCTGACTGGGCACGCTGACGTGGCTGGTGACTGGGTTATGTGAAATGATTTTGGTCGTTAGATCTAGATCTAAAGGTAGCATACTGATTCGTTCGGGATCTAATCCTAGCCATTCCTCCTGATCTAACGGATGAGGGGGAACAAAGGGCTCACCGTGGAGGGGCGTTTGGCCGGCGACGATGGAGACAGCGGTGGAGGTTCGGGTCGTGGACGGCGGCTTCACCTCGGCGGTCTCCAGGCAACAGTTTTGCCACCGACGAGCTCCTCTCATCGCGGTGCATCCAACAGAGGACACGACGACGACTAGGACTGGAGGGAGCGGTGGTGATGAGAAATACCCGAGGCGGCGACGATGTGGTCTCCGGTGAGCTTGTTCCTTGCTCCTACGCTGTGAAAAAATCGAGCTGAGGCATCATGAGGTGCACTGGGTCGAGAAAGGGACGGAAGGCCAAGGCTTGGAGGCAGGGACTCACTTACCACGCCAGAATTGGAGAGTTACGGCGGCGGCCGAGCCAACTTCGGCGAGCAAATCGAACGGCCGGGGGATCTATTTCTGGGGGTTTTAGTGGGGAAAAGAGGAGGAGATGGAGGGATTTAAGGTGGTGAAAACAGCACACACAATCGTGTTTTTAATCGAGCGAAATCAACGAGATTAAACCGAGCATTTCTTCGGGCGTTTCTTCCGGCTGTAGAATGAAGATGATGACACTGGCAATGACGTCAGTGTGGGCCCCGTTTGTCAGTCGCAGAGAGAGAGGTCCAAGCCACGCGCTGGGCCTGCATTCCTTCGCACTGCGCTCTGATACGTCCAAAACGTATCTCCTTTTCCGAACACTTTTCTTATTGTTTTCCTCTAAACTTAAGAGTTTTGGATACCACTAACACGCACTAATGTTGCTTTCAGCAGAATTACCTTGGTGTCTCCTTTTTGTGCAGAAAAATCAACTTTCGGGAATTTGCCGAGAAAAGATCCCATTGAGCTTAAAACACCAGAAGACCCCGGGAGCCAGAAGGAGGCGAGGAGAGGGGCCAGGAGGGGGCCACACCAACCCCTGGTGCCCCCTGTCCGCGCCACCAGGTGGTGTGGGCCACCAAGGCACCCCCAGGCTCCCCTTTTGACTACTTATGCGCCATAACCTAAAAACCGAGGGGGTTCGTCATATTCCACAGAACCACAACAGAGAGCCGCCGCCACCTTGAAACTCGATTCGGGGATCAGAAGTTCCTGTTCTCGCGCCCTGCCGAGGCGGGGATTCGAAGGATATCATCGCCATCGACACCGCCACCTCTTCTCCATCAACCATCCATGATTCCTCTGTCCATGTGTGAGTAAACACCGCTATAAGATAAGAGGGATGGAAGGGATTGGATGAGATTGATCATGTAATAATGCCAGATTATTAGGGCATAGTGCCCAATATCAATTGTTAGTGTTTTCTATCGTTGTTGCAACTTGTTATGCTTAATGCTTGTCACTAGGGCCCGAGTGTCATGATCTCAGACCTGAACATGTTATTGTTTCATGAGTATAATTATTTTTCTTGATCATATCTGCAAGTTGTTTACACATGTCATTGTCCGGAACCCGAGGCCCCAAAGTGACAGAAATTAGAACAACTGGAAATGATGGTTGTGATGTGAGGATCACGTGTGTTCACGGAGTGTTAATGCTTTGCTCTGGTGCTTTATTAAAATGAGCACCTTAATTACCAGTAGTTTCCCTAGAGACCCCGCTACCATGGGCTGGTAGGACAAAAGATGTTGTGCAAGTTTCTCATTGCGAGGCCGTATGACTATATTGGAACACATGCTATGGTTTTCCTAGAAGTCGGATGCTTTATTATTATTATCTGCAATGCCCATGTTAGATTATTACATGACCTATGTTATCCATGCAACTCCCGTCCATCCATTCCCTCTATGCCTACGGTAATTCCCATCCTGTTATTTTCCACGATTGCTACTGCTGTTACTATTTTACTACTGCTGTTATTTTATTTCTACTGCTGCTATAAAATTGTTACCACTGATAAATTGTTGCGAGCAAGCCTACTTTCAGGTGCAGCTGAATTGACAACTCATTTGTTAAGGCTAATAAATATTCTTTGGCTCCCCTTGTGTCGAATCAATAAATTTGTGTTTTACTTCCCTCGAAGACTGTTGCGATCCTCTATACTTGTGGGTCATCAAGACTATTTTCTGGCACTATTGCCAGGGAGCATAGCTTTATTTATTTGCTCACTTGATCGTGATATTATTTGCAGCAAGCCTTTCATCATTGGCAAGACTCGTGATGGAAATGTCTCTATATTACCATCCACTACAAGGAGAGGTACAACTCTGAACACCTCTATTGCTCTTGATTCACTGTCTGTTATGAGTAAACTTATTACTCCACCACATGCTACACATACCATTACTTCTGCTGAGTCTGAAAATGTTTGTGATACTTTTGATGATGCTTCTACTGTGCTTGATGATACTGGGTCTCTAGGTCCTTCCCTAGATGCTACTATTGCTAAATCCAAACAAATTAAAAATGTTGAAATTTCTGTTGAAAATATTGGTACACCTATTAATTCACCTGAGCCTATTGATGATCTTGATGAAAGCTATATTGCACTTAATGATGATTTTATTGAAGAAGCCCGTGCTACTACTGGTGCAAGTGCTCTTAAGAGTCTTCTTGCAAGACAATCTGTGAAATATAAATCTTCTCTTGATGCTAAGTTTGCCACATCTCCCATACACATTAGAGACAAGGATTATGATTTCTCTTTAGGTTTATCTTATATATCTATTGTTGAGAAGGAACATTTTTGTAGAACTGAAAGTAAAAGTGCTATGGAACACATGAATGAGCTTTCATCTTTGAGTAGTTTATTTTCTGATGATACTAAATTGCGTACTTATTTTTTTACCAAGATCTTCCCTTTCTCATTGAAAGATGAAGATAGATTTTGGTTAACAATCTGTCACCTGGATCTATTACTAATCCTATGGATTTGGTTAATGCTTTCTTTCAAAAATATTTTCCTGCTAGTGCCCAACATGCTGTTGTGCAGGACATCTTTAACTTTGAGCAAATTGAAGGAGAAAAATTGCATGAATCTTGGAAAAGGTTTTATTGTTTAATAAGAGCTAGCCCTGGATATCCATTACCTAAAAATGAGCTCCTAGATATATTTTACAATGGACTAACTGTTTAAACTAGGACATACCTAGATAGTTGTGCTGGTTATGTTTTCAGGAAAAGAACTCCATAAAAAGCTAAGGAATTAATGGCTAAAATAGCCAAAAATAATGACGATTGGAATATACCTGAGCCTACACCTGTACCAGATCCAACACCAATACCAACACCCAAGAAGAGAGGGATGATTGAATTAAATGATGAAGTGATGAAAGAAGCCAAGAAATCTCTTAAAGAGAGGGGTATTAAATCTGAAGATGTGAAGAATTTACCTCCTATAGAAGAACTATGTAAGCCCATTTCTCATCCATCAACTGTTGAGGTACACTCTCTCCAATACTTTGATAATAGAGATATTCCCTATTCGAAATCACCTGATCAATGCTTAGATGAATTTGATAATTATGTTGTTAAGCAAGACAACTTTAATATGAGAGTGCAAAATCACCTTATGGAAAACTCTAGAGCTATTGATAATTTGCATGGTATTATTGAAAGAACCTCTAATGATGTTAAAATGCTTGTTAAACATTTTCAAAAAAATGGTTCAAACTCAAATTGATCAGCTTACTAAAGTGCAAAAAGACATGCTAGCTAATGCTTCTAGAGATAAACATGTTTGTGAAATAATTACTAGAATTGGTGTTTCTACTCAGGACCCCTTGTATCCTGAAGGACATCCTAAAAGAACTAAACAAGATTCTTAGCAATCTAAAAACAATACTTCTCCTTCTCACAAAAATAAGAAGAGACATAAAAATGTTGTAGAATCTCCTGAACCTACTAAAGATCCTAATAGTATATCTATTTCTGATGCTGAAACTAAAAGTGGTAATGATAAAAGTGATGCTTCTGATAAAGAAGAAACTGTAGCTGAACCTGAACAGCAAACTAAAACTGCAAATTATACTAAGGAGGATTTCATTGCTAATAAACATGGTAATGAAAGAGAGCATTGGGTAAAAAAAGCAATGCATTTTCCTAATAAGAAACACAAATAAAGGAAGAAGAACATTATAACAAGTTTTGTGAGTGGATGAAACCTCTGTTTTTGCAAATCCCTTTGACTGATGCTATTAAACTGCCTCCTTATTCTAAATATATGAAAGATATTGTCTCCAACAAAAGGAAAATTCCTATTGAGGAAATTTCCACTACGCTTGCTAATTATTCTTTCAATGTCAAGGTTCCAAAGAAGCTTAGAGATCCTAGTATTCCTACTATCCCTTGTTCTATAAAAAAAATATATGTTAGAACTGCTTTATGTGACTTGAGAGCTGGAGTTAGTGTTATGCCTTTCTCTCTTTATAAGAGAATCTCTCTTGAAAAATTGATACACACTGATATATCTTTGCAAATGACTCATAAATCTACTGCTATTCCTGTTGATATTAGGAGAATGTTCCTGTTCAAGTTGCTACTAATTGTTTGATATTAACTAACTTTGTTGTGTTGGAAATGCCTAAACATGATAATATGTCTATTATTCTTGAGAGAATTCCTTATTTGGCCCTAGGTTAAGTTTGTCTTCCTTTTTTGGCCCTCGCAAATTTTTTCTTCTTTTCATGACACACAAAGTTTGGTTGATTCCTTATTTAGCCTTTTATCACTATTTAATCACAAAGATGACACTTTTGCCCCTGCTGTATTACATAGTGAAATGGCACTAAAATGGTTATAACATACTGGTTGCTTATTAAAATTGTTGATCCATGAAGATGTCAGTCGTATGGTTCCTTCGTATGTGTGCTACAACTCATATTTATAGGTGAACGTCACATAAAGATCAATGGATAACCATGCTGCGTAGGAGGCGTCGCAAGTTGTCGAGTCGTTGCTGACTTCTTGGGTTCCCTTGGGAAGTGCTTATCTTATGGTCAGTGCTAGCCGTAGGTCGGCCTAGGATTTGCTAATCCTACGTCCTCTTGTGAGCCATCCGATCAGCATCTAACGGCCAGAAATCAGCAAAACGTGTTTTTGCATTTGAGCCCTTCAGTTTTTTGGATATAGAACCCGCAGTCCACAGCAGCCCCACTTAAGCGAAGGGGTACATCGCGTTGTCCCCGGTCATCTCGATAATTACAGCAAAACGGTCATTGCAACAAATTCACTCGTATCGCAACAAAAATTATCGCCCCCGTGTACAAAAAAAGTATTGCAACAAATTGTTCCAAAACAAAATAAAAAATATAAGTAATGTTAGAAACGAATAGTTAAACAATGTGTTTATTTTGTTGCAACAAAAAATTCAAGCAATTTAATAAAAATCACAACCTATTGCAACAATTTTTTTTGCATCAATTAAAAAGTTGGTAAGCAACAAAATAATTTGTCACCGTTCCAGCTGCAATAAAAATTATCCCCCATTTCAACAAAAAAGCAAAACGATAGCAACAATAAAATCACATGTTTACAACATGTGAAGGAGCGCATAAAAATATATCATTCCAAATGAATTCTAAACACATATACATATTTCTTACAAAATAATCCATGAAAACATTGCAACATCTCGCTTGTGATTTCTCAACAAAATGTGTGCAAATTTGTTACAAATTTTAAAGACGTACGCAACATCCATAAAAAATGACGAAACACTTAACGTATATACGGCTGCACGTAGTGGGCTGCTAACAATATATTTAACTCAAAAATTGGGCTAAAAAGATAAATTGTTGCTAACTCGGCCTGTAGTCCGGCCCAAGAAGGCTCCAGCACGCGGGAACATCAAGGGATCTAGGATTCGCTAGTTTAGGTCCCCTAAACAAAGCGTTTTCCTTGTCTTATCCCAGAGTGTATCCCGGTGAGAGTCGACCTGCCCATTAGCTGACTTGGTGCATATCAATGTAAGCCTGGCGCGGGGCGGCGAAAGTGTTGCACCCGGAGACCGGCTAGCTAGGATGGGTGAATCTGTACACACAAACGTATACGTACGTGATTCCTGCAAACTCCTGCATACATACAGAGAGCTAGCTAGCTGCTGGCACTTAAGTAACAAGATCAACATAATTAGAACTAGGCCAGTGCAAGTGCATGGGCACATGTACCTATGATGACCCGAGCCAAGTCGTCCCTGCATGCACCTAGAGCTACTAGTAGGCACGTAATTAATTAAGACGATTAGCCTTAGGAAGCCCAAGTGACTACACGATCACCTTAATTTTGCCTTGATCAATGATACTTATATGGTATTTTTTTGTACCAACATACACAATAGGATGTCACGTGATTTTATTTTTTCAATTGCCTAGTAAAAAATCACCACCTCTGACATGTGGGACCCACTAGGGTAGGCAGTAGACCATCTCACACAACTTTTTAAGTGTCATTTCCTCACATATTGCAGCAGCGGAAAACGTGTCATCTTAATACTTAAATAATACTAGAGGGCCAAATCAGGAACCAACCAAATTTTGTGTGTCACGAAAGGATTTTTTTTACCAAGGCCAAAAAAGGAAGACAAACTTCAGATAGGGCCAAATAAGGAATTCTATCATTATTATTGGGAGACCTTTTCTTAATACTGCAGGGGCTGTTATTGATTGCAATAAAGGAAAGTAACTTTTAATGTTAATGATAAAGAGCATACTGATTATTTTCCCAAGAAGATTGATAGAAGATATGGTTTAAATTCAATTGAAAATATTGAGACCATCAAGATTGGAGAATTTTATTGTCCCATTCCAGTACCACCAAAAGAATATGAAATTATTATGATTGGGACTATGTCTATCAAGGTTGAGGTAACATAATTATTCAGTGATTAGCAAAGTTTTGCTTCATATGAAAATTGTTCTGGTAACAAGACTTAATCACCCTTGTTAACAAAATGATTTTGAATGAAGAGGACAATGTTTTCACTTTTTTCACCTTCCCCATTATGTTTTGGCCATGTTTACTTATGTTATCACCTTGCTACTTTAGTACAATCATGTTTTCCATCATCCATATTTATGTTTTCATCATGTTTTCACCCTCATTACTATGGTTATGCATGTTTTCACCACCCATAATTTTGTTTTCACCACTTCCACCTTTGTTTTCTTTGGTTATTCTTCCATTGAAGTGTCATATAACCTCTGTAGTTCTGGTTTTGGTTTTTTCCCACCTTTTCACTTTTGTTTTTCTGGTTTTTATTAATTATTGAAATTCTGGAAATACCTCAAAAATAAAGTTTCTCGAAAAATTTCAGAAAAATTATAATAAAATTTTACGTAAAAAATGAGGCAGAGAACCACCTGGGAGGCCCTAGGGGGGCCACCAGTCAGGCACACCATGGGGTGGCGCGGCCTACCCCCTGGTGGCGCCAGCACATGGTGTGGGCCCCCTGGCCCCCACTAACTCTCTCCCCAGCCAAAGTTCCTTCTCTCACCTGCCATACTCAACACATTTCCTGGAACCCGAGTTCTTGTTGTTCTTTCTCGAGATTTTTCGATCTCTTTTATTAGCCCATCATTTGTGCTGAAATTTGGTGCATTTGCTCTCCGCTATGTGACTCCTCCGATTATCGAAGTAGAATTTTGTTTGGTGAAGTATTTCTTGAGTATTTTGGTACTATAGGTGATAGCTTATGTGAGTTTGCATGCTTGATTTGAGTAGAAATAATGTATTTTTGATGCATGTTTAGCTCTCCTATAAGTCCCTATGGTAGTTTCCACCTTATAGTTGCTTGAAATCATTTTTTATGATGATTGTTAAAAAAATTCAGAGATGGACAGCCATAACTTTGGAGATGAGCGGAAAATTATTTTGCTGCAGCCTGTTTTGTTCAAAGTTGACAGGTCACCATGGTCGTGCTCCAAGGAGGAGATGGATGAGCATATGAGCATGACGGAGTTTTACAGGCAGCAGGAGTGGCAAGATGCGCCTCCCGAGGACCACAACACGTAGTACACCGGTGCGTCCTTGAGCACATATCAGAAGGAGGGTTCCTCCTTAGCATACTATGGGGGCGCCACCTCATGGTCCCCTTGGGTATGATCTCCACTTAGGCCAAAACCCTAAGCTTCGGGGGAGGTATACCGACATCACACTCATTTATATATCATGTTCGGTCGGTTCTTTGTATATCCATGTTTTCGTTTCTTTTGTTTGTTTTCGTTTTCTTTCGCTTCTTTCGTTTCTCTTTGTTTTATTGTTTTGTTCTTGTTTTCCAAAATACAAAAAGGCCAAAAATATTTTTGTTGTTTCTCTTTGTTTGCTTCTTTAGTTTCTTTGTTGGTTTGTTTTCTTTTCTTGTTTCAGTTTAGTATTCAAAAATCCAAAAAATATTTTGCTTTGTTTGCTTGTTCTTTATGTTCTTGTTCTAATTCGAAAACCCAAAAATATTTGTTGTTCTTCTTTGGTTTTGTAAAGTTTGTTGCATAGAGTCCGGACTTCCGTATCTCCATTGGAGCTTGATTATCATTCTATATTATTCGATCCACACAAGTGAAGAGTAGTAATGACGATTTACGACAATCCAAGTTGTGGTGAGAGGCTGATATGAACTCTATTTGTTTTATTTTTGTACATATACTTATCTGTGTGAACATGCTTACTTCGTTCATGTAAGGTGTATGTTATTTAATTGATGCTTAGTAGTTTGTGCTCTCATGTGTTTAGTTCCAACTTATTAATATAAGATAGGATGTCGTATGAATGTTTGCTTGCATTGTTTTATTCATAGAAGGGTATGCCATTGTGGTATCTCCCTCTGATTGTTTCGCTTGAATTGACTTGGCACATGCTCAAGCATGCTATGACTGAAAACAAAAATTCACTTAAGCCTCGATGGTTTATTTTGCCTCAGAGTATTTTTATCATTTTTATGCCCCTGTTAATTTTGTTTTGTTGCAAGCATGATTACGACAGTTGTTGCTCTCTTGATTGTCGCTCCCCGTCTATTGCTAGCCTTCACATGTACTGAGTATAAGCTCTACTCGTGCATCTAACTCCCAAAAACCAAAATTTTCCAAATGTGTCCACCATACCTACCTATACATGTGGTATTTAACCGCCACTCCAAGTAAATTTCTCGTGTGCTACCTTTAAAACATTCGAAAAATTATTCCTGTTGTGTGCCCCTGTTTTAGCTCATGAGGACGTAAATAGAGAATCTTTATCTCACTTGTTGATTGGATTTCACACCCTAGACTAGTGGCTTCATCCGATTATCCAAATGATAGAAGAGCCGCCAGCGGGGTGCGCAACCCCAAATTAATACAACAAATTATCTTCACTATTTTTGCCCCTGATTTATCAGTCAAAGCATAATTGTGTAAACAAAAGAGAAACAGGGATGACCTGCTACTGAGATGCGTCCTTCTATTGGAGCCGCTCTTGTGAAGTCTAGTTGGCTCGTGACGTACTGTATTGTATGTTTACCATTCGTTGACATAAGCATACACCTCCCTTAAAAATGTTTTCAGTACCTCTGTTTAATAAAATAAAAGCTCTAACACATGAGTTAATCCCTGCCTCCCTCTGCGAAGGGCCTTTCTTTTATTTTTATGCTGAGTCATCATCTTCTTGCTTTATGCACCTTCTTGAGAGCATGATTGTCATTCTTAGTGTAATGTGCTTGTCCCAAAACACGGTTGATTGTGGTATAACTTTGATGCTTGTATCTTTGATATCTTTATTTCTAGTCTTCATTTGAACTTCAGAGGTGCCCTAACATTTATGTTTTGCTCCATTATTAAGGGCAAGCAAGTACATTTTGTCATACTCTATTATGAGCATTGCAATCCTGCATATTGATATACTTCGTGTTGTTTATTATTAGTTTGTTGGCATTTCTTCATGGTTTGCATAACTGCTAGGTGACTTTTATCTTCCGTATATCTTATTATGAATTGCCTCAGCACTTTATCATATAGTTGTTATAAATCCGAGGCGCTTAATCGATCTACTGAGGCCAAGCAATCACATCAAACATGACACCGAGATTTGGTAACGCAGTTCGGCGCTTAACGCCTACATCTGCGGGGCATGACTACGTGCGCTCCTCCCCATGTACTAGTCAAAGTACCGTCGACAACAAGCCCGCTGAGGCAATACAGACGCACCAGATCTCAACGCCACGCCGGTCCGGCCGCCCCTGCCACGGGCGCCGGACCGCCCCCTCGTGATCTTGTGTCTAGCCTACTAGTTTTCGTCTTGTCTATTTGGGCTACTCCCGGTGCCTTTATATATTAGGCCAGGTTACACGTGTTCGACTCGAACACCTAACCTTTCGTATAATTACAAGTCCTAGCGTAGTCCTACTCGTACACATATTCGACACATATTCCAACAAACTCCACCTTGGCGAATATGCCCTTCGCCATTTTGAAGTTGTCATGCCGAATGTATGTATACCTAGACTTGAACCATTAATCATGAGCTTCGTTGCTACTCCATTGACTCCATATGACTCCACCTACAACCATAGTCTCTTCCTTGTTTCACCAGAGTCAATGCTCCCACGAAAATTAAGTTCTTCCGCACTCTTGTCCTGTGCTCCCAAATATCCGGTGTATCCGTCCACCGCCATCACACAACGATCATAAAGTCACCATATCGACAACGCTGTTGCATCATCACCTTGGTAGGCTCGTTCTTGATCTATGTGAAAGTGAACAACTCATATATTGGGTGTCACAAATAAGAGTTACCTGAACTCATCATTCTCGCTATTGTTGACTGCATCTCTGAAAGTTTGAAGAAATTTCGCCGTTGACTTAAGTCATCTCGAGTCAAATTCACAACTGTCTCATCACCGCTTTCGCCGATCCTCCATGGTCAACACTCATCCATCTCGTATGCGGTGTCCGGGTAGGTTTCGACTCTCCGAGCTCTTACGTCGTAGCCCCTCCATCAACCGAGTGGAATCGTTAGATTCCAGCTCCACCTTCAACATGCATCCATGGTAGATGATCGGTCCACCCCGCGCCATGTTGAAGCGCGTATAACCATGCGCCGCGTGTTGTCACGCCACAGAATTCGGATACCATCAGCCGTCACGCTTCTACATCGTCATCGCCGATCTTCACCGGCTTCTGTCCCGTCAGACTGTCCAGTCCAACCCAGCCGAAACGCATCCGACTGCAACCATGCTCCACCTTGCGCCTAGTACACTCGCCGTATTGTTGTGCACTATCCGGCGCCCTGTATATGCATGATCCTCCGCGACGCCTTATGCGCCTATTGTCGCCCTGTCCAGGCGTTCCAAGCCCTCTCAGCAGACCGACCTAGAATAAACCTCCATGACAATTGCACAATTAATTCTCTTGTCAATGTGTCGTGGGATAATCACGGCAGACGTTACGGGGGGTAACTAATCTTGGGGCAAGACGACACAGGCGTTTGGGAGACGGTTTAGCTCAGAGGAAAACATGATGATACTCGATCTGGTAGCCGGCAATCAAGTCGCCGAGTCTCCGATCTCGATATATTAACTCAACTCTCGTGTTACACTGGATACTCGATATCAAGCGATATTGCTAGAACTCTTGGATCTCTAAACTAGACCGAGGGGCCGGTTTATAAAGCACCCGGACCCCCCTGGCTTGCCCCCCAAGGCGCACCCTGAACCCTACCCGGACACCGCATACGAGAAACCCTAACTTTCCTTACCGTAACCCACAATCCGGGTTACGAGGCCTACGAACTTGGGCCTTCTAGAAGCTCCTTTATCTTTAGCCGGATCTTGCGCAGCGTCCATTGGGCCGAGTTACACCTTGACGTTGGCCTACCGGGTTATCATCCCTCCATCAGTAGTCCCCAGAATAGCTTGGGCTTCACGAGATTCTCTTTGAAGCGCACGCTATTCCCTGCAAAATTATCAAACTTACAATTTCAATGGAGGCCGGGTTAAATTGTTTTAATAAACAGCTAGGCCTAATTCCAAGGTGGCCATTTAACAACCCGGCTTTCTCCAAGTCCTTTGCTCAGCTTTTCCGGGTCAACACCCTGACAAGAATGTTTTAAAGATCTGATTTACTTTACTCGATAATTGATCCTGATGTTGCGGAGGAGATCTCTTTCTTATGTGTATCCGGATATCTCGTCCAGCACTTAAGGCATATCTAACGAAACCCAGGCAGATAGCCGTTACTCCGAAATTTCCGGCTCCCGCTTGTTGAGCTAGGTTTACCCACCCGTACCCTTATAAATAGGTACTTAGGGGTGAACCTAACCCCAAAAGCTCATTTCCCCCTTTTCCTCTTTCCTTTCGCTTCCGCATCTCTTGCGCTCGCACAACACCATTACGGAAATCTCGCGCACCTCGCCGGAGCCCATCTGCCGCCGGCTGCGCTCCGCCACGGTGCGCCCCGCGCCGCCGCCAAGATCTGCCGCCGCACCCCCGACTTGCCCGCCGGGAGTCACAAAGGGGCACCAAGACTGCGCTATTTGCCTCCGCCGGGCTTTACTCCAATCTCCTCCAGTAAGCTTCCCGTATCCATTAACCTGACCTCGCAATTTCTAGATTTATTTCAGATTGGATCTAAGTCAACCCGCCGGTCATTTTTCTCGCCACGCCGAATTAGGTCGCTCAAATTCCTTTTAGCTCATCCAATGGATTGAATATAGATTCCATCTCATTCCCCTACTGCCTATAGTCATTAATTTCACCATGAATCTGGAAATGAAATCTCCAATCTAGGCTCGGGCCGCCCAAAATTTCCGCGCTTGCCGTTGACGCCCGGAAAATTCTCTTCTTCCAGCTCTTTTGTTTGCAGTAGATACATGGGTAACCATCCATCTTCCCCAAACACCTTTCAACACGTAAGCCCTTCATAGTTCTTGTAACGATGTTTGATACCCGGATAGCTTGTAACCTTGCTCCACAGAATGATACTCGGATAATTCTTTGCTTCCATGTTTTCTCGATATCACTCGCAAATATTCGGACGACTCATGGTTTCCGAGTCTTATTTCTGGTACCCTTCTATCTTGTGCTTTGCAGGTTAATCCCATGGCTCCCAAGAGGCAGGGGAAACAGCCGGGCAAGGCCAAGACCACCAACTCCATATCCGCCAACTGGGCGCGGTCCACGGTTACGAAGGCCAAGTTAGAAGAACTGGCCGAGTTAGGGGTTCTCCCCCCTCAAAAGGATATCCATTGGAGGGTGCCGGGTAACGAGACCCGCCCCACACCTGCGGATGATGAGGTAATATGTTTTGTGGAGCACGTGACCCGGGGGTTCCGTCCTCCGGGTCATCCTTTCTTTCGAGACATTCTGAGCCACTATGGCCTCCGAATACTTGACATAGGGCCTAACTCTGTGTTAAATATTTCCCACTTCATCGTTCTTTCCGAGTCATACTTGTGCACTCCGCCAAGTTTGGCTCTCTTTATCGAACTTTTTCAGTGCAAACCGTGCCGCGAAAGCGGTGACGGAGCACTTCTTGCTTGCGGCGGGGTCTCTATCCAGCGCCGCAAGAATTCTCTAATGCCACCTCTTACTCTTAACTCCCACGTCAAACACTGGCAACTCTCGTACTTTTATTGCCGGGACACCTCCCCACCCGGCGAAAAGAGGTTGCCGGGTTACTCAGAGGGCCTCCTCGATATCTCCGAGACCTTCAACGCCTTTGCCCCTGACTCGGACAGGGAGGCGATCCAACCCTTATTGGCCAAAATAACTGTCCTCTCGGCCCAAGGTCTCATTGGGATCAATCTGGTAAAGACTTGGGTCGATTTCCGGATCCAACCCAACTCCATCCGCACAAAGTTAATGTGCGAGTATTCCGGGCACACCACGGACTCGCTCCGATACTCCACCAATAGCTTTGCAGCCGGAGATACCAACAAGACTATCAAGGGCTTCTTGACAGAGAAGCTGGAGGTAATCCGGAATATAGCCGGGTTAGAACCCTTCACTCGTGAGAACCCGGCGCCTGAGGTAAATATCCGACTTTCATACTCTTACCTTCACACTTTCCGCTCGATACTGCTGTTAACCTTCATTCTTACGTCTTCATCTCAGGCCGATGATGCTTTTTGGAAGATTGATACTCCCCCTAACTCTGAGCGCCCAGAGGAGAAAGAGGACGCCGTTAACTCGGATGAAGGTACATTCCAACTATAAACCTTGATAATTTTCAGAACAAGAGGACAAAGACGAAGAAGAAGAAGCTGAAGGCAAGGTAGAATCCGCCAGCGACGAGGAAGAAGCTGAGCCGACGGTCAAGGCCGGAACAAAGAGGAAACCCCAAGGGGTCGTCTTCAAGGTTCCATACCTTTTCCTTGCCTCTAAACCATATTTCTTTGATAACATGCACGAGCTAAACCAGAAATTATCCACTTGGTCGTATTTGAAGGAACCGCTCGTGACCAAGCGCCGAATAACTCGGAACGTTCCAGGTGATGACACTCTTAATCCGGGTATTCCGTCGTCTCTGGCTCGGCGCGCTGGTATTCTCTTAATCCTTTCTTAAGTATCAAGGTCTTCCCGAACCACCCCCTTACGGGACAATTCCACATCTCGCTCGATGTTTTTCAGTTTTGTCCGGGTCCAGCAGCGAGTTCCCCTCGGACTATATGGTGAATCCCGGGTAAAATTCCTTTCCTGATGCTTTATCGTTTTTTCATCGCTGTTTCCCAGTTGTACGCTAACTGCTTTACTTATACTGCCCGTAGAGCCACGATCACTGTCAGCGACCAAGATGATATGGAAACTGACGACCCGGGTAAGGAGAACCTGGCTGATGATATGCATGCCGCAGCCGGCGGAGAAGAACAACAAGTGCCACCAATAAACCCGGCCGACCGAGAGGCCGAGTATCCCATAGCCTCGCACGTACTCGAGGAGGAAGAAACTGCAGGCTTGGGCACGGGAGGAGGGGCACCAGACTCCAATACTCGGAAGACCCGGATACCCTCTTTCAAGAAGAGAGCCCCTTCTCCAAGTCCCCAAGATCCCGGGTCTTCTAATTTGGGCAATGATACTTTTGACCAGATGATGAGCGCTCTCCTTGCTATGAAGGCCTCGGAGAGAGATGTGCTAGAGCGCATGGCAGCGGAGCACCAGGTACTGTAACCTAATATCTCTTCTTATCCATCTAGTCCCCAAGTGCCGAGTATAATTTGTTGAAATTGTGCTCGGTATTCTGCGCGATACTCGGCTTGCCATGATACCCGACTAATTCTCATACTTTGGTTTCTCACAGGCACAGATCACCCGGTCTGATGAACTTTTGCTCAAGACCGAACAACTGCTGCTTGCCGAGGTAAAGCGGAGAGAGGCCCTTGAGGATGAAGTGGAAACTTTGAAGAAAAATGTTTCCAAATATAAGAAAAGGTGCACCACTACTCGAACCGCACTGAAAAAACTGTCGGAGCAAATTACCGATACTTACCGTATCTTGCTTAGTAAGTTTCTTGCTGCTGATTGCTTTCATGCCTCTGTTTTGTTACATGATACCCGGAATTACTGATATGGCCTTTCTTTGTTTCAACTGCAGGTGCTAACCTTGCAGCCCCGGAAGAAGATGCTGTTGCAAAGGCTAAAACTTTAAAGATTGTGCTTCGAACTTTCTTTGCCGGCACCAAGTGGATATTGGATGCCGTGAAGTGGATATTGAACGTAGCTTGTCTGTGTACACCGTAGCAGATTAATAGATCAAACTTGAACCTGTCACAAAACTGCCTCCGTGCACACACCCGTGGACATTGGCAACCCTTTTTTTAATAACAAATCTCTTTGTCTTGCTTCCAATCAATCTGGTACAGCACTACACACCTTTTTGTCCAGCTATGCACGCCTCCTTCCTATCAGTTGCCTTGGGCCACGAGTTGTTACGATGCATGCCCAGCTAACTGCCTATACCAAGGGCGCCTTTTGCTGTCCCGCATGCGTGTGCATGCCTGTGACCAAACCGATGGACACTCTGCCGCCCAACGCAACAGCCTGCTGTTTCATTGCTTTCCACACGACGATCTCCGAGCCGCCGACAAAACCTACGAATTCGCCATCACAGAGTGCACCATTATTATCCGCGGTTGGTCTTCGTCATATTCCTCTAGATCAACGAACCGCCGCCTCTGAACCTTTGCTCTGATACCACTTGTTATAAATCCGAGGCGCTTAATCGATCTACCGAGGCCAAGCAATCACATCAAACATGACACTGAGATTTGGTAACGCAGTTCGGTGCTTAACGCCTACATCTGCGGGGCATGACTACGGGCGCTCCTCCCCATGTACTAGTCAAAGTACCGTTGACGACAAGCCCGCCGAGGAAATACAGACGCACCAGATCTCAACGCCACGCCGGTCCGGCCGCCCCTGCCACGGGCGCCGGACCGCCCCCTCGTGATCTTGTGTCTAGTCTACTAGGTTTCGTCTTGTCTATTTGGGCTACTCCCGGTGCCTTTATATATTAGGCCAGGTTACACGTGTTCGACTCCAACACCTAACCTTCCGTATAATTACAAGTCCTAGCGTATCTCTACTCGTACACATATTCGACACATATTCCAACAATAGTGAGTATATTTATATCATATAAAACAAATGTGTTCGTAAAAGTCTTTTATCGCACTCAGTTATCACTGAATTGCTTGAGGACAAGCAGTAAGATAAGCTTGGGGGAGTTGATACGTCCAAAACGTATCTCTTTTTCTGAACAATTTTCTTATTGTTTTCCTCTAAACTTGTGAGTTTTGGATACCACTAACACGGACTAACCCTTTTTTCAGCAGAATTACGTTGGCATCTCGTTTTTGTGCAGAAAAATCAAATTTCAGGAAATTGCCCAGAAAAGATCCCATTGAGCTTAAAACACCAGAAGACCCTCGGAGCCAGAAGGAGGCTAGGAGGGGGCCACAGCACCCCCTGGCGCCCCCCTCCTTTGTCGCGCCGCTAGGTGGTGTGGGCCACCCAGGCACCCCCTCGGGATGCCCTTTCGACTACTTATGCCCTGTAACCTAAAAACTGAGGGGGGTTTGTCATACTACACAGAAACACAACAGAACGCCGCCGCCACCTCGAAATTTGATTCGGGGATCAGAAGTTTCTGTTATGTCGCCCTGCCGGGACGGGGATTCGAAGGATATCATCGCCATCGACACCGCCACCTCTTCTCCATCAACCATCCATGATTCCTCTGTCCATGTGTGAGTAAACACCGCTATAAGATAAGAGGGATGGAAGGGATTGGATGAGATTGATCATGTAATAATGCCAGATTATTAGGGCATAGTGCCCAATATCAATTGTTAGTGTTTTCTATCGTTGTTGCAACTTGTTATGCTTAATGCTTGTCACTAGGGCCCGAGTGTCATGATCTCAGACCTGAACATGTTATTGTTTCATGAGTATAATTATTTTTCTTGATCATATCTGCAAGTTGTTTACACATGTCATTGTCCGGAACCCGAGGCCCCAAAGTGACAGAAATTAGAACAACTGGAAATGATGGTTGTGATGTGAGGATCACGTGTGTTCACGGAGTGTTAATGCTTTGCTCTGGTGCTTTATTAAAATGAGCACCTTAATTACCAGTAGTTTCCCTAGAGGCCCCGCTACCATGGGCTGGTAGGACAAAAGATGTTGTGCAAGTTTCTCATTGCGAGGCCGTATGACTATATTGGAACACATGCTATGGTTTTCCTAGAAGTCAGATGCTTTATTATTATTATCTGCAATGCCCATGTAGATTATTACATGACCTATGTTATCCATGCAACGCCCGTCCATCCATTCCCTCTATGTCTACAGTACTTCCCATCCTGCTGTTTTCCGTGATTGCTATTGTTGTTACTATTTTACTACTGCTGTTATTTTATTTCTACTGCTGCTATAAAACTGTTACCACTGATAAATTGTTGCGACCAAGTATACTTTCAGGTGCATCTGAATTGACAACTCAGTTGTTAAGGCTAATAAATATTCTTTGGCTCCCCTTGTGTCGAATCAATTAATTTGGGTTTTACTTCCCTCGAAGACTATTGCGATCCCCTATACTTGTGGGTCATCACGCGCGCGAGCGAGGCTAGCTGGGCTAGGCTACTTTTTTCCCTGATTTCTTTTCCTTTTTTTTGGATTTCTTTAATAAATCGTATCTTTTATTTTATAAATCCAATTGTGCTCAATTTTGTTTATAAAATTTTGTAAAAATAAGCTCTTTCTAATGAAAACTTTCATGTGTTGTTTTAAACGCCTTTAAAATTATATATTTTCAAATTATGGAAACTTGACTAATAGCTAGTTTATTGTTATTCTCCTTTTATAAAATTTATTAAATGATATTATGGTTAGAATAATTTCAGAGACATAAGATATTTGAAATTATTGTTTCCCTAAGTTATTTATTCATTTTCATACCAAGAAAAATATTGTGAAACTCATTTTATTACTTATTAGTTGATAGTAGTTGAAGCAACCATTTGGAAAACAGTTTGTTAGGGAAAACCACTTTATAATATTAAGGTTTGTTAATCCACTATATAGTAAAATAAATATGTTCAAGTTGATCAATAATTCTTGGGGTTTTTAAATCCCCAAGTTTTAATAGCCATGAAAAACATTTCAATTAACAATCGAATTTTGAAAACATTTTCTTTAAGAGGGTTTGATATAGAGAATTAATTATTCCGAAATAACAAAACTTATTTTGAATAAGGTTATGGAGTTAGAGGCATGTTTGGATTGTTATTTTAAGTAACTTTGGATATAATATATAATTTTTCCTTAGTGTTTGAGTTTTATTTGGATTTTGATGGCTTGCATTAGTAGAGAACAAAAAAATTTAAAATTTTCGAGTTTTGAATTTCTCCAAAAATCAGGGATGTTATAATATTTATGTTCGATAGTGGGTTTATGCTTCCAGAAATCAGCGTTCAAGTGACTGAAACATGCACGGTTGTGAATGTGATATTGCCACTAGGGATAAAATAATGATTCTTAGTCTACGTGTATTTTGCATTGTTTACATTACACACAATACTTCATGCAATAATTTGTTATTTGCAACTTAATACTGGAAGTGATGCGGATACTAACCCGAAGGTGGATTATTTAGGCATAGATGCGCTAGATAGCAAGTCTATGTACTTTGTTGTAATGCCCTGTTAAATCTCATAGTGAACATCTTGTCATATATTGCATTGTCATGCCTTCATTATTTGTCAATTGTCTAGCTGTAATTTGTTTATCCAACATGCTAGAAATATGTATGGAGAGACACCATTAGTGAACTGTGGACCCCGGTCCATTTTACTCATACTATTAAACCACCTACTGTAATCATACTGTTCTCTACTATTTCGTACAATCATCACTATTTTCTGCACAATACGTTTAATCCCTTTGTTTTCAACAAGACCGGAGAGATTAACAACCTCTCTGTTTCGTTGGGGGCAAAGTAGTGTGTTTGTGTGCCGACCCTCCTCCATGTTTCTTGTCTGCTCTTCCTCCTAGCCTCAGGCCGTTGTGGAGGATATTTGGCTTTGGTGAGAGATACCCCAGTGTCGTTGCTCCAAGTAGTTTGTCCCCAGTGGGCTCAACACTGCTTTGACTGTTAAGCCTGTGCCTCTAGTGTGTTGGAGGGGAACCCTAGGGACCAAATCGATTTTTTCATAGTTCTCGTTGTAAAATATGAGGTCTCGATTCTAATTTCTTTTCTACTTAGGGTATGTCTGTATTTTGTATGCCACCGCTTTAATATAAGGTGAACTCAAAAAGGGTGTTGTGTAGTCTATGGTGAACTAACCCATTGAACACAAAAGTCTATTGGGCTTCTTTCTTTTGAACCTTCTTCTTTGCCTTTTTCTGTTCTTAGGTGTTGGTGCTGAGTTGAGATTTTGACCTAGGATGATGCCATATAGTAGAGATCCATGGGGCATGTGGATGGAAGCTAACTATTCCCACGATTATACATATCCCAACATGAAACACCTACTCTAAGCTATTTTTTTACTTTATTTAACCAAATTGTAAACGTACAAAAACCAAGATTGGAAGGAGGTTGAACAGAATAGATATAGTTGGACAAATAACGCAAACGCAGTCTGTTAGAGATATATTAGGTGTACGTATCTTTGGTAGTTTAGGATTTGTATCAATCTCCTACTCTATCTCTACGAGGCTTCTTACCCTCCAAATTTGTACCCCAATATATACTCGCCCATGAGGCTCAATAATACATTCAACATATTCCGCCAATCTCATCCTTCTACATGGTATCAGCCTAAACACGATCTAACCCTAGACGCCACCGCCGCTTCCGCCTCGCGCCGCCCCCGGGACGGATCTATGATCGTCGCCGGGGGCCGCGCCGCCCGTACCTAGGGTTCGACCGTCGGTCCCGTGGATCGGCTGCCCTAGAGCGTCTTTCTCTCCGCCAGTCGCTTGGCCGTCGTTTTCTTTTTTGGTTTTCCGATTCAAGATCGGGTTGCGTCGCCCGCCGCCACCGTCGATCCTCATGCGCCTCTACACCGACACCGGCGCGACTACCAGGCTCTTCACCGACACGGCGGAGGCACACGCCACGCGGCGGCCGTAACGGCCATTGTCCATGTGGCCTCTTCGCCGCCTCGGCGGCCTTAACGGCCGCCTTCCGTGCATCTACCCGACGTCGCTTTGTGTCGGTCGTTATCGCCCCTGCTCCGATCGGGACTCCTCCACTACCCCGCCTTCACCGTGGCTGCCTCACGCACGGAGCTGCCTTGGCCGCTCAGGCACGGCGCTGCGTTCGCCGCTCGGCCTCCACCACCCAGCCTTACGTCATCATCATCGTGCTGAGCGGCGCATCCTCCGCCTCGCGAGCAAGCGGATTGATCACCCGCCCGCCCGCGATACGTTCCATCCAGGCTGCGCGGCCGACCCGTACAGTCGTCTGCGTGCGCTTCGCAGGGTCCCGTGAAGACCGTCCCTGAGTGTGCGTCTATCACCGATCGAGCAAACGGGCTGCCGCTGCGTCGCCCCATCGGGCCGTAGCGCCGCTGCCCCGTGGTTCTCACCGCGGCCGCATCACCCCGCGCGTCGCCGCTGCGTCGCTCCTCCGGGCCGTAGCGCTGCATCACACCGTCCCCGCCGTCGCCCCGAGCTGTTCCAGCGGTTCAGTGGCGGTGCGCTGCCGCTGCGTCGTCCCTTCGGGCCGTAGTGCCACAGCACGCGGTGCCCGCGGTTGCCCTGACGGCGTGCTGCCGCTGCGTCACCCCTTCGGGCTGTAGCGCCGCAGCACACGCGGTCCAGGTCGCCGTCCCGAGGTCTTCCCGCCGTCGCCCCGACACGCACGTCGCCGCTGCGTCGCTCTTCGAGCCGTAGCGCCACGACATGCGGTCCACTCCGCCGTCCCCGCGCGTTGACCTCTTCGTGGTATGCGCCGCGCCGCCTCCCTAGGCGCGGGAACGCCACCGTCTGCGCGTGGTCTTTTTCGAGTTGTTGGGTTCTTCTTCGCCTACTACGAGCATCGCCGCCGCGCTTCTACACGTTGAAAGATCATCGTCCGTTTTGGTAATTATATGACAACATACCTATTTGATCTAATGTTTGTTCGATTAATGAAAATGCCAGGGATTAATCAGGTTCACTAACTATATGGGGCGAACGATTGTTTTATACGAAAAGAGCAAGGAGAAAGAAATCCAGGGAGGGATTTTTGCACAGGAGCGGAGGCTCCAGTGAATCCACCGGAGGCTCCGCCCAGGGTCCGGTGGGGGTCCGGTGTGGGATCTGCCCAAATCGCCTTCTGGAGCGCAACTGCGGAGGCTCGGACGGAAGCTCCGGTGGGGCTCCGGTGGGGCGGAACCTCCGCCATTCCCACCGGAGGCTCCGCCTCCTACAAAACCTGGCGTGCGCACACAAGAGGGTCCGGTGCGCCTCCGGTGGAGGCTCCGCCCAAACGACGTTCTGTTGGACCAGAGCGGAGGCTCCACCGGAGCCTCCGGTGGGCCTCCGGTGGCCTAGCTTGGCCACTGTGTAAATGGGGTCCGGTGGACCTCCGGTGGGGGCTCCGCCAAAACCACCTTCTGTTGCGCGAGTGCGGAGGTTCCACCGGAACCTCCGGTGCACCTCTGGTGGGGCGGAACCTCCGCCAAACCCACCGGTACCTCCGCCACGTTGTCCAGCAAGCGTGTGCAAATGTGCTGCGCAACTGCGCCAGCAAATGAAGCCCACCGGAGCCTCCGGTGAAACAACCGGAGCCTCCGGTGCTCCTGGACTGCAACGGCCCTTAAATGCAAGGGGTATAAATACCCCTTACCCTACCTCTTAAATGTCAAGCTTTCCTCCATTCTCTCTCCTAGCCATTAATGAAAGCTTCATCCGCCTAGATCTCCCACTCCGTCCACCCAATCACTCCCATACTTGGTGGAGAGCTAGAGGAGGCCTAGATCCACACTTCCACCAAAGGAATCTCAAATCCATCCACCACAACCTAGTAGATCTAGAATCCTACTTGAGGCCTAGAAACCTTAGTAGATCTTGTGCTTGTAGCTTCCACCTTGTTGCAAGAAGCTACGGATTCCTTGAGAGCCTCCATCCATCTTGTGGAGTGACCTCGAGCCCTTGTAAAGGTTTGGTCAACGCCTTCAAGTCGACCTCATAGTGGAAACGAGAATCTCCCTCACCGGAGAAGCTCAAGGAGAACAAGGTGTGGACAACCGTGCTATTGAGGAGCGCCTAGGTGGCTCCCCACCTCTCCAACGTAGACGTACTTCTCTTTGAGAAGGAACTACGGGAATCATATCCTTGTCTCCTTGTTTACACTTGTTGTTTGCTTTACCACCGTACGCTTTACTTCCGTTGCACATATTATCTTGTTCACATAGGTTGCTCACCTAGATGCACATCTAGAAAACATTATCTCACTAAAAAGAAAAGAAAAGAAAAATTGGTAGTCAACCTATTCACCCCCCCCCCTCTAGTTGACCATAGTGCACTTTCAATTGGTATCAGAGCCTCGGCTCTTACTAAGGGCTTAACCGCCCAAGAGTACAATGGTCGATGAAAATGCCCCGGGAAGTTCTAGTGCGGAAATCTCCAAAATGGCCGACACTATATCTAACCTACAAGATATGGTTGGAGTTCTCCAAACCGAACTATCTAAGGTTAGCTCTAGTGTTAGTTCGGAGGTTTCTAGCATAAAGAAAATGATGGAGGCACTGATGGGGAAAACCAAGGAGTCCACGGAACCACCCCTCACCACCAACGATGTTAGCTCGGACGAAGAATCCATTCCGGATATCGACGAGATGGAAGCTAACATCGCTTTAGCTAAGGCGAAAGCCAAAGCGAAAGCCGATAAAAAGGCTAAGAGTGGTGGGAGCTCCGAGGGCTCCAAGTCTCAATCGGCTAACGGTTCGGGGTCTCACTCTAAAGTTCCACCACCTCCCAATTATGATTCTATCCACCCTATTGCCACTATGCCACACATGGTTAATGTTGGAGTTCCTCCCATGCTTAACACTAACGAGTTCTCTTCTTGGAAGATCGATATGGAGTATCACATTTCAGGATCTTGCACCGCATTGTGGAGAAGCATTCTCCATGGATTCCACCCTCACGATCCGAACAACTTGACTCCAAGATAGGATGTGGAATTTCAACTCAACAAGACCGCTCTTGTGACTATCCAAAAGGCTCTCCCAAGAGAACATCTTGAACACATTCGCGGTATCAAGACCGCCAAAGAAGCTTGGGATAAGCTTGACTCCCTGTTCCAAGGCAATGCAAGCATCCAATCATCCAAATATGATGTAGCTCTTGACAAGTCCGAGAACTTCGTCATGCTTGAAGATGAAAGTCCCGAGGAGCTATATAGAAGAGTGGTCACCCTTGGCAATCAATTAAGGGACTTTGGAAAAGAGGAAATCTCCGATGAGTGGATCAAGAGGAAATTTGTCAAGGCCATAACTCCTTTTGAGAAGAATCTCTCCACTAGCATTCGAACAAGATCCGACTACAACTCCCTCAACTCCATTGGTGTTCTTAGTGAGTTCATAGCCATATCCTTATCTCACAAGAGAGCGGATGATTCTCTTGCTCGCTCAAGAGGCCATGGGAAGTCTCCTAACCTTGCCTTGAAGTCTAAGGCCATGGCCAAGATAGAAGAAGTGGATGATGATGATGATGATGATGAGGACTATGAAGATACATACAAGGGTGCCCACAAATGTATTGCTCTTGCCATGCAAGGGTATTGGAAGAGATGGGAGGCTCACAAGGCCGGTGCCCCTAGACCTTCAAGGAACAAGATCTTTAGGAAGAAAGGGGAGCGGCCAAGGACATGTTACAATTGTGGAAGTGCAAACCACTTCGTCAAAGAGTGTCCCTTTGAGCCACGAGAAGAGAATGAAGGGAAGCTTGTTCGCAAGGACAAGAACAAAGCTCCACAAAACAAGAACCTCGCTAGAAGAGTCCCAAGGGCTCTATATGTTCAAGAGGGCCCCACATTGGAAACATACTACTCCGGAGATGAAGAAGAAGATGAAGTCGTAGGTGTTGCCCACGTCGCCATAGCTACGACTTCCTCTTCATCGGTCTCTCTATTTGAATCTCCCAATGAGAAGGCATCGATCCGACCTACATGTCTCATGGAAAAAGCCACCGCGGGAAACGCTTCCGGATCAAATAGATGGACAGTGGATAGTGGTGCATCCCAACATATGACCGGAAGCCATGACGCAATAAGTAATATTGAACCTCCTTTACCACATATCAATTGCGTTACAATTGGTGACAAGTCCGAACTTAAGGTATTGGGACGAGGCAAGGTAGCTATCTCAAATGATTTATCAATTGAGAATGTTCTCCTTGTTGAGTCCCTTGGCTATAACTTGATGTCCGTTCTTCAACTTGCAAATTGTGGTTTTACCTCGTTCTTTAATAAAGAGAGTGTGATTGTCACTTGGGAGACTTCTCTTAAAGTAGCCTTTGTTGGGTTTGTCAAGAACGGCATGTATGTAGTGGACTTCTCTAAGGAAGACACGTGTGCCGCGACATGCCTAATGGCTAAAGTTGATGTGGGGTGGCTTTGGCATCGCCGACTAGCCCACACCAATATGAGAATGTTACATGACCTCCAAAGTGGCAATCACGTTCTAGGACTAACCAAAACTAAGTATGCTAAAGGTCGTGTGTGTAGCTCTTGTACCTTTGGGAAGCAACATGGAGAGCAACACCCAACCAAGACAACTATCTCCACCACAAGAATTCTCGAGCTCATTCACTTAGATCTCTTTGGCCCACTATCCTATGATAGCCTTGGAGGAAAGAAGTATTGCTTGGTGATTGTGGATGATTATTCAAGATATTGTTGGGTGTATTTCTTCAAGAGGAAAAGTGAAACTCAAAATAGAGTCATCGAGTTCATCACTCTAGTGGAGCGCCAACACAATGCTACCATATTGGCCATTCAGAGTGATAATGGCTTGGAGTTCAAGAACTACACCGTTGAGGGTTTTCTTAGCGAAGAAGGCATTGCTCATCAATATTCCACTCCCTATACCCCTCAACAAAATTAGGGATGGCACCCGCAGGGTATGGGTAAGGGTGGAGCCATCCCATACCCTTACCCGTGCATCCAAAACATACCCGTCACCCGTACCCATACCCTTCAAGGGTATAACTTTTTCCCATACCCGTCACCCGACAGGGTATATGGGTACCCATGGGTAAAAATACCCACGTATGCAACACAATAAATTGATCATAAAATAGGCATAAAAATAATTATATAATCATAAATTACTAATAACATCACATTTTAAACAAGAATGTACAAAAACATGTCTTAAAGACAACATTTTCTTGTAAAAAATAGTTTTCCATAGAAGCAACACATAGAAATGTAAAAATAACAACACATAATCATTCAACAACACATACTCATACAATTTAAGTTTACGAACTCATGACAAATTATAGATATAAGTTGATTGCACATTAAAGTTTTTACCTTGTGTGATTAGGGGGAGGTTACTACGTAAATATATTATATCATAAGCACTTGTAAAAATGTTAGATGGGTACATGGGTATGCGGGTATGGGTTATGAGATTTCATACCCGTGCCCTCTCTACCCGTTGGGTATGATATTTTCCCATTTATATACCCATGGCTACAAATTTATCCCATACCCTTACCCTAATAGGGTTTTAACCCGCAGGGTACATGGGTAATGGGTACCCATTGCCATCCCTAAACAAAATGGTGTTGCGGAGAGAAAGAACCGGACTTTGATGGATGCGGCTAGAACTATGATTGCGGAGTTCTCTTCTCCCTATAACTTTTGGGCCGAAGCCGTCTCCACCGCTTGTCATGCTACCAACCGGCTCTATCTTCGCAAGATCTTGAACAAGAATCCCTATGAGATTCTCACGGGCAAGAAACCGGATGTATCTTATTTCAAGGTCTTCGGTTGCAAGTTCTTCATTCGCAAGAAAAGAAAACGGTTGTCAAAATTTGAGACTAGATCTTATGAGGGTATCTTTGTTGGCTATGCCACAAATGCTCACGCCTATAGAGTCTACAAAAAGTCCACCGGGCAAGTTGAAGAAGCTATAGACGTAGTGTTTGATGAGGACAACGGCTCCCAAGGGGGGCGTATAGATCATGGTGTTGTAGGAGATGCAATTCCTCCCATCGTCATAAGAAGAATGGGGATTGGTGAAATAATTCCCATTGAGGGTTACCGGATGACGGAGGGAGAAGGACTATGCCCCACCCAAGTGTAGCCATTGACTACACCCATTGATGATCAAGCTATCCAACAAGATGCACCGAGCCCTCAAGCTAACAATCAAGGCCAAGCTAATGAACAATGCCAAGCAACTCATCTAAATCATGATCAAGATTCTATCATTGTTGAGAACGCTCAACCTAGTGGTGGTTCATCACCCATCATTGATCAAGGAAAAAATGAAGATGGACATGTCTCCGATGAAGAAGGTGATTCTCAATCCATATCCAAGGAATCTTTGGAGGATATACTAGCACGAAGAGCAAAGAGAAGGCTAGAGAATCTTGAACGAGCGGGTCATACGGAGGACAAGATTCTTGGAGAAGTTCGTGGAAGAGTGGTCACTAGAAGGCAATTGGCGGATTTTAGCAAGGCTCGTGCTTTTGTCTCTTTCATTGAACCCAAGAAGGTATATGAAGCTCTCGAAGATCAAGATTGGCTTGAAGCCATGCATGATGAACTCAATAACTTCGAGCGCAACAAAGTGTGGAAATTAGTGCCAAGACCCAAGGATTGCAAAAATGTCATTGGCACCAAATGGGTGTTCAAGAACAAGCAAGACAAAGATGGCATTGTCATTCGCAACAAGGCAATATTGGTGGCCCAAGGTTTTTCTCAAGTTGAAGGTATCGATTTCGGTGAAACCTTTGCTCCCGTAGCTCGCCTTGAATCCATTCGCATCTTACTTGCCTATGCATCTCATCATAACTTCAAGTTACAACAAATGGATGTCAAAAGTGCTTTCCTTAATGGTCCCATTAATGAGTTAGTATATGTCGAGCAACCTCCGGGTTTCGAGGATCCCAACCACCCCGATCATGTCTATAAACTTGATAAGGCGCTCTATGGACTTAAACAAGCTCCACGTGCGTGGTATGAGCACCTTAAAGAGTTTCTAGTAGATCGCGGGTTTAATGTTGGTTTAATCGATCCCACCCTCTTTACCAAGATGGTTGGAGGTGACTTGTTCATATGCCAACTCTATGTGGATGACATCATTTTTGGGTCTACTAACACTTTGTTCAATGAGGAGTTTTGCAAGCTTATGACCGATAGGCTTGAGATGTCTATGATGGTAGAGTTGGAGTTCTTCCTTGGCTTTGAAGTAAATCAATATTATGAAGGGACTTTCATAAAACAAGCCAAATACACTCAAGACATGCTCAAGAGGTTTAATATGAATGATGCCAAACCTATGAAGACTCCTATGTCCACGACCACCGACTTGAAACCCGACCCCAGCGGTAAAGAGGTAGATCAAAAGGTATACCTCTCCATGATTGGCTCTTTGCTCTACCTTTGTGCATCTAGACCCGATATCATGTATAGCGTAGGTAAATGTGCAAGGTTTCAAGCCTCCCCAAGGCAAAGTCATTTGGAAGCTGTGAAACGAATCTTTCGATATCTAGTTCATACCCCAAACTTCGGTCTTTGGTACCCCAAGGGTTCAAGCTTTCAGCTCATTGGATACTCGGATGCGGATTATGCGGGAGAGAATACGGATAGGAAGTCCACATCCGGGGGTTGTCAATTCCTTGGCCGCTCCTTGGTATGTTGGTCTTCTAAGAAGCAAAATTGCATTGCTCTCTCCACCACCGAGGCCGAGTATATCTCCGCGGCAAGTTGTTGTGCCCAATTGCTATGGATGAGGCAAACCTTGAAGGATTATGGTATTCATTTTGACAAGGTGCCTCTTCTTTGTGACAATGAGAGTGCTATCAAGATCGCCTACAACCCGGTTCTTCACTCCAAGACGAAGCACATTGAGATCCGTCATCATTTCATTCGGGATCATGTTGAGAAAGGTGATATTGATCTCTCATATGTCTCCACGATGGATCAACTTGCCGATATCTTCACGAAGGCCCTTGATGAACCAAGATTTCGAGCTTTGAGGAATGAACTAAATGTCATAGATTCCTCCAACTTCACTTGAAACCTTGCATATCTACCCTCATTATGCATGCTATTAGGCTTAGATGTAGGCATGGACATAGGGGGAGCGCTACTCAACTCATGAATATGCACTCCTCCTATTATGCGAAAAACAATTCATCATTGCATATCTAGTCAATTGTGACTTATTGTGCTTAATTGTGAGTAGTAATTTTGGACCCAAGATATATCTTCGCGGTGCCAAGTTACACACTCAAACATGGTGGCTTCGGCCACCGACCTTTGGTATGTTTTGGATCTTTCACGCCTATCATATCTCCGTCTCGACAACTCGTACGGGTTCGGTCTTCTACCTTTTTATTGCTTCTTGCGAACCCCTCCGAGTAATGTCTCTCGTATATCAGTGACGATTTTCCAACCCAAGCCTCCCTTGCCCAAACCAATGTTTCTATCGAAATGCTCGTGTTTTTACAATCTTGGCGCGCGAAAATTTGGCTGGGCGGAGGCTCCGGTGAATCCACCGGAGGCTCCGCTGCCCCTGTCCACCGGAACACCACCGGAGGCTCCGCTGGCTCATATTTGTTCAGCGGGCCTGAAATTGACTATTTTGGTGGACAAGGGGCGGAGGCTCCGGTGGGAACCACCGTAGGCTCCGCTGGGGGGAGCGGAGGCTCCGGTGAAACCACCGGAGGCTCCGCCGGGGGCAGTTTTTCGTGGATAAGGGCTGGGGCGTGCGGGGGTAAGTGAGATCCAATCTCATTTTCCCCCACCCACCCCCTTTCTTCTTCCTCACGAACTGCCACCGCCCCCAAGCTTTTCGCCGCCGGATTGGGGAGCTCCACCGCGGGGAGACCTTCTCCTTGCCTTGGGACGCCCCGGGAACCTTCCCTCCTTCCTTTTTCACCATGGACGACGCGGGTATGTGCTCTCTCTCTCTCATCTAGTTGATGGATGGGATGCATAGGAGTTCATGTTCTTGCTCTCTAGATTCGTGGATTTGGAGTTTTAGGAGTGGAAGTTCTCAAGTACAAACCCTAGCAACCTAGATAATGCGTATCGTTGCGGTTGTAGGGAAGATTGTTTTGCCCTAACCCTAGTTATTCAACCCTAACACCATGTGTATCTTGGTTTCTTGGATTTGTGCGTGCTTTATCAACTCGAGCATTACTCTTCCTTCATGATCCGTTTGCTTTTCTCTTAGATGCTTCCGGTTCCAAGGGGGTCCGTTACAAGACCACCGGTCGTCGCAAGACTCCTCAAGTGGATGAGATTGAGGAAGAACTTGACAACACTCATACCAAGCGCAAGCGGTTCCCGGCCACCGAGAAAAAGCTGTCCAAGAAGAACACCGCCAAAACAGCCTCCAAGATGTCCGAGGCGGTTTTTGTGAAGGAAAGGCGTGAGAACCCCTATGTGGTTGCCCGTGATCGCTTCATGCCACAATTCCGGGGCAAGGATCCACGTTTTCACACTGTTTTGCAAGGGCAAATCTATAATGAGATCTTGATGAGGAAGCCGAAGGATAATGTCGTCCCTCAACACGCCATCAACCTTGGGCACATGGAAAGGAACCACAACTACTTTGGGGAGGCTCTTGAGCTCATTGAGAGGTTTGGACTTGGTCCCATAATCAGTCTTCAACAAGATTATGATGAAGATCTTGTCTGTCAGTTTCTAGCCACCATTCATCTCCCCAATGAGACCGAACGCCACCTCATTTGGATGACTAAGGGAAGACAACTTGACATCAAGTGGAAAGATGTTGGCACTCTTCTTGGTTACCCGGATTTTGGTCCGTTTGCTGAGGGTGAAGAGTTTGCTAATGGATGGTTCCGAGTTCATGTCATCAACACTGTGGCACTTTCCAAGGATCAACTCACTCCTCTCTATCACTGGAAGAAGTACGCCGTTGGGTTCGTCAAGGGTCTCTACCCCACATATGATATCATGTTGCGCATCTATAGAGAGACCATCAACCCAAAGGCGGGGAATGTGGATGAGATCCAGGGTTTCTTGAAGAACCTCATGCTCCTAACTCATCAACAGCGGATGACTGACACTCCTCGCAAGCTTGACGTGCTTGAATATATTTGGAATGAGCTGTGGCACACCGTGATCAACCGCAAGAATGCTTGCTTTGGACCGTTCATCATGAAGATCATCTTGGACGTGTGGGATGACAAGTTTCTGGATGAACCACTTGACGATGAGGGTTGGATCCCTCACACGGAAAAGAGACTCCTCATCAAGGACCACACGGAACCAATTGAGCATCCCACTCCCGCCGTTCGCAAGCACAAGGCCAAGCCCCGCATCATTGTTGATGAGGAAGAAGAAGAGGTCGGTCCATCTCAACCACCTCCCTCTAGCAATGCTTTCAAATGGATGGCAAGGGCCCTCAAGAAGGTGTTTCGTTTGAACAAAAAGATTGAGCAACATCAATCGGAATCTCATTATGATAAGGAACTCAAGAACCGCAACAAAGCTCAAGCCTCTCGTCAACGTCTCCGTGAGGAAGGTCTCTCCATTGACTCCCCGGTTCTTCCTAGCATCACGGATTGGGACAACTGGCAAGCAAAGGACTCCAAGGGCAAGCTAATTGAGTGGTCCGAGGAAGAAGGAGACGAAGCTACTAGCTCTCACCGCCGTGCCCCCTCTCCGGACCCGGAAGCCTCCTCCGAGTGATCTTCGGGACGTTAGCGTCTTGATCTCCCTCTTTTGGTATCTTGATGCCAAAGGGGGAGAGAGATATATATTAGGAACGGGCATTTGCATGGGTCTCCCTCAAGCTTGTTTCTTCGATTTGCATCTTTTATTTGCTTGAGGGAGTTTGGCTTCTTATTTGGTCATTTGGAACTTCGGTGTGTTTACATTATTCCTATCTATCGTGAACCTCGTTATATTATGCATGTATGAACCTCGTATCATATTATCTATGTTTTATGTGTGTTATGTGATATCGTTGTCATATTATTCTTATATATCATGCCTAGATACTCTCAATATGTAAGGAGCATACCTTTAGGGGGAGCTTCGTTCATATTGTGTTTTTAATCATGCAAATAGGGATGTTGTCATCAATTACCAAAAAGGGGGAGAATGAAAGATCATCGTCCGTTTTGGTAATTATATGAAAACATACCTATTTGATCTAATGTTTGTTCGATTAATGAAAATGCCCAGGATTAATCAGGTTCACTAACTATATGGGACGAACGATTGTTTTATACGAAAAGAGCAAGGAGAAAGAAATCCAGGGAGGGATTTTTGCACAGGAGCGGAGGCTCCGGTAAATCCACCGGAGGCTCCGCCCAGGGTCCGGTGGGGGTCCGGTGTGGGCTCCGCCCAAATCGCCTTCTGGAGCGCAACTGCGGAGGCTCGGACGGAAGCTCCGGTGGGGCTCCGGTGGGGCGGAACCTCCGCCATTCCCACCGGAGGCTCCGCCTCCTACAAAACCTGGCGTGCGCACACAAGAGGGTCCGGTGCGCCTCCGGTGGAGGCTCCGCCCAAACGGCGTTCTGTTGGACCAGAGCGGAGGCTCCACCGGAGCCTCCGGTGGCCTAGCTTGGCCACTGTGTAAATGGGGTCCGGTGGACCTCCGGTGGGGGCTCCGCCAAAACCACCTTCTGTTGCGCGAGTGCGGAGGTTCCACCGGAACCTCCGGTGCACCTCCGGTGGGGCGGAACCTCCGCCAAACCCACCGGTACCTCCGCCACGTTGTCCAGCAAGCGTGTGCAAATGTGCTGCGCAACTGCGCCAGCAAATGAAGCCCACCGGAGCCTCCGGTGAAACCACCGGAGCCTCCGGTGCTCCTGGACTGGAACGACCCTTAAATGCAAGGGGTATAAATACCCCTTCCCCTACCTCTTAAATGTCAAGCTTTCCCCCATTCTCTCTCCTAGCCATTAATGAAAGCTTCATCCGCCTAGATCTCCCACTCCGTCCACCCAATCACTCCCATACTTGGTGGAGAGCTAGAGGAGGCCTAGATCCACACGTCTACCAAAGGAATCTCAAATCCATCCACCACAACCTAGTAGATCTAGAATCCTACTTGAGGCCTAGAAACCTTAGTAGATCTTGTGCTTGTAGCTTCCACCTTGTTGCAAGAAGCTACGGATTGCTTGAGAGCCTCCATCCATCTTGTGGAGTGACCTCGAGCCCTTGTAAAGGTTTGGTCAACGCCTTCAAGTCGACCTCATAGTGGAAACGAGAATCTCCCTCACCGGAGAAGCTCAAGGAGAACAAGGTGTGCACAACCGTGCTATTGAGGAGCGCCTAGGTGGCTCCCCACCTCTCCAACTTAGACGTACTTCTCTTTGAGAAGGAACTACGGGAATCATATTCTTGTCTCCTTGTTTACACTTGTTGTTTGCTTTACCACCTTACGCTTTACTTCCGTTGCACATATTATCTTGTTCACATAGGTTGCTCACCTAGATGCACATCTAGAGAACATTATCTTATCTCGCTTAGCCTCACTAAAAAGAAAAGAAAAGAAAAATTGGTAGTCAACCTATTCACCCCCCCTCTAGTTGACCATAGTGCACTTTCACACGTGACCGCCGTGGCCCTTCGCGGGCTACCGCCGCCGTGTCACTCCTAACGGCAACCGACATGGCCCCCCCCACGGGCTGCCTTTGGTACCACCGACTACATCGCCGTCCACCTCTTCCTCTGCTCCGACAACCGTGGTTGACATCCGCACCTTCTACCCCCACGCCGACTGGCGCTGCAACTGTCGTCGAGTCTTCGTCCACGACGTGTCCCCGGGCCCGGCAACCCTGGTGCGACGCCTCGTCAACATCGACTTCGTCCTTCTACGCATCGCCGTCATCTTCCTCGACCACTTCCTCTGCTCCGACAATCGTGGTTGACATCGGCACCTTCTACCCCCACGCCGACTGGCACTGCAACCGTCGTCGAGCCTTCGTCCACGACGTGTCCCCGGGCCTGGCAAGCCTGGTGCGACGCCTCGTCAACATCGACTTCGTCCTTCTACGCATGCCCGGTGCTGGCAACATTGGCGCGTGCCTTCGTCCACGACGCATCCACGGGCTTGGCGAACCCGGCGCGACGCCTCGTCCATACCGTCTTCTTCCCGGCGCACCACTGCTTCAACACCACTGCGCCTGTGTCTAACTTGGCGCCTCCTTGCGCCCCGCGGCTACACGGCGACTACCTCGACACCGGCTACCCCCGCTCGACATCGACCTCGGCAATCCTCGCACGGCTACCTCGACCACGGCTACACCACCCTACGCTCTCGGCTACCTCGACCTCGGCACAAAGGGCTATCATCTCGCCTTGAGCACTCATCAGCTTCCTCTACGGTCCAAGCTCCAGCGCCGTGACACCGTCCACGATGTCAGTCCACTGGATTCTACTTCGGTTTCTCTCCAGTCTGACCGTCCGTGATGCTCCTGTTGTTCGCAACGCTGCCGCTACGACTGCGGGGGGATGTTAGAGATATATTAGGTGTACGTATCTTTGGTAGTTTAGGATTTGTATCAATCTCCTACTCTATCTCTACGAGGCTTTTTGACCTCCAAGTTTGTACCCCAATATATACTCGCCCATGAGGCTCAATAATACATCCAACATATTCCGTCAATCTCATCCTTCTACACAGTCAACATCCTGGTTCCATTCACAAGCACTTTTGTTCCCCGACAAAATTGAAATCCTATTTTTCGTTTAGCTAAGTTATCTTTTGTTAAACTTGCCCTTTAAAAAATGTCCTAATCTTAAGTGGTATCTTGACTACTACGTATCGTAGCACTTGATGTAGCCACGAGGTCCACTTATCTTGAAGCCATGATGCACCATACATCTTCTTTCTTGACGGTCACCATACGTCTTTTTGTTAGTACGTGCCCGTGTCTATCATGTAGAATTGTGTAGATGTGATTTTACCAGTCTGAAGATGAGTTTTCAAGATCGATTATGCACTCTATAAAAGTGGACACTGGACGTGACTACCGACCTATCCTTATCTCGGAAGGAGAAAAAAATCAAGAAGGAGCCAAAGGTCAGAGCTAGGTGGTGTCTACCTGATCCAAACTCCTACAAGATCAATGTTGACCAGTGATCGTAACCCGGGTTAATTTTTAATTAAGCTTGCGAGTTCTTAAAAAAAAATCGGTGTTAGACTTACACGATTCCGGCGCAGAGCGTGAGTTCACGGGATACGCTCTGTTCGCTCTCCCACGTAGGGATGGCAACGGGTCTGCGCCTTCTCATCCCCATCCCCATTTAGCAATCGGGGAGACTTTTTTCCCATCCCCATCCCCATTGGGGTCGGGGCGGGGATCAGATTCCACACTAAGAAGCTAAATTCAAATAATTTTGTCACATTTTTGTGAACTTACGCTTTTGACACACAAAAATATACAATTTTTGCAACACGCACGTGGTTAAAATTACGAAAGAATAGATAATATGTTACGTATTATTAAAACACACTATGCTAGACATAATATTACTACTTTTTTCATATAAAATTGTATCGATTTATATACAATAAGAATAGATAACGGGTATAGCGGGGAACGGGGATGGGGAGACGTATGAATCCCCATCCCCGTTTTGCATGGCGGGGATCAACTTTCCCCACACCCGTCCCCTAATAGGTGAATTCCCCACGGGTTTGCGGGGAACGGTCCCCATTGACATTCCTACTCCCACGAAGGACGGCCACTCCTCCCAGTCTGGCTCCCACCACGTGCTCCGGCACGCCACTGTGGCACTGTCTCCCGTCCATTCTGCCTCATCACAGATCCCAGCGCTACGCCAAGCCGCGACGACCGTGACCAACCGACCGCGCCAAGGACACGCGCGCGAGAGCACCACCCACCAAGCACCAAACCCCCCCGTACGCAACAAAACAAACCACAAATTTTGACAAGCCCGATTCCAGCAAGTCCTACAGCTCCAGAGCTTCTGTCCAGTAAAACTTCCCCCACGCCTCCAGCGGAGCCGTTCGAATCGCTCGCCTCGGCAGGGGATCCGGCTTGGCCCCCGGCCACGATCCGATGCTCTCCGGCGACCAGGACCTCCCCGACGGCATCGGGATGGCGCGCCTGGCGTGGACGCGCCTCCCCACCGCCGAAGGGGCGCCGCCCCTGCCGGAGGGGTCCCCCGGCGCCGCCTCCACCTCCGCCGCCCAGGACGAGCTCTTCGTCGGCGCCGTCGAGAGCCTCGACTACGAGGTCATCGAGAACTACGCCTACCGGGAGGAGCAGGTACGTTACGTACGCGCACCATTTTGATACTGCCCGTGCCCTCCTCCTGCTCGAGGTTCGGTTCCGGTTCCGGTGCGCGGTTAGATAGATGAGCTTTCTCTTGGGTGAGCGCAGGCGCAGCGGAGCAAGTTCTGGGTGCCATACTACATCATGCTCAAGTGGGTGTTCGCTCTGCTCATCGGCGTCGGTGAGTGCTTCGTTTTTTAGTGCAATTTGTCATCTGCAAGAGATTAAAAAGCTTAATCTAGCAACGCGATTTCTGAGGTGTGGAAGCAATATATGCATTGTGTAGTAAGCGTTAGCTGTTATTTTTTTTTTTGATCATGTGAACGAGAAAACATTTTTGTTACCATCCAACGAAGCTAAGCACGAGGAATGGTGACATAATAATATTTTTAGAACAGTTGATATAATAATTGTGATGTGCGATCCGTATGGAAGAAACTATATCATTTACAAACAAAACCCTCGAATCCTCCGGTGGTCCATTTGAACATACAGGCAAGGCTATGGATCTAACTGATGGAAGCAGGTAATGTTCCGAAAGATCAGCCATATAAGGAATAAAGCCTTTTCCAGGTTGCCACATAGTCAACTGGTTACGCCTTATATTGGTTGGTTAGGTCATCCTCATATTAATGGCTAAAATGTGACAAAGTGAGTAGCCGAAGCCAGCATTGATCACAAGGCGCCGAAACAATATTTCGTGTTAACGCTTAAACTTTAAACAATCTGCTAGCTACTGAATTGTTTAGGTGCTATTTAGTGACGTTGTCACAGTCATGGGATTGTTTAGTGAGTTAACTACCGTCAACTGTGGATTGTTTAGGTGCTATCGTAAACTGTGACGATTTTTTTTTCTCGCCAAAAAAAAAAAACTACTACCGTAAACTGTGAATTGTTACCTCTGCCCCTTAAAAATCTCTGCCCTAGTTGAATTGAATCCAAATAGGTTTTGCTGTTCCTCGTCTCGTGTATCTACAAACACTGTAATGCTTGAATTCCTATTCCAATTCTCTAATCGCATCTCCTATTTATATGTTTCATTAGAAATGGCATTTTAGCAGTTGATTAATAAATAGCCCATAAGGCAATAAGTTATATCTGATGAGGAATACATGCATCTTATCTAATTTCATCCCATCTTCCATGATACTTTTACATAGTTATCCTGAAATCAGGGTTGTGCTTAATGTCCTATAATGGTTCTTGCAGTAGCTCTTTTGGTGGGGGTTGGGCAGACACGGGGTGGGGAAAATGTCAGGGAGACATCAGACATGAGTGAGGACACATTGGCCTGTCCCACATTTAGGGTTTCAATTAATTCCAATATTAAGAACCTAAAACTTCAGAAATTCGTAAGTAGTTATTTAAATTAACTCTTGCTGTTGTAGGGTCCAATGATGATTTTAGCAAGGCGAGACTCTCTGTATCACTCCAAATTGGCTATTCCTGACAAATACAATTTAATTGTTAGGAAAAATATGAATACCAAGCATAATATCTTATACGTATCAACGGAAACTATCCGATACACTCATATTTTGCACCCAGCCCCTCTTTGTTCCCATGATCCAGTTTTCCGTGGATTTTTTGTTTGGTATATGATGCAATCTTGCTGTTTTCAGGTACTGGATTGGCTGCTATATTCATAAACTTGGCTGTTGAGAACTTTTCTGGATGGAAATTTACTATGACTTTTGCTATAATACAACACTCATATTTTGTGGGGTTCTTGGTGTACATACTTCTCAATCTAGCCCTGGTTTTCTCATCTGTATACATAGTCACACACTTTGCACCAGCAGCCGCTGGATCTGGTATTCCGGAGATCAAAGGTTACTTAAACGGTAAGATTTAACCACTTGAATTCCTGATATTGGTTTTCCGAATAGTTTGGGACATAATTTGAAATATTTATGTAGGAGTTGACACACATGGAATCCTCCTTTTTAGGACATTAGTCGGGAAAGTGAGTTTACAACTTTACATTGTTTTCTTCAGCTATGATGATCTGTCATGCCATGCTCAAATACTTTCTGCTTTGAGTAACAGATTTTTGGGAGCATTGGATCTGTTGGAGGTGGATTGGCTCTAGGAAAAGAAGGTCCTCTTGTTCACACTGGGGCATGTATTGCTTCTCTTCTAGGACAAGTAGGTTATGTTGGCGATATGGATTTTGTCCCATCCAGTATTTATCTCAGTTAAACACAAAAATGTGGATATATGATTTTTTTTACCATGTTTATCATTTTCCCTTTGATCAGCATAAATATATGGACCAGAAACATCAAGCTTCTAGTTCTATGCCAAAAGAGAAGAGATTGTTAGCTTTTCACCAACATTAATTTAGAAAAAACCCTTGTAAACCCTCCCAAGAATTTGACTGTTCATCATGATATAATGTGGGATTATACAATGATAAAGATGGTTGGTACTTGGTGCGATCTTGTACCTTTGTAGACTGATACAATGATCAACCACCTCATCAAGTACATAAAGCATGCTACCATTGAATTGTTGTTATAGGTGAATTAGAAATTTGAAGTGAAGATACAACATCTCAAGAATATTTTTAGGTGTCAGCAGTTTGTTATATTTACATGTTGAACGGATGTATTACTGTGGATCCATGATCCACCTATGCTTGCATCAGTGTTGTATAGGCCACCAATTTGTTTCTCAAAACCCAGTCCATAAGGACTTGCCAGCAGCTTATTTTTTTTATTCTACTTCATTTCACTCCTTAATTAATTATGATTTTTCCGGGCACATAAATATTGTCAACTACTTACTCTGTGCATCTACATAGGGTGGATCTGCAAAGTACCACTTGAATTCTAGGTGGGTACAGATTTTTGAAAGTGACCGAGATCGGCGAGATCTTGTAAGTTTTTTTTTACCATGCAATGGCCATCCGTTTATCAATTTTAAGTTCCATCCTTAGATTAGTTTGATCTCGTGCTTTCTGTTTTCTTATTAAAGTCCCAACTGAACCATTTTATTGAATTGAACAACCTTTAGTGCGACTAGTGTCACTTGCTGCCCACAGCTAGTCAACAGAAGAAAAGAGCATATTCTGGTTGCTTATTGGGGTAGAGTATAGAATGTTGCATTGAGATCACTGTGGGTCGTGGCATTTTTTATACGTTAATATCATTAAATACTCCATCTGTTCCATAATTCTTGTCGTCGACAAGAATTATGGAATGGAGGTTGTATTAACTAAGGCCGTGGCATTGCGAATTTGAGATTGATGCCTTCAGCTTAAGGCCAGCACTTCATGCCAGCGGCCTATTCTCTGTTTAAAATGTGGGATTTGATTGGAAGCACTTGTCACGTCCTAGGGAGCTAAAGGGGCCTTGTTTGGACCTTAGGTTGTATGGGTGCTCAACAGGAGGGCAACGTCCAGGATCTCGTCGCCTTGCTGCCATGAGGCTGTGGCAGCAAGGGGGCGGTCAGCATAGGGAGGTTGACAATTCTTGCTTGCTTTATTGAGCGAGTGCGAGGCATAATATATTTATATAGCCTCTGTTACATGCCTAGGAGACCAATTTCAGGACATATCCAACCAAATCATAACTTGGTATCCTTATCTTTTGGAAGGGCCAACATACCCCCTTGTAGGCCAGGTTCAGCTGTGGCCCTGCTCCTGTGCCCATGACATGTTCCACATGACAGCACCAGTCTCACACTTGCCACTTGTTGCTATCATAATGGTAAATGGCTAGTATCTGGCTCTATGCCTGATGCCTCTCTTAGTTACTAGAGCCAGTGGATAGGCTTGCTGATACCTTGACCTCTCTTGACCTTCGAAGTTCATTGGATTTTCTCAGACATCTGAATAGACAAATTTACTTTTTAAAAGTGAACTATAATATTCCTTTTTTTGCTTCTATCCAATACATGCACACTCCACCGCTTCACCTGAGTAGGTAAATTAAGGTTCGAGAGTGTTAAAAAATTAAAATAGATTTGATTTTTCATGTATATCAAATTCAGTACTAAAAGTAATATCGAGTAGCAGATTGAGTCTGTATTCCATTTTCTGTTTTTTCTAAACTTTTGATATGCATGCTCAGGCCCCATTTCTAGCATTAAAAACGACCATAAAGAGGTAGAATACCAAGAAAAATAGTAATTGAAGGGCTTACTGTGTTGTTTTGTTGTCATGCCAAGTATATTCTTTTCTATGTTGCTCCATAGTATTTAGGATGGAATGGGTGAGTTTTCTTATAAAAGATCTCAAAGCTATATTAATGTTTCAAAAGGTGACATGTGGATGTGCAGCTGGAGTTGCTGCCGCCTTCAGAGCTCCGGTTGGTGGGGTACTATTTGCTCTGGAGGAAGTTACATCCTGGTAAGAATGTTCTTCCTTCATCCATTTGTTTTTCTAGAGAAACAGGACACACTAATTATAAACTTAGTCGTGTTGACTAATGGTAACTTGTTCCGGCTTTCAAGGTACAGTTTAGTTTTACCCTAGTAGACAACTATTTTTTTCGAGAAAACAATAGACAACTATTTCATTTACAGAATGTTCATATACTTTACAGTAGGCAGTACTGATGTTGTGAGTTTTCTTAATTCAGTAATTTTGAAATGCAATTGTTTACAGCTTATATATGTCCTTATCTGGCTTAATTATCTATTTCTATAGTTACTACAAAGAAAAGCTTTAGTAACAATGCATTCCACTCCATGATCGAGTAGGAAGTTGCCAAAATAAGTGAAACAGCTACAAAGGTAGAAACGCATCAGCAGCAGTTTTCTGTTCATTCTGGCCTCTCTGATTTGTCGATCACAGTGCACTTATTTGAATATCCTTTATGAGGAACCTGCTTCTATTGTTTACATTGTGATTATATAAATAGTCAAATGTTATCATAGATCAAGATAGGCTGCACTTTGGGGTTCCACCTGCATTGCAACACGAACATTGTTTTGTTCTAGATTGAATTTGAGAACATCAATATTGAAATACATGTTAATCATACTGACTACCTGATATTTAATAGTCTTATCACAAAAGTAACATTACCAGTTTTCCCAGCCTACAACTCATGAAATGCACATGCGTGCACTTCCTTTCACTAGTTTACTATGAGATTAAGATCATGTTGGCCCTAAATACCATAATTTAGGGCCACCATGATCTTAATCTCATAGTATTATAGTTTTGTGTTGTGATTTCACCCCCATTTTCCTTTGCTATTATACGTTTTATAATGCTATTATAAGTATATATACTTTTAGGCCAAAAAGGTCAATTGATATTTTTTGCACTTCCATATTATGTGTAACCACCAGTCATATTGCATCAAAATTTGGATATTGTGCTTCCGATGAAACTTACTTTAGATGTCATAGTGATACATGCCTAGATAGGTTTGATGCTTTTACTGTGTGGTTTGATTGTAGCTAGTTGTCTCCTGTGGTATCTTGCTCTCTAATGTAATGTGATATGATTAATTATGTTATCATTGTATTGCTGAAGGTGGAGAAGTCATCTTATGTGGAGAGTATTCTTTACATCGGCTGTTGTTGCTGTTGTGGTGCGATCAGCGATGAATTGGTGCAACAGCGGAAAGTGTGGCCATTTTGGTGCCGGGGGTTTCATAATCTGGGACATATCTGGGTAAGATTACTTTTCCCAGTTAGAAGGGAATGATTAATACCTTTTATGATCCTGATTGTTCGCTTTTCTTAAAGAGGTCAAGAAGATTACTCTTACCAGGAACTTCTGCCTGTGGCTATCATTGGTGTTATTGGTGGACTTCTCGGTTAGTACCATTATGCAAAGTTTATCAAGTATATCTAGAAATGCCATAGTCAGACGTTGTACTTGACCAGAATTCCTTCGGATGTCAACTGCTAGAGAAGCAAAGTTGCACGTACCTAGCCTAGATTCCTGTCCTCACTAGGCTAGCTGTGTGTGTGCGTGCGCGGGGGAGAGGGGAGGGGGGGGGGGGGGGGGGGGGGGAGTGGGTATGCCCTCAGTCTAGCTCTTTTCTTTACAGATATTGTACTCAACAATGGTTTCACGTCTGCACTTTACAAAGCTTTATCACACCTGTGGTTGTCTTGCAAAAAATCCTCTGTACACAGTTGGATCAAGTTCCATGGAAATTATATTTTTTTGTTGAGTTATGTACCACAATCATGAAAAAGCTTGGCCACAAACACACTATAGGTCGAAAAAAGTAGTCCTGCTATATGTGTACCAATATAATGTTTCTCAATCAATTCATCCGCTGTTTCTTCAGGAGCGCTATTTAATCAACTCACCCTGTATATAACTAAATGGCGGCGGACATATCTTCATAAGAAAGGGAAACGAGTCCAGGTACGCTGATGATATGATATATATTCGTGGTCATTAAGGCAGAGTTCCTCTTGTAGTTCTATATCTAACACCCTAGGTTAAAATTTGCAGATCTTTGAAGCTTGCCTCATATCTTTGATAACATCCGCTGTTTCCTTTGTGCTGCCAATGCTGAGGAAATGCAGCCCATGTCCTGAATTAGAAACTAATTCTGGTATCCAATGCCCTCATCCGCCTGGAACAGATGGGAATTTTGTTAATGTGGGTCTACTTTGGGGATTTTCAACTTAAATTACATGTGCTCACCAGCTACAGTGATATTGGTTGTTTTTCTCCTAATCTTCTGTTTGTGTTTTACAGTTTTACTGCTCAAAAGATAATGAGTACAATGATCTAGCAACCATTTTCTTCAATTCTCAGGTTAGAATATAGTTGTAGAGCTTTTCCTTCAATATTTCATATTCCACCTAACAATATTCAACCACATTCTCTTGCAGGATGATGCAATACGTAATCTGTTCAGTGCAAAAACATTCCATGAGTACAGCGCACAAAGTCTTATCACTTTCCTGGTACCCTTTTCTCTCTGTTTGATTTATGAAATGTTAAACCTCACATTATCTTCCTACTCTACTACGATTTCATCCTGAGCTGTTGGATTAGTGCACTTCCAATAATATGATGCAACCAACAACAACCAAGCCTTTCAGTCCCAAACAAGTCAGGGTAGGCACTTGTGATAATGTGATGAATTAGGAAAAATATGGAAAGCTACCTATCGAGTTCAAATAATTATGATCTAAAAATTGGTTCAAATAAATCTAGTCTTAGTAGAAGTCTCTTTTTTTCTGGTTGCATAGAGTGTTGAAGTTCTATTGTGTTCTCTTGTCATAGTAAAAGATGATGGGTTGTCAACTCCTCTATATATTCCTATGATGTAGTAAACTCTTTCTCACCATTTGGATTGGTATTGAGATATGAAGAACACGTTTTTTTTTTCATATACTTACCCTCCCCTTTTTCTTGCTTCGCTCAGGTCATGTTTTACTCCTTAGCTGTTGTAACATTTGGAACTGCTGTTCCAGCCGGTCAATTTGTTCCAGGAATAATGATTGGATCTACATATGGTCGGCTTGTTGGAATGTCCGTTGTTAAGTTCTATAAGAAACTAAATGTTGACGAGGGCACGTGAGTTCTCACAATCTCTTCAATTCAACCCATGTTGCATGTATCATTAATATCACTCTATTAGGCTTCCTAGTTTTGCATTGATAGCCTGTTAAATTAATTCTTTTCTCCTCTGGGTATTCAATATTTGCTATAGGTATGCTCTACTTGGTGCTGCTTCATTTCTTGGTGGTTCGATGAGAATGACTGTCTCTCTTTGTGTTATTATGGTTGAGATTACAAACAACTTGCAACTCTTGCCATTAATCATGCTTGTTCTTCTAATATCAAAGGTACAAATTCTGCAAACGTTGACTCAAACTCTGCAAATTTTGACGCCTTGTTGAACATGATGCATTCAATTGTTCCTCTGACTTCTGTTCATGTAGGCTGTTGGCGATTTCTTTAACGAGGGGCTATATGAAGAGCAGGCTCGATTAAGGGGCATTCCTTTACTTGACTCTAGGCCTAAACAAGTGATGAGAAACATGAATGCAAAGGATGCTTGCAAGAATCAAAAGGTTCTGAAGATTTTTGTTCCATTTAAGTGGAAGCAAGAACTATATCTTGTGTCATTATAGCTCCAAATTCTAACACGTGCATGGTTCTGGGCCTTCGTGTCAGGTTGTGTGCCTTCCTCGTGTTTCAAGAGTTGTGGATATTGTTTCTGTTTTGCAAAGCAACAAGCACAATGGTTTTCCTGTAAGTAGATGCCTGTTTCTATAAGACAGCTGCTTCTGTGGGGTTTTAGTAACAGATTTTCCTTTATTGGTCAGATTGTTGATCGTGGACAGAACGGCGAGTCACTTGTCATAGGTCTCATACTTCGTAGGTAAGATGCAATACCATGTGCTGCTGCTTTCTTGGTTTACCTTGTTCACTGACCCATTCGTCCCTCCTTTTGCAGTCACTTATTGGTGCTTTTGCAATCTAAAGTAGATTTCCAGAATACTCCTTTCCCTTGCGGGCCAGGCATACTGAATAGGTTTGTGCTTTTCTATCTAAGTAGGAACCAATAGGTTCAGTATACTATCATATTGGCCGGCAATAATGGAATATATTTGCTGTTTCACAGGCACAATTTTAGCGACTTTGTTAAACCAGCATCAAGTAAAGGAAAGTCAATTGATGATATTCATTTGACGGATGATGAGCTTGGGTTGTATTTGGATCTTGCCCCATTTCTAAATCCTTCTCCTTACATAGTGCCAGAGGACATGTCCTTGGCAAAGGTAAAGCTTGCGTTCCTTTTGACTGTACACTCATTTCACTGAGCTGGATATGCGATGACCTTTGTAATGATGATTCTCAGGTGTACAACCTCTTCCGCCAACTAGGATTGAGGCATATATTTGTTGTTCCTCGGCCTTCTCGTGTCGTAGGACTGATAACAAGAAAAGATCTGTTACTTGAGGTGACGAGCCATGCGACTGCTGCTGCTGCTGTATTGCGCGTATGTTAAGAAATAATATTTGGTTGGACAACCTTCTGACTTCTCGGTGCTCTTGTTTCTGTTGCAGGAGGATGGCGACACTGCGGTAACAGAGCTCCAGTCGACTAGTGTAAGGTCCATATCATCTACATCTTGCAAGCTTGTCCATTCCCACAAGTCTAATTGTCTATGCTTTATGTTTGAGCTTTTCATCACCTCACTGCTAGCTATGGGTACTGAACTGCAGTTAGCCACTCTAAGAATTGCACCGGAAATAGTAAATAGCCCTCGTGTAGGTTTTATGCCACACTGAATTCACTGTCGCTTGTTCTAAGAAGCATTTTACCATCGAGTAGGTTGATGACCTTTGGATGTAATACCACAGTTTGTTGATGCCATTTTGGATTGACCGGAAACTATTTCGCCCTGCAGAGCTCACCTGAACGGCAAAACGCTCGGGAGGAACACACATCTACAGCGTCCTCTTCTTGACAGTCTGATGACCAAGGAGTAAATACATAGCACAACAGGTCTCAAGATAAATTTTGATAGCAGACAGTTAGCCTTCCACCGCATGTGGGGGCATGTTTAGACCCAGAGCCGGAGGTACATGAACCAAGCAAACACCAAACGGACGAGGGATGCAACATGGACTGGATTCTTCAAGGTTGATGCAACAGGAGGACCGCCCCATGTGGCGTGACTAGTTAGGGGATTGTATGTTTGTTGCTGTTAGAAATGTTTATAGACATCTACTTATGGTGGTCATATCCATCGTCCATGTATAACACGAGAAATTCATTCGAGGGAACTGCAGTTGCACCGGTGTCCATTGCTTTGTGTGTGTTGGCGTCGTATAAGTTCCCTCTCGTTCCTGGAGATTACGAGGGACCTCCAGGGTTTGGTCGGTCGTAACAGTTTGTTGGCATAATATCTTTGTTTTGTCTCGTTTTTGCAAGTGCGTTGTACTGAAACCTTGTTGCGTGCATCAATCACTCAGACTTGTAAAGACAATAGTTGACGGCAAATCTGAAGAAACATTGAAGTTTTTTTTGTACAGGATGAAGAACGTTGAGGTAATTTCACATCCCAGACCAGAGTAATTCTATCTGCTTGGTCAATTTTTTTTTGAGTGAAATCCGCTCAGTTTATTTTTAACATTGAGGTAATTTCACATCCCTGACCCAGAGCGCACGGACGAAGCTGCAACGGGCACAGCCCACAAGCCAAATTCCACAAGGCAGCCCACCGAGGCCCAAAGTCCTCGTCTCTCTGAGTCTGAGTCTGACCCTCTCACTTCGTTCTTTCTTGGGACCGAAGCCGAACTCGACTCCCCGTCCTGCCCCAGTCCCCAAATACCTCTCTCGCCATCTGCCCTGCTCGCTCGTCCCCAAATCTCTCCCCGTTCTCCTTCACCCCCACGAACCCCAGTCGGACCGGCGGTAGGTTGAAGCGATGGAGTGCGTCATCGGCGTGGTCGGCCGCGACTTCGCGGTGGTGGCGGCGGACACGTCCGCGGTGCAGAGCATCCTCGTCCACAAGACGGACGAGGACAAGATCATGCTCCTCGACTCCCACAAGCTCATGGGCGCCTCCGGGGAGCCGGGCGACCGGTAAGGCCCCCAACGCCGCCCCTCCAATCCCCCGCGGATTGATTTTGAGTTCGCTTTTTTATTTGGGGGTGGGGTTTGCGCTCTCGATCTGACCCGATCTGGCCTGGTTTTGGTGGGAACAGCGTGCAGTTCACCGAGTTCATCCAGAAGAACCTCCACCTCTACCAGTTCCGCAACAACATGCCGCTCAGCACCGCCGCCACCGCCAACTTCACCCGCGGCGAGCTCGCCACCGCACTGCGGAAGGTACCGATCCGACCTAGCTTATTCTCCTCGTTATTAGATCGTTCCCCTCTGGATTGCGCATGATTGCCACAGTGACGGACTAGGGTGGGTATATCACTGTTAGGCCCACTTTTTATTCTTAGGGTTCGATGGAGGAAACAGGAGATTTTCGCCGACTTAAAATGGGGGCTTTTGGCTTACTGTTGCGTAGGCTTGTAGGGTTTCTTCTTAGTAACTACAGTTTGCTGATGAGTATTGATCCGTTCTACCTACAGTAGTTTATGTGCCTATGGTAGTTTAAGTTAATGCCACGCAGAACCTATTTCATGTTTCATATATTATAGTTTAGGAAATTAAACTATATTCTGCACATGGGCTTCAACTGCTTGGGACTATTTGTAATAATTATGTATCCATGCAGTTTAAGTTAATTGAATGTTTCCAATATTAGGATCATATACAGAAGAACTGTACTACCGTACACCTAGGAAATGCATACCATAGAGCTATCGCCTATGACATTGCGCCTTCTGAACTTTTCATGTTAGCAACATGGAGTGTGTTCATTGGTGAATGTTTCCTTAAGTGTTACAGATTCTTGCCAGCTTAATGCTGTTTTACTGTATATTCAGATTTAATTAAAGATGGTTTTGATATAACCATACAAAAGTTAAGATGCTTTCTGATGGACCTTGGGCAGTGTCGTCCTTGCCAATAAAATTAACACATTGAAAAAATATGTTGTTTGTGTGAGTTAGAAACTTGGAATCATGCATCGAACTCGGTATATTTTAGACTGCGATGTTTCATTGTTTAACTTGCTCTAAGTGCACAATTCTCAGATTGCCACTCACTGTATGGAAAAGTAGTGGCCACTAAATGTATGTTCCTTTATTTTGTTGTTTGGCTCTTACAGATTAAAAAATTCTGATATGTGCAGACTTGAGTTGTACTATCTAACTATTCCATTTTGTAACTTGATTCCTTCTTCTTTTGCCTTGGTTAAAAACTGATGTTACTACTGGAGACCCCTAGATGAAATTAATAGCAGTATTTACTTAATTTGGTAGCATTATAATTATATTTTCATGTTTTTCAACAATTTCTGACATCATGTCTTGTTTCGTTTTGCAGAATCCCTACTCTGTAAACATCATCCTTGCAGGGTTTGATGAAGATGTTGGTGCATCCATGTATTATATCGACTACATCGCAACACTGCACAAAATTGACAAGGGTGCATTTGGGTATGGCTCCTACTTCTGTTTGTCGCTGATGGACAAGCTGTACCGACCTGACATGACTGTCGAGGAGGCGGTAGACCTTGTTGACAAGTGCATCAAGGAGATCAGACTCCGACTGGTAGTCGCGCCCCAGAACTTCGCGATCAAGATCGTGGACAAGGATGGTGCCAGGGACTACGCCAGGCGTGAAATCGGAGGCGACAATCCTCCAGCTGAAGCTGCAGCCCCAGCCCCAGCCGTTGCTGTCTGAGGTGATTGGCCCTGTCGGCGGTCATTTGGATCATTGGATGGAGGCTGAACCTTGCTGTTAATTGTTTCCGAGTACTGTTGCAATGTAATCGCAATACGTTTGGATTCGAGAACTGTGTTGCAAATTCTCCCAGATATTGACTAGTCTGTTTCTGCCCCTTTTTTCATCTTTATATGTTTCACAGTTTCGTATCCTTAAAAATTGTTTCACAGTTTCTTGCTCTCAAAATGCTGCGCATATTGAGACTTCATGTTTATGCACGCAACTTGCAGTACCAGTCATGGATTGATGCCTGCTGTCAGTGTGTGAACTGTGGTGTACCAAATCACACGGATCAAACAAAACAAAGGTTGCATTGCTTGCTTGCAAGTGGAATTATTTCAGGGCCGTAGTGGCATTACTTGCTTGCAAATGTTACCGTTTCTTGTTCTTGGTTTGTTATTCCTTTTGTTATCCTGACAACTTGGCAAGAGACCAACATTTCTCACAAACAACATTCAGCGCATTTTACCATTAGGTTTGCTGTTTTTTCGTTCCTTTACACGTGTATCTTGGCATGATCCATAGTCCAAGAACCCATGTTACACACTGAGGGAGTAACGTGCTCTTGCAGATGAAATTTATTTACAAACTTGAGCCGTGTCACGAAAACCGAACAAGACTAACATTAACACACTATATATGTCAGATTCTGTAGTGCAGTTGTAACTTTCATGTAGCTGCTAGAGTAACTTCATTTACAATCATACTTTTACAAACACAAAATCTGATCTATAGTTAATAAACTGGACTGTCAAAAATGAATCCACGACTTGATGTTTTACAGGGTCAGTACACATCTTAACCCTTCTATAGGGGCCTCAAAAGTGGGTAATCTTCCAGGAGTTCCCGCTCCGACAATGTGTCGTTCTCATTTTGTGGAGTCCACAAGACCTCGACCGCCTACAAGAAAAAGGTCAAGACAATGTCAAAAATCATTATTACTGCCTAAGTATATTAACTAACAGCGGATAACAGCCTGCATTTATTAAAAAAATAGTCTTATAAGATGTTGCTCACTGAGTGTACAAGATGTAATAATGATTACTAATTCATGGCGATTTTCATTTGTGCAGAATGGAATATTTAACCAGCTCTTTCAAAGAATTTTCAATTTTGGTTACTGTAACCAGGTGCTGGTGTACATTATTTGACTCCAGTATAGTACGGTTGACAGTAGAGTAAGACAGAAGAGAAACAAGCAGGGAATACCAGTATTTTGCTTGACGGTACACCACCAAGAGTTTGTAGTGCCGTCTTCAAGTCAGAGCTGCTATTTATAGTAGGTAGCTTGTATACTCCCTCAGCAGCAACCAATATGGTAATCTACAAGAAATAAAAATCTCAGATATCATATGATCACTACCACTAGCAACACAGGTAATCAGGAATGGTTCGCCAGTGAAAAGAGAGTATGGTTCATATAAATTCTGTAACAGGGGTGAGAGTATTTGCACACCAGTCAATCATGTTATGTTACTAGGCAGAAATACTAAAAGTGAATACTGAATAGTAACTTCTACATATAATGAAGGTGCCAAAAATTAATCGCGCTTATCAGAGAGATCACATAGAAAGAACTTTGGAAAGCGTACCACAATGTATTCGTTGCTAAAACCACTGGATCTTTGACTGCCTGCCTTTTGCCTCTTGATACTGTTCACATTCACGAGTGTCTCTTCATCAAACTTGCCTCGTTCCTCAATTGACAGTTGATTGAAGCGTTTCTCACCATCATCCATGCTTCGTTTGACATCCACCTTTAGAAAAAGTGAACCACAAAGAGGTTACAAAAATGTATATCTAAACAAGAAATTTAGAGAGTTTCAGATCCATAAGATTTCCTTGGTTTACATCATATAGTGCTCATGCATGCAGTGTTCTACAGCATACAAACCGAGGGGTAGTTTCCCATTCAGAATTTGTGGATATATTTTTTCGGCAATGACATATTGGCAAAGTTTAAGTTTGCGTCAATTACTGGGAATTGGAAAAAAAATACATACTAAAACTGAGCTTTTACTTCATGGAGGGAAAAGTAAAGCTAATCATAGATATTGAAGGAGGGAAAGAAAATAACTGCAATTCTGCTCCAGAAGGTAATGATAAACTGAAGGACAAAGTGTGCTTACTGTTGAGTAAGCTGAGATACAGCAATCTGGATGCCGAAGTAATGCCAATGTTGTCTCTGAAAAATATCAATATCAATATCAATAACCAAATAGTTAGATTGACTCAGTGTAGTAGAAAAATAATCAAAACCTACAAAAGGAACAAATCTTCACAATATGGTTCAGAAAGGAGTTCCGATACATAATTTAATGTGTGTGGCTTATCATCACTAAACTAAGTGCATTATATGTCAGGAGTCATGTGTCCTAACCAATAAAGTAATGCCATTACAAAATCACTTATGGGGTAATTTCGCCGTTACCAAATATTTATACCATGTACCGCGATGACTTTGAAGTAGTATAATGAAGCAACATACATCATTTGATTTTACCTGTTAGTACATAGCTCAACCCAGCTGGGGTAGATGTATCTGCCTTCTCGGCTATTTGGTCAAGCTCCTTTTGAAATGATCGGGCCAAGCCTAGCAAGCCAACCTAGGAACACATGTCAACATATAGATTAGGAAATTAAGTTGGATTCCTCCCACACATAAATAATTGACTATCTATGTGGATCATGTATCTGTGCAGTTGTTGTACATTTGTAAACATTATGAATTACAACGGCATGATTGATAAACAATAATTCTACAAAGCAGTCTATTTTGGCAATTATCAATCAATGTACATCCGTATACAAAATATTGTGTAAACAGCATTTATAATGGTCCGGAAAGCAACACTACATAGTTATGTTTGAGAAGATACAAAATCATTCTTCCATCAACGGCTAGTGCACTGCGTATCATACCAAGTCTGCTAATGATATCTGGTTTTGCCATAGGTTTTTCAAATTAAATCCTCTATGATATGGCAATATGGGTAGCATCACCAGCTATCATCAATGAAGCCTGGTTTATATGTTTGGAGGGAAGATTTGTGGTCTAAGGAGTAAGGCCCCCATTTAGTCCAGACAATTTATGTATCTCTAAGTCAATAAAGGTTAAATTATATGACAAAAATTACTTGACATTGTATCATCTGCATGACTATATCCTTAGTTATATCACAGTACAGCTGCCAACACACATCAGGAGCTCAATTGTTTTTCAAGATACTATGCTAAAAGGTAAGTTTTATTTTTCATACAGTTTCTACGCCGCTTTACCTTGGATGTATCCTAAATCCAAGAAGTTAGCACTGCGGAACAGTCAGAACAATTTACAACCAAATAGCCACGAATATCAGTTCTAGTCAAAGCTGATAGTGTACCAGTTAACCAGATCATGCTTAATTACAATGAGATGCTCAATCAATGTTCTTTATTTTGTTTCTTTGAGAACTCGATCGATGGTTTATGCCAAAACATAGAAATGGTGTGTGCGAAATAAAGAAATGGTTTACGTTTCACAATATCCATCCTATCATCAGTTCATCTGAATGTGTCATCGATTCATTTGCACATTATTCCTGAGCTCGCAAACTTAGTTAAGCAGTATGAAGTGTTGATCCATACAAATGTGAATAATTTACCCAGGAAGAAATTGGCCAGACAGCAGAGGACATGAACAAGAGGAAACGGGTCGAAGAAAGAGAACCTGCAGCTTGAGGACGGTGGTCTTCTGCGTGTCGGTGAGCACGCTGCCGCCCCCTGACGAGTCGGTGAGGAACCCACCGAGGTACAGAAACGCCGCGAAGCCGACGAGTGTCAATAGGAAGCCGGAGCCGCCGAAGCCGATGCCGAAGGCGGGGCCGACGGACACGAACGGCGAGGGGGAGTAGAAGGGCGCGGAGGAGTACCCTCCCCTGGGCGCCGGCGCGGTGTAGCCGTAGGAGGACCGCGAAGAAGACGACGAGCGCGAGGAGGAGAAGGCGGACCCGCCGACGCGGCCGCCGGAGGCGGCCAGCGCCACGCTGTGGTGGGGCCCCGCGGCCGCGAGCAGCGCGCCGGCGAGGAGCAGGGCGAGCGCGGGCTTCTTGAGCGCCGCCAGCGAGTCGAGGAGGGACCGCTTGAGCGCGTTCAGTAGGGCGTGGGGTGGCCGAGCCGGTGAGGAGGAGGGGGAGGGCGGGAGGCTGGGGGTGGCTTGGGCGCGTAGGCGCGGGGCGCGGAGGGGCGGGGGGCGGAGGAGGTGCAGGCCGCGGCGGGGCGGGAGCGCGCGCGGGAGAGGCAGGGAGAGGAGGCGGGTGGGTTGGAGGAGGGAGACGGCGGCGACCATGGCGCGTGACGACGCCGAGTGGGTGGGGCCCTGGGGGGTGCAAACAGAGGAGAGGAGGGACGAGGCGTAGCGGGCGGAGGGACGATATTATTTCGAGAAGTGTGTGTTGGGGAGGATGATCGGGATGTGAGGCTGGGGGCGCGACGAAGGGGATGACCGGCGGCGCGGCTTCTTCTTCCCTTCTTCCGAGGCAGGAAGCGCACGCACGGACGTGGCGTGAGGGTCCCACCGTTTGGATCTGAGTACTCCACGTAGGATGCCCCCAGCTCGATTTTCGTTTTTTTAGATAAAAGGCTCGGGGCCCGATTTTGAATTAACAAAGCAGAGAGTTCACAAAGTGCGAATACTGCGGCATTACAGCTTAGCCAAACTGAAAAGACAACAAGCCCACATCACAGATTAGCCGAACACTAGAGAAAACAGCTGGAAAACTAAAGTAGCAGTCAGGAGGCAGCGGCCCTCACGCTCCTTCAGGGTGCCACGGTGACAACGGGGGGCAGGCACGAGATATGGATGGCCCTAAGCCTTCCGACCAGCTGTCTTACCTCCACCCTGTCCTTCTCCTTCAGCTGAGGGAGCCACGCCTGCAAGAAAATCATAGTTTTGAAAATGCTATCAGCGGGGCGTTTTACCCTAATCCTGTCTATAGCAAGTTTATTTCTAGCAGTCCAAAGAGCCCAAGACTAAGCCATAAACAGAAGCCAAACGATTCTACGGGGCCCTCCCGAGGTCCCGTCGACGAGCGCGAACAACTCCGCAAAGGTTGTCGGTCCCCAAGCCCTCCCTAGGACTTGTCGAAAGACCGACCACCCAAAGGAAGCCAACGAACAGGAGAAAAACATATGGGCCGCGTCTTCAACGGCGCCACACAGGGCACACTACCCATCATACGGTCCCCTCCGCGTGACTAACTGTGAGCCAGAGGGGAGTATGTCCAAGATCAACTGCCAGGTGAAAATTCTTATTTCAAGCGGAGCGAGGCACTTCCAAACCTCCTGCAAGGGGGCAACTGTAGCCCCTTGCACTAGTTTACGATACATCGAGTTGACCGAATACCTCCCCGACGCATCGAGTGTCTAGGAGATGGCGTCCGAGCCCTCGGAGAGGGCCACCGAACCTAAAAGTGTGTCCATCGCATGCCACTGCGCCAGGCCTTCTGTGTCAAGCGTATGGCGAAGGTGTAACCCGTTTGCCATGACCGAGGCCACCGAAGTATCGAACTCATCACAGATGTTGAAGATTTGCGGGAATCTCAACCTAAATGGGCCCTCCCCAGTCCACCAATCCATCCAAAACTTAGTCCGCACCCCATTGCGGACCAGATGTTTGGCTCCCAGTTTGAACAAGTGTTTGACTTTCTGCAGGCTCCTCCAAAATTCCGACCCTCCCCGGCCAAAGGAGGAAAAGATATCATCGTGCTGAAGGTATTTGGCTCTGATCAACACGACCCAAATTGAATCGTCGCCATGGTAGAGCTTCCAGACCCACTTCAACAACAAAGCTTCGTTCATCTTTCTAGTGTTGAGGATGCCAAGGCCACCACACTCTGTCGGTCTGCAAAGAGAGGGCCAATTGACATATGATATTTCCTCGTAGGGCCCGCACATTCCCAAAAGAAACGCGCCCTAACCGAGTCAAATTGAGCACGAACCCCCTCTTGCAGGAGAAAGAGACCCATCGTGTACATAGGAAGGTTGTCCAGGCAGGAGTGGGAGAGAGTAAGTTTGCCTCCCGAGGAGAGAAATCTACCCATCCAGGGTTCCACTCTGCCAGCAAGACGCTGTACGAGGAACAGCCACTGCTCCACCGTGAGCTTCTTGTCGGAGATCGGGAGGCCAAGGTACAAGAATGGGAAACTCCCGAGTTTGCAGTTGAGCTTATTGGCAATCTTGGCATGCTCATCGGGCTGCTGGTCCAAGACGAAGACCTCACTCTTATGGTAGTTGATTTTAAGACCCGACATGTCTTTGAAGCACATGAGGAGGAATTTCAGGTGAGCAATATATGCCTCGTTGTTTTGAATCAAAATAATAGTGTCGTCCGTGTATTGAAGGTGGGTGACTTCTCCGGGAATCAAGTGGGGCACCACGCCATGAATGTGGCCCGCTACGTTCGCGGCCGAGAGAATCACGGAGAGCCCTTTCGCGACAAAGTTAAACAACAAGGGGAAAGGGGGTCCCCTTGCCTGACCCCCCTATGGTTCTTAAAGAATGGACCCATAACCCCGTTAATGGCAATGGACATTTGTCCACCCATCACTAGTTGGGTGATACGGTGTACGGACCCCGCGTCGAACCCTTTCCGACGTAGGGTCTCCACCAGGAAATCCCAATTCACTCTATCGTAGGCTTTGTCGAAGTCTAGCTTCAAAAGAATCCCACCTAGGTTCTTCGAGCGTAGTTCATGGAAAATCTCATGAAGAGTGAGAGCCCCATCCAAAATGAACCTACCTTTAATAAAGGCAGTCTGATTAGGGCTGATGATTCTGTTAGCAATGGGATCGAGTCTAGACGCAAAGGCTTTGGAGATGATTTTGAACTTAACGTTGATGAGAGCGATGGGTCGGAACTGGCCAATGCGATCCGCGCCCAGAACTTTGGGAATAAGCAACAACACCCCGGAGTTGAGGCGGGAAATGACTATCCTCCCGAGGACAAAGTCATTGAGGATATGTAAGATGCCGTGCTTCAGAAGAGGCCAGCACTTCTTGAAGAAACTGGCAGGGAAGCCATCGGGACCAGGGGCCGTGTCGGTCTTGAGCCCCTGTACAATCTGTTCTAGTTCCGCTTCCGTGGAGGTAAGAGCCAACTGCTCATTCTCAAGCTGGGAGGTCTGCCGACTCGGGTTCCAGGTATCAACCGCCAAGCCACAATTACGAGGTGCAGCAGTACCCATCAAGTTGTGATAGAACTCGTAAATGTGCTTCTGCAGCTCGAGGGGACCCGAGATAGTCGCCCCCTCAGCATCAAGCAGTGAGGAGATACAACACCGTCGACACTTTCCATTAGCCACGGCATGAAAGTATGCTGTGTTAGCGTCCCCCTGGAGCGCCCATTTAACTCTCCAACGTTGACGCCAGAATTCTTCCTCCGCGCGGTAGATTTGGAGGAGAAGATCCTCCAGGTGATATCTAAGAGCCCACTCCTCATCCTCTAGGCCAACCGAGTCCGCTAAGTCATCCAGATTCTGGATTTGGGAGAGTAACGCCTCTTTCTGCCCTCTAACCTCCTTACCCAGATTACGGCTCCAACCCCAGAGCCTCTGTCTAAGACCTCCGGACATAAACTGCCACCAGTCTATTATGTCTCTCCCCTTCACCGAGGAAAGTAGCTGGTCCCACCAGCTCGTTAGGGTTTGTTGAAAATCCGGGAGATCGAACCACCCGGTCTCGAAGAAGAAGCGGTTACTACGCGTCGGGGTCCCTCCCCCGGTATAAAAAATAAGGGGCGTATGATCAGAGCCCAGACTGGTTTCGGCAACCAGGGAACACAAAGGGAATTGGGCCTCCAAAACAGCAGAAATAAAGACTCTGTCCAACACACACTTGACAGGGTTAACACGCTTGTTGGACCAAGTATATCTAGCGCCGGTTCGCGGAATCTCCGTCATACCCCAGTTAGCGATGTGAGAATTGAACAGATTGATCCGCGGCCAGTTAATCCGGTCGTTGTTCTTATCCTCCGCCCTACGGATGAGATTGAAATCTCCTCCCATGATAATCGGTCTTTTGCACCCGGCGATCATTGTTGATAGATCATCCATAAAATCCGCCGAAACGTGTGCTGCGCCGGGCCGTAGATGCCAAGCAGGTCAAGATGCGTCTTAGACGGACGATGGAAGACAGATAGGCTAAGGAACTAGTTACCCTTAACAAAGGACCCAACCTCGAACATGCTATCCCTAACGCCCATGAGCAACCCTCCCGATCGCCCAAACGCTGGGAGCCAGGACCAAAAGAAAAGTTCCCCAGATTCGAGCCCCCTAAGGTCCCGATCAGTGAAGTCTTGCCGGACAGTTTCTTGGAGGCAAACTACGTCGATCTTGTGGAGCCGGAGAGATTCTTTTAAAAGGGTTCGACGCCCCGGCGCACCGAACCCTCGGATATTGAGAAAAACACAGCGTATCATGGCTCCATCGCTTTAGCCCGTGCTAGGTGGGTGAGGGGTCGAGAGAAAGGAAGAGGTTGTGTCTTGGGGTTCTTTTTGCGTCTGATAGGGCCAGGTATGAATGGGGTTACGAGGGCAGCCACCACAAGTTGCTCAAGTCCAACTGGACCCAGGATGGCTGGCTCCGACGTGGAGGTAGCCCCTGCCACCTCGAAAGATTGCTGCGTCGTTGCGTTCTGCAGGGCGATCTTCTCTCTGGCCAGCGCCAGCTCCGCTTGAGCTAGCTCATTGGCACGAAACAACAAAAGAATCTCTAAAGGCGATTTCTCTGCATCGTGGAACACTACACAGCTATCCTGGGCGACTTGGAACAAATGTTCATCAGAGAACTCGTTGAGGACAGAAAAAGGGGCCAGAGGGGACGCACCTGTCTTGTTCTTGGCCTGGGTGAGTTGGATCGCCCGGTCTATCATGTGCTCGATTTTCGTTTCACGGGGTACAACACAAGATGGACACCGCAACCAAACCGTCTCGGTTAACACGCACTGACTGGCATTCATCACATACACGGTCAACTTCGACCTTGTTCTCGTTGTAGCAGTGTGTCATTTCTTTACCTCTAAGCATAATTGTCTCACGACATATTTAGGATGTCTGGTTGTTAGTGAACTAAAAAATTGCCCGTTGTACAACATGTTTTTTTTGTCATATCCATATAATGTGGCGGAGTTAAGATAAGACGGCCTTATCAACGATTGTACATGCCCTTACGGACTCGCACAAGCAGCGGTGGAAATCAAAGCGTGGCCCCGGTTTTTAGCGTTGGGTCAAAATTCAACCACCAACTAACCGATGCCACGTTCGTCCGTAGTGCTTCGTAGTCGAATCAGTCTGTAAGGGCATGTACAAGGGTTATATCTTAGCCTTATTATTGCTGAGGTGGAGGAGAGAGAAATGAAAAAAGAGTTGAGTCTTATCTTAGCTAATGTAACATCCCAAGTATGAAAAACAGCCATTAGAATGTTTGCTCTCTGTTATTTTATATTTTGCATCATGGCATCTTAAGTTTTGCATTTGTTTTCCAATTGTTTTCCTCTGTTTTCCTTTGTTTTCCCTTGTTTTTCTATTTGAATTTCAAATCAAATTTCAAACCTTTTGTTTCATACTTGTGATGTTACAATTTCCAAATGAATATTCAAATCAAAGCAATTATTTGTTTCCATTAAAGTTGTAATTTCAAAACTATTGATTTGCTTCTATCAATAATTCATTTAATACCAAAACCTTTTCAAATTCTATTAAATTTCCAAACAGCAACCATTTTGAAGTTTATGGAAATTACAAAACAAATCAATCATTTGTTATCATTAAACTTGAAATTAAAAACTATTAAATTGTTCTTTTCAATAGTTCACTTAACATCAATTTTCACTCAAATTCAATAAAATACAAACAACAACTAAATTCAAATTTTGTTGGAAAACAAAAGTTGCACAATGTTGCTGTTACCATAATTAAACTATACAAAATTTTCCTAATTTTTCTAACAACTAAAACCCTTTCCTTTTCTCCCTTTTTCAAATCTGCAAAAAAAAAGAGCAAGAAAGAAAATAAAAAATAAAACCAGAGGGAGAGGGGGCAGGCCAGCCAAGTTGGGCCAGCCCACCATCTCCCCACCGGCCTGCTACCCCCCACCCCTCCTTCAACCTCTGTACGGCAGCAATCTGAAGCTGTACACGTCGATGCAGAGAGCAGGGAACGGCCGAGCTTGCTCTCCCCCCTCCATTTAAACCCTAGCCCCGAGCTCCCCTCTGCCCTAGTTGCTCTCCGCCTCTCTCCCTCTCCCCCGCCTCCATTTCCTCCTTTCTTCCACCTCCCTCTCTGCTCCCTCTCTGAACCCGAGCATCCACCGATCGCCACCCCTCTGTCTTTCCGGTGATCGCCGCCGGGATGCCTAGCCTCCGAGCTGGGTACGTACGGGAATCGATCCCCCGTACCCCCCTCTTCCTCTTCGACCACTCCTCGGTGGCTGGGAGCCACCGAGTCGCCGCCGCCGTCGAGGCTTCGTCGCCGGCCACCTTCCTGCACCGAGCTCCTCATCGCCTTCCGTTTCCCCACGGTGAGCCCGCCTCCCACTCTCTCCCTTCCCCCTCTCTGTCACGTGCATGAACCACGGCCACCGCAGCGGCCACACGCAGCGGCACGGCAGCACCCGCCGCCGGTGAGCCACCACCGACCTGCTCTGTCGAAGTGCATCGCTGAACCTGCAAAGAATTCAGTTAGCTGAATTTCAATATTCAGTTAACCCCGGATCTGAAACTCAACCCCCCGAGCCCTCCTTACCTGTCAACAACGCAGCACACACCGCAGTGGCAGCAGCCCTGCTCGCGCTAGCCCGCAGCCAGGGTTCGAGTCCCCGCGGGCGGATTAAACCCCCCTTTTGCCACTTTATTTTCCAGATCCATAACACTTCCCTATTCACAGACCAGTCCTTGCTAGTTTTCTTCTAGGTCCCTGTAAATACTTTCTAAGTCCCTAGCTGTTAATTAAATGGCAGATTACACCCTAATCTTGGAAATTGCATAAATAATTCATTCCAACTCCAAATTCAACATTTTAAATATGTTTTCCACTCCAAATTAAATTCTCTACCCAAATATAATTTTTTTGTACTGTTTTGAATATTTTAAATTGGTGAAATATTTGAATCCTTGTTTAATTCATTTAATTTTGCAAAATTCATAACTTGGGCATAAAAATTCCAAATTCAACAAACTAAATATGTTTTCCATTCCATTTTTCATGAACTTTGCAAATATCAACTTTGTGTTCTGTTTTAAATAAATTAAATTGCTGAAAACAACTGTTCCTTAATTAATGCATTTAAAATTGTCAAATTAATAACTTGCTCATTTTAAATCCATTTTCAACATATTAAATATGTTTTCCATGCTAAATTAAACCACCTTTCCAATTATAAACTTTGTTTCATGTTTTGGATAATTAAAATTGGTTAAATAATTTAAACCTTGTTTAAATCATTTAATATTGCTAAATTCATAACTTGGTCAAATTAAATTCTTTTTGAACATATAAAATATGTTTTCAAACCAGAAAATCATAACCTCTCCAAATATGAATTTTATTTAATGCTTTGAACAAATAAAATTCAAATAAAATTAACACTTGAATTAAATCCAATTAAATTTTGTTTAAACTTGTTTAATTCACAAGTAATTCATCTTACTTCCTTTTTCAAGAATTGAAACATGTATTCCAACTAAAATTTTGTGTTCTTTCCAAATATGAACTTTGTTATCTGTTTTGAACAATTAAAATTGGTGAAAACAACAAATGCTTGTGTAACTCATTAAGAAGCCAAAATTCTTCACTTAATAAATAAAATTCCAAACTTGGTAAACAACATATCAAATTGAAGCTATTGTTGTTTTCTTCTTGTTTTCATCATCCATGCATCATTCTAATTAACTTACACATGATGGTTATTTGTAGATCAATTAACCGAACCTTAATTCATGGGCTTTCCATATGCAATCCAAATTGCATATGGGTCCATTTAAACATGTTATCTTGTCAACTAGTTTACCTTTGATGCATCAATTAAATTGTCATGCATCATCCCATGTTTGTGCATTATGCCATGTTATTGATTGTCCGTCTCTCTTCGTTGTTTGTTTTGCTTCTTCTCGAATAGACGACGACGTTGAGACAGACGAGGTTTACGACACTACTACTGAGGAGTTAGCTCAGTACCAGGCTACTGAGTTTGCAGGCAAGTATTCACTCACATGAACCATTGTGTTCCTTTCCACATTGGATACCGATACTTTCCGTTGTCTATTCTGCTAGCCTTATGAATCGTTGCTTGTGTTCCGATCCTATCACATGTTATCCTTTAACCCTGATATAGCCTCACGTCCACACCTATAACCCCTTTGCTTGTTGCCCGTGTCTTACTAGCATGCTTAGGGTTGTTTTTGCTCGAGTCTGTTGTCCGTTACTTTCTGTTACTATATCTTTATGTTCTGGGGCTCGATGTTTAAACAATCAACCTGATAATATTTGAGGTAATGCTAATTTGATGATAAGGCACCGGCAGGAGGCCCGGCGTGGTTTTGAGGCCTGCTAGTGTCGACCCTAATTAGGAAAAGGGTCTTGTCTACTGATCCATGATGAGCGCACTAACCGCATGTGGGAAGCGTGTATGGGCGCCCCCCTCAATTTGATTCGATTCGCATCTCGTCCAAATCGCCTCATAGTTCGGGTTTTCCATTTGCCGCATGCATATGCAGGTGCGAACCCGTGGCCAGGGTGGAACTTTTGTAGTCGGCATTTAGGGAGACACGTTCTTAGAGTGCTATTAGGGTCCCCTTTTCTTCGTGGGGCTCGATTAGTCGTGCGCTCAATTGCACGGGGTTCTTTGGGCTTGATGCGAAGAAGAGTTGGGTTGTGTTGAGTGCCTTGCTTGGTGGAAGTGCATTTCCATCTGGCGGGATATTCTTACGTGTACGGCCAAATTGGTGCATCCCTGCAGGGTTAAATCTTCTCGAGAAGCCGTGTTTTCCGCGGTTATGGTTGACTTGGTGAAAGTACTGGCTAACAAGTACTCAGAACAACTTACACCTAACTAATGCTAACTTTGACTAGTAATAGGATTATTGACACAACAATTTGAACATCATTAATCCAACTGTGTGAGTTATCCTTGGGTTGCTTCCTTAGTAGGGGGTAACATTGGATGGGTTTGTTTGGTGGTTGACAATAGTTGGTTACGATACGCTACCTTATCTTCTTTCTGTTAGCCGGAAGTTGTAGCGTGTCTCTGTAGTTGGTTATCGCAGCCCGCTGCTATACTTTTGTATCACCTATTCTTCCGTTGAACCTAAAGCATTTGTACTTGGTGTTGCCGGGTACACTCTGGTGAAGTGTGAGTCTTGCTTGCCAGTACTTGTCTGTACTGACCCCTATGGGGCTGCTTGTTCTGCAGACTACGGTTCCGAGGATCCCCATGGAGGCTACTACGTGGAGTACGACGAGACTGTTGACGAGTAGATAGCGGACCCGGGCAGGATCCGAGACTACGTGGATGGGCTTCGTTTTCTTTTCATTCCCGGCCTCTTAGGCCTATTTGGATTTTTCTGTACTCAGACCTTTTGAATGCTTCCGCTGTGATGTAATGATGATATGTTGGGACATGTGTCCTCTGGATGATTGTATTTGCTATCTCTGCTCTAGTGAGAGCCTTTGCAACTTATTTCCATCTTTTGTGTCTTAGAGATCTGTTGTGCTATCATTTTGTTAAACGCCGTTGACGTACCATGTGTGTATGGTATGAAGTACGTCAATGGTAGTATCCTGATCTCTATGGGATGGTTTACATCGACGGTGGATAGTAGAGTTTGGTTGTCACACTATATGTGTTGGCCTACTCGTAAGAGGATGCGGGTGCAGGTAAGCCCCGTAATCCAATCATCTACTATTCAACGGCCCGATGAGCATCCTATAGAAGTCCGGGTGCGACAAATGGTATCAGAGCCTGTCTACCTGTAGGATCCCTTTTACTGGTCGCAGTTGAGTCTAGAAACTATTTTGTAGCTATATAGGAAAAAAATGAAACGTGAGAGTAGGAATTCTGTTCTTTTTCTTCTTTCCCCACCCACCCTCCCTTTTCTGGTAAGGAAGTGCAACGTTGTTCTCCCTTCTCATCTAAACTTTCAAGTTAGGATTTCACGTATCCTGGTTTCTCTAGGATGGTTATATCTACTAGACCATAGGAATGAAGGTGGTTGTGACATGATTTATCATGTTGCCTACTCACGATTGAGAACGGAGGCGTGTAAGCCCCGGAAGCAGATCCTCTATTCCTTAAGCAGTAGATATTGATCCTTTAGAAGCCCGGATGGGTTTTCCGTAGTACCTCAGGAGTTTTGGTCTCGTGTTTCCCGAATGTTGCTTCGATATCCTGTTCTTCTCAACATCCTTTTCGTCCGTTGAAACCTTGTTGTTGCTTTCCACTTCAGTTCTTCTACCGGCGTCTAATCAATAACTCTGTTCCACCCTTCTGGCCAGATAGTCTATTCTCCAAATGAATCAAGTTCTATTCAACTATGCACACTCGATGCAAAACCTCTACCTCTACTCGAAAATGTTCCGGTGGTTTGCGAATTCCCTGACGTCTTTCCAGAAGAGTTGCCAGGGATGCCTATCATCTTGAATTTCCAGAAAAACTATCCAAGGTGCACGATGTGTTTCACGTGTCACAGCTCAAGAGGATCTTCGCAAGAAGTATCCGGACCTTTTCTCTTCTCAGTAGGAATCTCGGGGCGCGATTCCTTCAAGGGGGGGGGGGCGTTTTGTAACATCCCAAGTATGAAAAACAGCCATTAGAATGTTTGCTCTCTATTATTTTATGTTTTGCATCATGGCATCTTAAGTTTTGCATTTGTTTTCCAATTGTTTTCCTTTGTTTTCCCTTGTTTTTCTATTTGAATTTCAAATCAAATTTCAAACCTTTTGTTTCATACTTGTGATGTTACAATTTCCAAATGAATATTCAAATATAAAGCAATTATTTGTTTCCATTAAAGTTGTAATTTCAAAACTATTGATTTGCTTCTATCAATAATTCATTTAATACCAAAACCTTTTCAAATTCTATTAAATTTCCAAACAGCAACCATTTTTGAAGTTTATGGAAATTACAAAACAAATCAATCATTTGTTATCATTAAACTTGAAATTAAAAACTATTAAATTGTTCTTTTCAATAGTTCACTTAACATCAATTTTCACTCAAATTCAATAAAATACAAACAACTAAATTCAAATTTTGTTGGAAAACAAAAGTTGCACAATGTTGCTGTTACCATAATTAAACTATACAAAATTTTCCTATTTTTTCAAACAACTAAAACCCTTTCCTTTTCTCCCTTTTTCAAATCTGGAAAAAAAAGAGCAAGAAAGAAAATAAAAAATAAAACCAAAGGGAGAGGGGGCAGGCCAGCCCAGTTGGGCCAGCCCACCATCTCCCCACCGGCCTGCTACCCCCACCCCTCCTTCAACCTCTGTACGGCAGCAATCTGAAGCTGTACACGTCGATGCAGAGAGCAGGGAACGGCCGAGCTTGCTCTCCCCCTCCATTTAAACCCTAGCCCCGAGCTCCCCTCTGCCCTAGTTGCTCTCCGCCTCTCTCCCTCTCCCCCGCCTCCATTTCCTCCTTTCTTCCACCTCCCTCTCTGAACCCGAGCATCCACCGATCGCCACCCCTCTGTCTTTCCGGTGATCGCCGCCGGGATGCCTAGCCTCCGAGCTGGGTAGGTACGGGAATCGATCCCCCGTACCCCCCTCTTCCTCCTCGACCACTCCTCGGTGGCTAGGAGCCACCGAGTCGCCACCGCCGTCGAGGTTTCGTCGCCGGCCACCTTCCTGTACCGAGCTCCTCATCGCCTTCCGTTTCCCCACAGTGAGCCCGCCTCCCACTCTCTCCCTTCCCCCTCTCTGTCACGTGCACGAACCACGGCCACCGCAGCGGCCACACGCAGCAGCACGGCAGCAGCCGCCGCCGGTGAGCCACCACCGTCCCGCTCTGTCGAAGTGCATCGCTGAACCTGAAAGAATTCAGTTAGCTGAATTTCAATATTCAGTTAACCCCAGATCTGAAACTCAACCCCCCCGAGCCCTCCTTACCTGTCAACAACGCAGCACACACCGCAGTGGCAGCAGCCCTGCTCGCGCTAACCCGCGGCCAGGGTTCGAGTCCCCGCGGGCGGATTAAACCCCCCTTTTGACACTTTATTTTCCAGATCCAGAACACTTCCCTATTCACAGACCAGTCCTTGCTAGTTTTCTTCTAGGTCCCTGTAAATACTTTCTAAGTCCCTAGCTGTTAATTAAATGGCAGATTACACCCTAATCTTGGAAATTGCATAAATAATTCATTCCAACTCCAAATTCAACATTTTAAATATGTTTTCCACTCCAAATTAAATTCCCTACCCAAATATAAATTTTGTGTACTGTTTTGAATATTTTAAATTGGTGAAATATTTGAATCCTTGTTTAATTCATTTAATTTTGCAAAATTCATAACTTGGGCATAAAAATTCCAAATTCAACAAACTAAATATGTTTTCCATTCCATTTTTCATGAACTTTGCAAATATCAACTTTGTGTTCTGTTTTAAATAAATTAAATTGTTGAAAACAACTGTTCCTTAATTAATGCATTTAAAATTGTCAAATTTATAACTTGCTCATTTTAAATCCACTTTCAACATATAAATATGTTTTCCATGCTAAATTAAACCACCTTTCCAAATATAAACTTTGTTTCATGTTTTGGATAATTAAAATTGGTTAAATAATTTAAACCTTGTTTAAATCATTTAATATTGCTAAATTCATAACTTGGTCAAATTAAATTCTTTTTGAACATATAAAATATGTTTTCAAACCAGAAAATCATAACCTCTCCAAAATATGAATTTTATTTAATGCTTTGAACAAATAAAATTCAAATAAAATTAACACTTGAATTAAATCCAATTAAATTTTGTCTAAACTTGTTTAATTCATAAGTAATTCATCTTACTTCCTTTTTCAATAATTGAAACATGTATTCCAACTAAAATTTTGTGTTCTTTCCAAATATGAACTTTGTTATCTGTTTTGAACAATTAAAATTGGTGAAAACAACAAATGCTTGTGTAACTCATTAAGAAGCCAAAATTCTTCACTTAATAAATAAAATTCCAAACTTGGTAAACAACATATCAAATTGAAGCTATTGTTGTTTTCTTCTTGTTTTCATCATCCATGCATCATTCTAATTAACTTACACATTATGGTTATTTGTAGATCAATTAACCCAACCTTAATTCATGGGCTTTCCATATGCAATCCAAATTGCATATGGGTCGATTTAAACATGTTATCTTGTCAACTAGCTTACCTTTGATGCATCAATTAAATTGTCATGCATCATCCCATGTTTGTGCATTATGACATGTTATTGATTGTCCGTCTCTCTTCGTTGTTTGTTTTGCTTCTTCTCGAATAGACGACGACGTTGAGACAGACGAGGTTTACGACACTACTACTGAGGAGTTAGCTCAGTACCAGGCTACTGAGTTTGCAGGCAAGTATTCACTCACATGAACCATTGTGTTCCTTTCCACATTGGATACCGATACTTTCCGTTGTCTATTCTGCTAGCCTTATGAATCGTTGCTTGTGTTCCGATCCTATCACATGTTATCCTTTAACCCTGATATAGCCTCACCTCCACACCTATAACCCCTTTGCTTGTTGCCCGTGTCTTACTAGCATGCTTAGGGTTGTTTTTGCTCGAGTCTGTTGTCCGTTACTTTCTGTTACTATATCTTAATGTTCTGGGGCTCGATGTTTAAACAATCAACCTGATAATATTTGAGGTAATGCTAATTTGATGATAAGGCACCGGCAGGAGGCCCGGCGTGGTTTTGAGGCCTGCTAGTGTCGACCCTAATTAGGAAAAGGGTCTTGTCTACTGATCCATGATGAGCGCACTAACCGCATGTGGGAAGCGTGTATGGGCGCCCCCCTCAATTTGATTCAATTCGCATCTCGTCCAAATCGCCTCATAGTTCGGGTTTTCCATTTGCCGCATGCATATGCAGGTGCGAACCCGTGGCCAGGGTGGAACTTTTGTAGTCGGCATTTAGGGAGACACGTTCTTAGAGTGCTATTAGGGTCCCCTTTTCTTCGTGGGGCTCGATTAGTCGTGCGCTCAATTGCACGGGGTTCTTTGGGCTTGATGCGAAGAAGAGTTGGGTTGTGTTGAGTGCCTCGCTTGGTGGAAGTGCATTTCCATCTGGCGGGATATTCTTACGTGTACGGCCAAATTGGTGCATCCCTGCAGGGTTAAATCTTCTCGAGAAGCCGTGTTTTCCGCGGTTATGGTTGACTTGGTGAAAGTACTGGCTAACAAGTACTCAGAACAACTTACACCTAACTAATGCTAACTTTGACTAGTAATAGGATTATTGACACAACAATTTGAACATCATTAATCCAACTGTGTGAGTTATCCTTGGGTTGCTTCCTTAGTACGGGGTAACATTGGATGGGTTTGTTTGGTGGTTGACAATAGTTGGTTACGATACGCTACCTTATCTTCTTTCTGTTAGCCGAAAGTTGTAGCGTGTCTCTGTAGTTGGTTATCGCAGCCCGCTGCTATACTTTTGTATCACCTATTCTTCCGTTGAACCTAAAGCATTTGTACATGGTGTTGCCGGGTACACTCTGGTGAAGTGTGAGTCTTGCTTGCCAGTACTTGTCTGTACTGACCCCTATGGGGCTGCGTGTTCTGCAGACTACGGTTCCGAGGATCCCCATGGAGGCTACTACGTGGAGTACGACGAGACTGTTGACGAGTAGATAGCGGACCCGGGCAGGATCCGAGACTACGTGGATGGGCTCCGTTTTCTTTTCTTTCCCGGCCTCTTAGGCCTATTTGGATTTGTCTGTACTCAGACCTTTTGAATGCTTCCGCTGTGATGTAATGATGATATGTTGGGACATGTGTCCTATGGATGATTGTATTTGCTATCTCTGCTCTAGTGAGAGCCTTTGCAACTTATTTCCATCTTTTGTGTCTTAGAGATCTGTTGTGCTATCATTTTGTTAAACGCCGTTGACTTACCATGTGTGTATGGTATGAAGTACGTCAATGGTAGTATCCTGATCTCTATGGGATGGTTTACATCGACGGTGAATAGTAGAGTTTGGTTGTCACACTATATGTGTTGGCCTACTCGTAAGAGGATGCGGGTGCAGGTAAGCCCCGTAATCCAATCATCTACTATTCAACGGCCCGATGAGCATCCTATAGAAGTCCGGGTGCGACAGCTAAGAGATGATTTCTTAGCATAATTTATCTCACCACAAATTTAGGATATCTAATTAACAGACATAAGTCTAAGATATAATCATTGTACATCATATTTTATCGTCATATATTAACTACGTGGCAGGTATAAGGTAAGACTATGTTATCAACCATTGTACATGGCCTAAGTGTAGGTTTACCCGTCTAGACATGACTTATCACTAAACCGAAGATGCACGCAAGTTTAAGAACGTGCACCACATTCTTTCAGTAAAACAAATCAAATATAAATATTTCTTCAAGAATATCTAATCCAGCAGGTTCATTCATGGACTTTTAAATAGGTATAGCGCCCATCCGAATAAGATACCCGAAATTCTCTCATCAAGGTATTATTAAAACCATCACACGTTCTTCTTTTGGTTAGAGTTCAGAGTGGTAGCCTATCAAAAAGAAATAACGCACTTGTGTTTCAAAAGTTACATTTAGGCCTCAAGACCATCCTAGAAACTATGTTTTCGCGTGTAAAAAAAAACTATGTTATCAAAAAAAATTTTCTTAAAAAAGTCGGTCGCTGTGTAAATATGGGGTAAATAGCCATGTGCGATGTTGTTGAGGCGAATTGGATGGACGGTGACGTTATTGGCTGAAATCGTTCTTCTGCGACATTTCCCCGAGTGGAAATAGCTTAGACAGAAACAACTGATAACAGGGATCTGACTCTTTAACGTGGGCTCAGGTTAGGTTAGGACAGGCCGTTAGGAGAAGGGGTTACGTTCGCTGAAAGGTGAGAACCACTTCAGTTGGTACGACATCGTTACCCCCCCTTCTGTGCTCGACGCCGCCTCCCTATGCTTCTTCTCCGGCAGCGGCATCAGGTTCTTCTCGGGGCGGTGGAGTGCCTTTCTCCGCGGCGGTGGAGCTGTCGCTGGGGAATAATTTCTGAACCCTAGCCCCGTTCCCACATGTGGCCCGGCCTCATGCTCTGTTTTTCCCGCCCATTTGAAAATCTAGATTGTGGTGTGCCCGCCCGTGCCCGTGAATGAGCCCGCCCCATGAGATGGAGGGATGAGACTGTACTTCTAGTCGGTAATTTACCCTTCTCCGGAGATTTGGGCGGGCGCCTACCTTTGCCATTACAGTCGAATTCTTTCCTTGTAAAGCCAAGCTAGGTGATGGTGACGTCTGATACGTCATAAACATATCCTTAGTTTATGATGTTCCATGGTGTTTTCTTATTGTTTCCCACATGTTTCCTATACACTTTGTGTCATTTTTATCGTTTTTTTGGACTAACCTATTGATAAGATGTCACAGAGCCAGTTTCATGTTTTCTGTTGTTTTTAGTTTCAGAAAAGTTGTTCTGAAAATATTCTCGAAATTAGAAAATTCTAAATCCGAATGTCTTAGAGGGTGTTTGGTTAGGCTATGGCTTTCAAATAAGCGCCTGTGGGCTGCGGGCTGTGGAAAACCTGCGGTTTTGTAAAGCTACCGTGAGTAGTAAAATCATTTGGCAAATTGGCTTTTGGCTGTGTGCTTTTTTGCTGTGGAAAGTCTAAAGTATCCTTGAGATGTTATGGTTTATCCATATTTCATTAATTTCGAGCTGTTTGTTATTATACGTATGTATATCCGCAAATTACATGTTTTTTTAACAACAATGTACAAGCGTTCATTTGAAAGTACAAGAAACTAAAAAAAATCACCAATACAACATACGAATCTGCAGTACAATCATTCATTTGGAAGAAATAAAAGTCATCAATACATCATACAATATGTACAATCTACGGTACAAGCGTACAAGGATTTTTTTTTTGGGGGGGGGATCAGATCTTAGGGAAGGAGCTCCATGGCCGGATGGGGGAGGAGCTACTCGCGGCCGAGATGGGGAGTAGCAGCCGGTCGGAGATCTACCCGGTCACATACCGGAGGAGTACAGCGCCGCCGGTCACAGAATGGAGGAGTGCCACCGGGCGGAGATCTAGGCGCCTCCTGTTCGCCAAGATGTAGTGGGAGGTCGAACGTGGGGGTGGGGAGGGGGGGTGGGGAGGGGATGGCGGGGCCGTCCGGTTCCCTGTCGCCGACGCCGGACGAGAAGGACGCCGGACGAGGAGGACCCTGGCCATCTGTACGGTTTCCAGGCGGGGGAGGATATGCGGGGGACGGGGTGGTCGAGCGAGGGGAGAAAATGAAGTCGGGGTGCAGGGACGGACGAGTTTTCTCACGGGCCATGGGCCTTATATGAAATGGCAATTTTCCTATAATTTTACTGAAGTACCAGGGGTATGCAGGGCGTGGGATCGATCCAAAGCCGAGAAAGCACCTCCAGACACAATTTCCCTCCTACTTGCAAGAAAGCACGTTCGGCTGTGCCAACGCAGATTCATTTTTTGCTGTTCGGTTCAGGTTGTGCTTATAGGCATGGAAAGCCAACTTGGAAGCCTCACTAAACACCCTCTTAGAATTCGCGAAGGTTCCACGAAGTCTCAAAGAGACCTGGAGGGGGGCCTCAGGGGGCCCACACCATAGGGAGGCACGCCCCCTGGCGGCGCCGTGGGGTGGTGTGGGCCCCCAGGCCTCCACCGTCTCTGCACTTTCTCCTATTTATTCCCCCCGAGACGTAAACCCAAAAGATATTCTACTTTGTCCCAAAAAACACCCGAGGCCGCCGTCATCGTCATCCCGAGAACGGGAGGGTTCTCGAGCTCTCCTCGGCACCCTGCCGGGAGGGAAATTCTTCACCGGAGGGGTCTACACCATCATGCCCTTCTCCTAAGTGATGCGTGAGTAGTTCATTCCTGGACTACGGGTCCATAGAAGTAGCTAGATGGTTGTTCTCTCCACTTTGTACCCCATGTTTAGATCTTGGGATCCGCCTAACATGATCAAGATCATCTTTATGTAATACTACATATTGTGTTTGCTGTGATCTGATGAATGTTGAATGCTATGTCTTCTGATTATCAATCTATAATGTTATCTTCATGCATATGTTATTTATGATCTTGCATGCTCTCCGTTATTAGTAGATGCTCTGGCCAAGTAGATGCTAGTAACTCCAAGAGGGAGTATTTATGCTCGATAGTGGGTTCATGCCTCCTTTGCATATGTGCTCGAGTGACAGAAACGTGGCGGATGGAGGATGTGTTGTTTCCATTAGGGAGAAAACAACAATGCTTTGTCTAATGATGATGTTATTGTTTACATTACACACTTTTCTTACTGCAATTATCTATTGCTTCCAACTTAATACCCAACGTTTGTTCGGATGATATTCGGAGGGTGGATTATTAGTCATAGATGCAGTTGGATAACGGTCTATGTATTTTGTTGTAATGCCCGCATGAATCGCATAGTAATCTTTATGTATTGGATATGCACTAAGGTGTAGCCTTCATTTTTTCAATTGTCCAGCTGTAATTTGTTCACCACACAAGTTATCTATCTTTCACGGAGAGACACCACTAGTGAACTGTGGACCCCGGTTCTTTTCCCTCATACTGATGAAACACATACTGCTTTCGTACTGTCCTCCTACTGTTTTCCACAACATACGTTTAACATCTTTGTGTTTAGAAAAACCGGTGAGATTGACAACCTCACTACTTCGTTCGGGCAAAGTCATTCGATTGTGTTGTGTAGGTTCCATGTTACTTCTGAACCGGTAGTGCGCCCTGTCATCTTAGCTTCTTCAAAATTCTGAAGTTACTTCTTCCTCCTACTGGTCGATTCAACCTTGGTTTCTTTCTGAGGGAAACTTGCCGCTGCACTCTTCATACCTTCCTCTTGGGGTCCCCGAACGAACGTGTGATCGCACGCATCAAACATTTTTCTGGCGCCGTTGCCGGGGAGGAAGAGAATTTCTGCAAAGGGAGTCTCTCACTTCCAATCTCTTTACTTTGTTTTTGTTTTGCTTATTCATTTTATTTTGTCTTGTTTGCTTCTCTTTATAAAAAAACAAAAAAATTAGTTTTTATTCTAGCTGTAGTTTTATTTCTGTTTTTAGTCTTGGTAAAATGACTACTCCTGAGAACACTAAGTTGTGTGACTTTACTAGCACCAACAACAATGATTTCATTATCACACCTATTGCTCCACCTGCTCCTACTGCTTATTTTTATGAGATTAAGCCTGCGTTGTTAAACCTTGTTATGAGAGAGCAATTTTCTGGTGTTAGTACTGATGATGCTGTTGCCCATCTTAATAATTTTGTTGAACTATGTGAGATGCAAAACTATAAAGATGTAGATGGACTTATTATTAAACTGAAATTGTTTCCTTTCTCTTTGAGAGGAAGATCTAAACAATGGTTGCTATCTTTGCCTAGAAATAGTATTTATTCTTGGACTAAGTGTAAAGATGCTTTTTCATTAGACAATATTATCCTCCTGCTAAGATTATATCTTTAAGAAGTAGCATTATAAATTTTAAGCAACTTAATAATGAGCATGTTCCTAAAGCTTGGGAAAGAATGAAATCTTTAGTAAAGAATTGTCCCACTCATGGACTGACTACTTGGATGATCATCCAAACCTTTTATGCAGGACTAAATTTTTCTTCAAGAAACTTCTGGATTCAGCTGCTGGAGGAACCTTTATGTCCATGACCTTGGGGCATCAACAAAGCTTCTTGTATTACCAGCTCACAAACAGTTTCAAGGATGACATCACAGTTTTGGATTACAGAAAAGATTACTCCTATTTTAGCCAAAACACCAAACACTACAGCAAAAAGACTTAAAGTTGACTTGGAAAAATTGTACCCTATTGTGCTGAAATATACGACAATGTGGAAGGCAAAACAAAGGGCAATGAAATCATTATATGGTTATTGGGCAAACACATTTAGGATGTTGTATAACTTTAAAGCATAGGTGGGGAAGAGGTCACCTAGCAGAGTGGTGGAGATAGATACTGAGGTAAAAGAGGATGCAAGGTTTATTTCAGAAATTATTTTATGTGTTTTACCTTCAATCGATGGATTTAAAGCGAGGTGTCGTCCATATTTGAGCATAGACTCATCTTTTTTGACTAGAAAGTGGAACAGTTAGTTGGCAACATGCAATGCTCTAGATGGACACAACTGGATGTTTCCTATTGCCATCGGAATGTTCCAATCAGAGACAGAGGCATCATGGACATGGTTCATGATGCAGCTTAAAAGATGCATAGGGCCAGTATCACCTTTGGCCATCCACACAGATGCATGCAAAGGGCTAGAAAATGCTGTAAAAAATGTTTTCCCCATGCTGAGCAGAGGGAGTGCTTTGGCCATATGTGGATGTATTTTATAAAAACATTCAGAGGAGAACAATTTGGGCGCATGTGGCCAGCCACAAGATCTTACACCACACAGACATATTCCTATCACCTTGGTAAGATTTTGGCAACATGTGGTGAGAATGATTTTTCTACATGGTTGAACACCTACCATTCTCTTTTATAGTATAGGTCAGGTTTTAATACTACCATCAAGTGTGATCATATCAATAATAACTTGGCAGAAAGTGTGAACAACAAAGTGAAGGAGTTGAAATACTTGCCTGTGCATGACATGGTAGACCAAATCAAGATCATGATCATGTGTGGGAATACAAAAGAGGAATTGGTGATATTTGATGCGCGTGTAACACACGTTCGTTGGGAGACCCGAAGAGGAAGGTATGAAGAGCATAGTAGCAAGTTTTCCTCAGAAAGAAACCAAAGTTGAACCGACCAGTAGGGGGAAAAAGCAACTTCCGAAGGTTGATGCAGCTGAGATGGAAGGGCGCACTACCGGTTCAGCAACAACTTGGAACCTACACAACACAATCAATTTACTTTGCCCAAAGGAAGCAGTGAGGTTGTCAATCTCACCGTTTTTTTTCTGAACACAGCGAGGTAAAACGTATGATGTGGAAAATAGTATGAGAACAATATGAAAAGAGTAGCAACAGTGTGAAAACAGTAATTGCAGTGGTTGTATTATCATTAGGAGAAAATGGACCGGGGTCCACAGGTCACTAGTGGTGTCTCTAAAGGGAATATGCCCGAGAGGCAAAAATAAAGTGGTTATTATCTTATTCCTTGTTTATGATAAATGTTTATTTCTCATGCTAGAATTGTATTAACCGGAAACGTTGATACATGTGTGTTTAATAAACAAACAATGGTTCCTAGTAAAGCCTCTCTTTTAACTAGCTCGTTGATTAATAGATGATCAAGGTTTCCTGATCATGAACATTTGATGTTGTTAATAACGGTGTCATGTCATTAGAAGAATGATGTGATGAACATAGACCCAAATTAAGTATAACAATACAATCAAGTTATTTAGTTTATATTGTTATATCTTGCATACAAAGTAACTTATTCCTTAGACCATGAGATAATGGCAATCACTAATACCGGAAGGGTGCTTTGATGTCATCAAACGTCACACTGTAACATGGTGACTATAAAGGTGTCGTTGGGTATTCAGAAAGTATTAGTTGGGGCTTATGGATCAAGAGTGGGATTTGTCCATCCAAATGACGGAGAGATATACTCTAGGCTCTCTCGGTGATACCACGTCGACACCGCTTGCAAGCACGTGACTAGGTCACAAGGATGTCATATCACGGAACGATTAAAAGAGTACTTGTCGGTAATGAGATCGAACAAGGTAATGTTGATACCAATGATCGGATCTCGGACAAGTAAAATATCGTGAGACAAAGGGAATTAGTTTCGACGTTGATGGTTCACACGATCACGAGTATCATAGTTGAATATATAGGAGTCATCACGGATCTCCAGATCCCGATCTCAAGGTTTATGCTGAGAGGAAATTCTTCACCGGAGGGGTCTACACCACCATGCCCTCCTCCGAAGTGATGCGTGAGTAGTTCATCCCTGGACTACGGGTCCATAGCAGTAGTAAGATGGTTGTTCTCTCCACTTTGTACCTCATGTTTAGATCTTGTGAGCTTCCTAACACAATCAAGATCATCTTTATGTAATGCTACATGTTGTGTTTCCTCGGATCTGATGAATGTTGAATGCTATGTGTTCTGATTATCAATCTATCATGTTATCTTCATGCATATGTTATTTATGATCTTGCATGATCTCATTTATTAGTAGATGCTCTGACCAAGTATATGCTAGTAACTCTAAGAGGGAGTATTTATGCTCGATAGTGGGTTCATGCCTCCTTTGCATATGTGCTCGAGTGACAGAAACGTGACAAATGGAGGATGTGTTGTTGCCATTAGGGAGAAAACAACCACGCTTTGTCTAAGGATGATGTTATTGTTTACATTACACACTTTGTTACTACAATTATCTGTTGCTTGCAACTTAATAGCCAACGTTTGTTCGGATGATATTCGTAGGGTGGATTATTAGTCACAGATGCAGTTGGATAACGGTCTATGTAGTTTGTTGTAATGCCCGCATGAATCACATAGTAATCTTTATGTCTTGTATATGCACTACGGTGCAACCTTCATTTCAGTAAATTGCCCAGCTGTAATTTGTTCACCACACATGTCATCTATCTTTCACAGAGAGACACCACTAGTGAACTGTGGACCCCGGTCCTTTTTCCTCATACTGATAAAACAACTACTGCTTTCATACTGTTACTACTGATTTCATACTGTTCTCCTACTATTTCCACACCATATGTTAAACCTATTTGTGTTTAGCAAAATCAGTGAGATTGACAACCTCACTATTTCGTTGGGGCAAAGTCATTTGATTGTGTTGTGTAGGTTCAATGTTGCTTCTGAACCGGTTGTGCGCCCTGCCATCTCAGCTCCTTCAACCTTCTGAAGTTACTCCTTTCTCCTACTAGTCGATTAAACCTTGGTTTCTTTCTGAGCGAAACTTGCCGCTGCACTCTTCATACCTTCCTCTTGGGGTATCCCAATGAACGTGTGATCGCACACATCAAGCATTTTTCTGGCGCCGTTACCGGGGAGGAAGAGAATTTCTGCGAGGGGAGTCTCTCACTTCCAATCTCTTTACTTTGTTTTTTTTTTGATTATTTATTTTATTTTATCTTGTTTGCTTCTCTTTATCAAAAACACAAAAATATTAGTTCTTATTGTAGCTGTAGTTCTATTCCTATTTTTAGTCTTGCTAAAATGACTACCCCTGAGAACACTAAGTTGTGTGACTTTACTAGCACCAACAACGATGATTTCATTAGCACACCTATTTCTCCACCTGCTCCTACTGCTGATTTTTATGATATTAAGCCTGCCTTGTTAAACCTTGTTTTGAGAAAGCAATTTTCTGGTGTTAGTACTAATGATGTAGCTGCCCATCTTAATAATTTTATTGAACCACGTGAGATGCAAAACTATAAAGATGTAGATAGAGATATGTTTAAACTAAAAGTGTTTCCTTTCTCTTTGAGAGGAAGAGCTAAAGAATGGTTGCTATCTTTTCCCAGAAATAGTATTGATTCTTGGACTAAGTGTAAAGATGCTTTCATTGGAAAATATTATCCTCCTTCTAAGATTATATCTTTAAGAAGTAGCATTATGAATTTTAAGCAACTTGATAATGATCATGTTTCTAAAGCTTGGGAAAGAATGAAATTTTTAGTAAAGAATTTTCCCACTCATGGACTGACTACTTGGATGATCTTCCAAACCTTTTACGCGGGACTAAATTTTTCTTCAAGAAACCTTCTGGATTCAGCTGCTGGAGGAACCTTTATGTCCGTGACCTTGGGGGCACCAACAAAGCTTCTTGTATTACCAGCTCACAAACAGTTTCAAGGACGACATCACAGTTTTGGATTACAAAAAAGATTACTCCTATTTTAGCCAAAACACCAAACACTACAGCAAAGAGACTTAAAGTTGACCTGGAAAACTTGTACCCTATTGTGCTGAAATATACGACAATGTGGAAGGCAAAACAAAGGGCAATGAAATCATTATATGGTGATTGGGCAAGCACATTTAGGATGTTGTATAACTTTAAAGCAGAGGTGGAGAAGAGGTAACCTAGCAGTGTGGTGGAGATAGATACTAAGGTAAAAGAGGATGCAAGGTTTATTTCAGCAATTATTTTATGTGTTTTAAGCCTTGCATCGATGAATTTAAAGCGGGGTGTCGTCCATATTTGAGCATAGACTCATCTTTTTTTTGCTAGAAAGTGGAATCGTCAGTTGCCAGCATGCAATGCTCTAGATGGACACAACTGGATGTTTCCTATTGCCATCAGAATGTTCCAATCATAGAAAGAGGCATCATGGACATGGTTCATGATGAAGCTCAAAAGAGGCATGGGGATAGTATCACCTTTGGCCATCCACACAGATGCATGCAAAGGGCTAGAAAATGCAGTAAAAAATGTTTTTCCCCGTGCTGAGCAGAGGGAGTGCTTTGGCCATATGTGGATGTATTTTATAAAAACTTTCAGAGGAGAACAATTTGAGCGCATGTGGCCATCCGCAAGATCTTACACCACACATACATATTCTTTCACCTTGGTAAGATATTCCCAACATGTGGTGATAATGATTTTTCTACATGGTTGAACACCTACCATTCTCTTTTATGGTATAGGTCAAGTTTTAATACTGCCATCAAGTGTGCTCATATCAACAATAACTTGGCAGAAAGTTTCAACAACAAAGTGAAGGAGTTTAAAGACTTGCATGTGCATGACATGGTGGACCAAATCAGGATCATGATCATGTGTTTGTGGGAATTCCGAAGAAGAATTGGTGATATTTGATGCGCGTGTAACACACGTTCGTTGGGAGACCCCAAGAGGAAGGTATGAAGAGCATAGTAGAAAGTTTTCCTCAGAAAGAAACCAAAGTTGAATCGACCAGTAGGGGGGAAAAGCAAGTTCCGAAGGTTGATGAAGCTAAGATGGCAGGGCGCACTACCGGTTCAGCAGCAACTTGGAACCTACACAACACAATCAATTTACTTTGCCCCAAGGAAGCAGTGAGGTTGTCAATCTCACCGTTTTTTTTCTGAACACAACGAGGTTAAATGTATGATGTGGAAAATAGTATGAGAACAATATGAAAAGAGTAGCAACAGTGTGAAAATAGTAATTGCAGTGGTTGTATTATCAGTATGAGAAAATGGACCGGGGTCCACAGGTCACTAGTGGTGTCTCTAAAGGGAATATGCCCGAGAGGCAAAAATAAAGTGGTTATTATCTTATTCCTTGTTTATGATAAATATTTATTTATCATGATAGAACTGTATTAACCAGAAACATTGATACATGTGTGTTTAATAAACAAACAATGGTTCCTAGTAAAGCCTCTCTTTTAACTAGCTCGTTGATTAATAGATGATCAAGGTGTCCTGATCATGAACATTGGATGTTGTTAAAAACGGGGTCATGTCATTAGAAGAATGTTGTGATGAACATAGACCCAAATTAAGTATAACAATACAATCAAGTCATTTAGTTTATATTGTTATATCTTGCATACGAAGTAACTTATTCCTTAGACCATGATATCATGTCAATCACTAATACCGGAAGGGTGCTTTGATACCATCAAACGCCACGCCCTAACATGGTGACTATAAAGGTGTCGTTGGGTATTCGGGAAGTATTAGTTGTGGCTTATGGATCAAGAGTGGGATTTGTCCATCCAAATGAGAGAGAGATATACTCTGGGACTTCTCGGTGATATCACATCGACACCTCTTGCAAGCACGTGACTAGATCACAAGGATGTCATATCACAGAACGAGTAAAAGAGTACTTGTCGGTAATGAGATCGAACAAGGTATGGTTGATACAAATGATTGGATTTCAGACAAGTAAAATATCGCGAGACAAAGGGAATTAGTTACGACGTTGATGGTTCACAGGATCACGAGATTCATCATTGAATGTATAAGAATCAGCACGGATCTCCAGATCCCGCTGTTGATTATTGATCGGAAAGGTGTCTCGGTCATGTCTATGTTTTTCGCGAACTGTAGGGTGACACACTTAAGGTTCGATGACACATTTGAGAGGATACGGAATATCGGAGAAAAGTTTGGACAACACCGGAATTGTTTTGGGTTAATTTGAAATAGTTCAAGGGGTTTTCTGTCAAATGGTTGTTAATAGATTTAAAAAATGATTCGAGATGCTATATGAAAATGTTTGTTAATAGAATTAACAAATGCTGAAATAAAGATGTTTTATTTATTTATCAAAGTAAAACCTTTGGGATTTTTACTGGAGTTTAAGTGGAGGATGAGTGGGTGTGAGTGGAGAATCCACTCACATGAAGAGGGAAGAGGTGGGGGCACCACCATGGGCTGGCCGCACCCCCTTGGGCTGCCTCACCCTCCCCTATAAACGGAGGGTGAGGGCTCTCCCTCATCCCCACACTGGTGTCATCTCCACCGCCCTCCTCCCTCTGCTCCACCTCATGTTCCTGCGCTTGGCGAAGCCCTGAACATTGTTTTCTCCACCACACCACGCCGTCGTGCTGCTGGAGTTCCGAGGGATCCTCTACTTCTGCTTCCCCGCTGGATCGAGGGAACGGAGGTCATCATCAAGCCGTACGTGTGATCGATCACGAAGGCACCGCCGGATTGCGGTGCACATCTTCTCGGTCTTCGGACCGGTGTGAGTACGACTACGTGAAAGGACATGTTTCCTAATCCTAGTTTTTGATGTTTGATTACAACACTTGGAAGTATTTAACCATTGTTCTTAAGTGTTCTAGGGAACAAATGAAAAATATACAAAGGTATATGAGCACAAACATGGAGAAAGAAAAACAAGTCGAAACACTTGTTTGTTGAAGAAAAGATTCAAATATAGAAGAAGGAGAAAGAAGAAATCGAAGGGGAAGAAGAAAAGAGGAAAACTGCCTGGACGGGCCTCAGGCCGGGTGGTTCTGTTAGGTGGCCGACCTGGTGGCCAGCCCAAGCCGGGCTCTCCCCTACGCAGGCCGGGCGCTGCCTAGCCGGCCTGAGAGCCGGCACAGGCCGGGCTCGAGGCCGGGCGCTTCGGTGTGCTGGCCGGCCTAGCAGCCGGCCCAGGCCGGGCGCTCCGTGCCCAGGCTGGGCTCCCTGCACGACAGGCCGGCCTCCCAGCCGGCCAGGCCGGGCACCCTGCACAGCTCAAAGAAAACCCCCAATGGCCACTTTCTTCCCCCTACTATAAATAATACTTGTCTCCTACCTTTTGGAGGTGTCAAACAAGCATTCTCTCACCTCCATTGTTGACCACCTCGAAGCTTCAAGGTTCTCCCGAAACACCCAACCAAAGTCATTGATCTCTTGGGATTTTGAGGAGAAGATCTCTTAGTTCTTTGGATCCAAGAACCTTGTTGCTCCTAGCTCATTGGAGCTTGGAGCCTTGTTGTTGTCCCCGAAGCTATTGTGCTCGTGGATCTTGCTTCCCGGTGTCTTGGTGGCTCCGGGGATTTGGTGAGGACCCTCCAAAGTTGTGGAGTGTGCCTCATCCTTGTAAAGGTTCTAGTTGTCAACCTCAACGACAACATAGTGATTCGAGCCTCTACACATCGGTGGAAGGACTCAAAGGAGATACAGTGTGCCATTTGAGGGCTACTCGGTGTTCCACTTTGGTGGCACCGCACCGCTCCAACGGAGACTAGCTTCCATTGGGAAGTGAACTTCGGGATACATCTATGCGTCATTGTGTTCAGTTATCCCTCAACTTACCTTTACTTGTTGCTACTAGCTTAGTCATATATATACCTTGTGCTAGTTGTAATTTCTCAACATATAGAATTGTTCACCTAGTTGCATAATCTAGACAATCTATATTTGAGCACTATCTTGTTAAATAGGAAAATAAGTTAAAATTTGTAGTTAACCTATTCACCCCCCCTCTAGCGATCTTTTACTACGCCAACAACGAGGTTCGATCTTGTAACGCTTAGAGTCTTCGAGGGTAGGTTTTCTCAAGACTTTCTCTATGCCCGTGCCTTTCATCTCCTAGATTAGATCTTGGCCTTTCGGGTGTCTCTCATGTAGTTTTTTGTTTTGTTTTCTATGCAACGAACCCTTCAGTCTCTCCATAGAAGATAAATAACATGTGTGGTGAACAAATTACAACTGGGCAATTGATAGAAATAAAGGTTGCATCGTAGTGCATATGCAAGATATAAAGATTACTATGTGATTCATGCGGGCAGTACAACAAAATACATAGACCGTCATCCAGCTGCATCCATGACTAATAAACCACCCTCCGAATATCATCTGAACAAACGTTGGGTATTAAGTTGCAAGCAACAGATAATCACAGTAATCAAAGTGTGTAATGTAAACAATGTAAACGAAGTAAACATCATTGTTTTCTCCCTAATGGCAACATCACATCATCCATCCGTCACGCTTCTGTCACTCGAGCACAGATGCAAAGGAGGCATGAACCCACTATCGAGCATAAATACTCCCTCTTGGAGTCACTAGTATCTACTTGCCAGAGCATCTACTAATAACAGAGAGCATGCAAGATCATAAATAACATATGCATGAAGATAACATGACAGATTGATAATCAGAATACATAGCATTCAACATTCATCGGATCCCATCGAAGACAACATGTAGCATTACAATAAGATGATCTTGATCATGTAAGGCAGCTCACTAGATCTAAACATGAGGCATAAAGTGGAGAAGAAAACCATCTAGCTACTGCTATGGACCCGTAGTCCAGGGATGAACTACTCATGCATCACTCCGGAGGCGGGCATGGTGGTGTAGACCCCTCCGGTGATCAAGTTCCCTCCCGGCAGGGTGCCGGGAAGAGCTCGAGAACCCTCCTGGTCCCGGGTTGACGATGATAGCGGACTCGGGTGTTTCTTGGGAAGAAGTGGTAAATTTTGGGGGTTGACGTATCAGGTGAAATGGCGATGGAGGTGGATGCCTGAGGGGCCCACACCACCCCCAGGCACGGCCAGCGGGGTGCGCCGCCCAATGGTGTGGCCCCCCTTGCGGCCTCTTCAGGACTCCGTGGAACCCTCTAGAATTCTAAGACTTCCGGGCTTCAATTTTTCTAATTCCGAGAATATTTCGAGAACAACTTTTCTGAAACTAAAAACAGCAGAAAAGAGGGAACTGACTCTGTGGCATCTTGTCAATAGGTTAGCCCCAAAAATCGATAAAAATGACATAAAGTGTATATCAACCATGTAGCAAATAACATGAAAAAAACATGGAACATCAGAAATTAAGGATACGTATATGACGTATCAATATTTTACAAGGGGATAAGCTACCAGTTGTGGTACAATAGGTGGTAAATAGGAGCCGAAAACTTTCACATCTATGTGTTGAGATATCTTCATCGCGGGGTGCTGAAGTTAGAGATACAAAGACTATCAAGAGGCATGTTGTCAACACTGATTTGCATGAATGGACTTTCCAAGAGTAACAACAAACTGGGAAACCATGTGAGCATGCCATACTTTTTTTTGGCATCTAGACCCAAGTTAAATATGCACCCATACTTGCATGACTATTACTTAGTACAAAGATTCAGGGATGCATATGCCACTCCAATTCCAGGATTGACAGACCAATTGCAGTGTACTGAGGTGGACTTCGAATTATCTATGTGTCCATGATACGTCATAAACGTATCCATAATTTCTGATGTTCCATGTTGTTTTCATGCTATATGCTACATGTTTGCTATACACTTTATGCCATTTTTATCGTTTTTCTGGGACTAACCTATTCACAAGATGCCACAGAGTCAGTTCCCGTTTTCTGCTGTTTTTAGTTTCAGAAAAGTTGTTCCGGAAATATTCTCGGAACTGGACGATTCAAAGTCTGGAGGTCATAGAAATCTGTGGCGCACATAGAGTCCAGAGGGGACCCGGAGTGGGGCCAAAGGGGCCCCACACCATAGGGTGGCGCGACCCCTCTTGGCCGCGCCTAGGGGTGGTAGGGCCCCCCTGGCCGCCCCCCGACGTTGCCCTCTCGCCTATTTAGACCTCTCGGGAGGTTAACCCTAGAAAAAGAAGCCTTTTCCACAAAAAACACATGCAGTCGCCGTCATCGTGAACCCTAGTTCGGGAAGGTTCTAGAGCTCTCTCCGGCACCTTGCCGGGAGGCGAAATAATCACCGGAGGGGTCTACACCACCATGCCCGCATGCGGAATGATGCGTGAGTAGTTCATCCTTGGACTACGGGTCCATAGCAGTAGCTAGATGGTTGTTCTCTCCTCTTTATGCCTCATGTTTAGATCTTGTGAGCTGCCTGATACGTCATAAACGTATATATAATTTCTGATGTTCCATGTTGTTTTCATGTTATTTTCTATATGTTATCTATACACTTTATGCCAATTTTATCGACTTTTTGGGACTAACCTATTGACAAGATGCCACAGAGCCAGTTCCCGTTTTCTGTTGTTTTTGGTTTCAGAAAAGTTGTTCTGGAAATATTCTCAAAATTGGAAAATTCGAAAACCAGAAGTCTTTGAAAATTGTCGCGCACCCGGAGTGCGTAGGAGACCCGGAGGGGGGCACTGGGGCCCCACACCATAGGGCGCCGCACCCCTTGGCCGCGCCATGGGGTGGTGTGGGCCCACTGGACGCCCACCGATGTTGACCCTTCGCCTATTTAACCCCCTCGATAGGTTAACCTTAAATATACCCACCTTTTCCACGAAAAACACCCGAGGCCGCCGTCATCGTCAACCCTAGTTTGGGAGGGTTCTGGAGCTCTCCCCGGCACCCTGCCAGGAGGGGAAATCGTCACCGGAGGGCTCTACACCACCATGCCCGCCTCCCGAATGATGCGTGAGTAGTTCATCCTTGGACTACGGGTCCATAACAGTAGCTAGATGGTTATTCTCTCCTCTTTATGCCTCATGTTTAGATTTTGTGAGCTTCCCTACATGATCAAGATCATCTTATTGTAATGCTACATGTTGTGTTTGCTGGGATCCGATGAATATTGAATGCTATGTATCTTGATCATCTATCTATCTATCTATCATGTTATCTTCATGTTTATGTTAGTTATGATCTTGCATGCTCTCCGTTATTAGTAGATGCTCTTGCCAACTGGATGCTAGTAACTCCAAGAGGGAGTATTTATGCTCGATAGTGGGTTCATGCCTCCTTTTCATTTGTGCTCGAGTGACAAAAACGTAATGGGTGGGGGATGTGTTGTTTCCACTAGAAAGAAAAGAACGATGTTTACAATGTTTACATGCACACTTTGCTTAATGCAATTATCTGTTGCTTGCAAGTTAATACCCAAGGTTTGTTCAGATGACATTCTGAGGGTGGATTATTAGTCATAGATGCAGTTGGATAACGATCTATGTATTTTTTTGTAATGCCCGTATGAATCACATAGTAATCATCATGTCATGCATGTTTTAATATCTATCAATTGCCCAGCGGTAATTTGTTCACCACACATGTTATTTGTCTTCTATGGAGAGACACCAGTAGTGAACTGTGGACCCTAGTCCATTTTCCTCATACTGATAATACAACCACTGCAATTACTGTTTTCACACTGTTTCCACTGTTTGAACACTGCTACTACAGTTTTCATATTCTTCTCCCACTGTTTTCCACACCATACGTTTAACCTCTTTGTTTTCACCAAAACCGGTGAGATTGACGACCTCACTGCTTCGTTGGGGAAAAGTGATTTGATTGTGTTGTGTAGGTTCCACGTTGCCGCTGAACCGGTAGTGCACCCTACGATCTCAACTGCATCAACCTTCAGAAATTGCTTCTTTCTCCTACTGGTCAATTCAATCTTGGTTTCTTTTTGAGGGAAAACTGTTGTTGTGCTCATCATACCTTCCTATTGGTGTTTACCAACGAGTGCATGATCTGCACCATCACATGACATGTCTCGTGATTATCAGTCTATCATTTTTTTATTCATGTGTATGTTATTTATGATCTTGCATGCTCTCTGTTGTTAGTAGATGCTCTGGCCAAGTAGATTATAGTGACTCCAAGAGGGAGTATTTATGCTCGATAGTGGGTTCATGCCTCCCTTGCATTTGTGCTCGAGTAACAAAAACGTGACGAATGGGGGATGTGCTGTTTCCATTAAGGAGAAAACAACGATGTTTACATTGTTTACATTACACACTTTGCTTAATGCGATTATCTGTTGCTTGAAACTTAATACCCAAGGTTTGCTCGGATGACATTCTGAGGGTGGATTCTGAGTCATAGATGCAGTTGGATAACGGTCTATGGTTCTTGTTGTAATGCCCGCATGAATTACATAGTAATCATCATGTCATGCATGGCTTAATATCTGTCAATTGCCCAACTGTTGTGGTGGTGTCACGGCAGATGCCATAGGATGGCTAAAGATGTGGGAACGATGGACGCTGGAGGTGCTCGGGGAGGGATCACGCGACGAGTAGCCGCGTGAGGTAAGGACTAAGCACTGCAAACAACACGATCTACCCAGGTTCAGGGCCCTCGTGAGGAGGTAAAACCCCTACTCCTGCCTTTCTTTATGTATTCTGGTGTCTCACCGAGTAGCCACAGTACAATGTTCTTGCTACCGAGTGGCCACTCTTCTCTCTTTGTGATGAACTAGGTCAAGAATCTAGGGTTTCTAGTGTCCCAGCCTGCGATCCTCACGCAGGAGGCGGCGGGGCACCTTATATACACGGTGCCCAGCCGAATACGTCCAAACACGGACAAGTGTCGACATAGTGTGCACATAGTCCTTCTTCCGAGTTCCCGCTGACAGCTTTGGTTCCTAATCTTGGCTGCATCCGGAAAGTCGTTGGGCAAAACCAAGGGGACAGTCTGGTATCACTGTGCCAAACACAGAGTAGGGCCCCCTTATCCTGCGCCCGCCTGCTTCCACACTGTCACTGTCAGGCAGGCCGGTCCCAGATGAACAGTAGTTTGAATAGTGCCAAGTACGGACCCAGGATACGCGGGATCCTGTGTCAGAACGGCTCCTTTGACTTCTGGCCCGAGTAGATTCCCGCCAATCTTACTCGGACCAGCTCTTCTACTCGAACGGACATAACTCGCTTAATATCTCCTTCTGGTCATCTTTTCGTAAGACCGAGTAGCAGTCGACCGGGTAGCAAGTACCGGGTAGGCGGCTACTCGACCAAACTTCTCTTCTGACTGTTGCCTTTACCACTTGCCTTTACCCTACTCGGGGGTAACCCCCCGACACCAACTGTAATTTGTTCACCACACATGCTATCTATATTTTATGGAGAGACACCACTAGTGAACTGTGGACCCCGGTCCATTTTCCTCATACTGATAATACAACCACTGCAATTACAGTTTTCACACTCTTACTATTGTTTTCCTACGGTTTTCCACACCATATGTTTAACCTTTTTGTTTTCAGCAAAACCGGTGGGATTGAGAACCTCACTTCTTTGTTGGGGCAATGTGATTTGATTGTGTTGTGTAGGTTCCACGTTGCTGCTGAACCGGTAGTGCGCCCTGCCAACATTAGCTGCATTAACCTTCAGAAGTGATTTCTTTCTCCTACTGGTCGATTCAACCTTGGTTACTTTATGAGGGAAAACTTGCCGATGCCCTCTTCACAACCTTTATCTTGGGGTTTAACAACGTCCGCCATCAGTACACCCATCACTAGAAGAAAGGCCGGGAGGCCCAAACACGGCAGGTTCAAAGCATGGTTTGAGAAAGGTGGGAGTAGTAAGAAAGGAAAAAAACATAAAGATGAGAAGCGAAAAGGGGCTCAAAAGGGTAATAAAAACAGATGCAAGCTGTGAGGAACTTGGGCATAGAATTGGTTCACCAAAATGTCGTTACACTCTGAAAAGGCCAAAGCATGTTAATGTTACTATGTGTGTTGTTTCTTGTTTTCGATGTTTTTTCAGAATCTAACCAAGTGATATGATTTATATTTTTAGGAGAAAGCATGTAGAAAAAGTTTCTCCTCTTGTTGTCAAACAGTGATGGCCAGTGAAAAAAGGAAAGACTGACTGGTTGTAGAAAGAAGAGAAGGTTTAGTCCACTAACCGAACTTGTTTTTGATGCACTGGAGGAAACTCAACCTGTTTTGGATGCATCAGAGTAAACTCAACTTGTTTTCCGTATAGAGGTGCAAGATGAAGTGCTTTTGAATGCACATGAGAAAACTGAACTTGTTTTTTATGCAGAGGCACAAACTGAACTTGTTTTTGATCCACATGAACCTATTCTGCACACTGCCCCTATTTTAGACTTGCATATACAACCTATTCTAGACCTCGTTGTTCAAACGAAACCTGTTCCTAATGTGCAAACTGAAACTCTTGCTGAGGTGCATCAGGTGAAGCATGCACTTGGCCGTGCTGTGGGGAGGCCTACTGATCCTGTCAAGAAAACCAGGAGCATCAACAAGTTGGTTGTTGTAGAAGTTGAGAATTGGAAGAAATCGAGCGGTAAGGAGAAGAAAGCTCGTGGTAGGAAGAGGCAAAATAAATAGATTTGTGAAAAACTGTTGTTGTAATAATCTGGCAATTGTGTTCTGAAGTGGAAACTTGTTAGTGCTATGATGTGATGCTATTTGTAATAGTATGTAGTTTGAATTCTAAATTTCAACCAAATTTGAAAGTTGAACCAAAATTCAAACCTTTTCATTTTTTTTGTGCTATGCTTGGATCTGCAATGTTTCAAATTATTATGCACTTGTTTGCTTAAACTTGGTCATCAATCCAAGTAGGAGGTTTCAGACAGGTGTTCTGGGGTTTCCAGGGTTTAGGGTTTCAGCGAGCTAGGGTTGAGCATAGGTAATTCAAAAAAAATCGAATAAATATAAAACCAGCGCACATTGTCGTTTTACAAGACATAGTTATAAAAATAAATATAAACTTTGATTTTGAGTCGGTCAACAATTTTGTGCAAAGTTTGAACAAACATTCAAATAAGCACAAATACTTCAAAATAAAATAATAAAAGCGGCGCACATAGTAATTTTACATGACATAGTTATGAAAAAAAACTTGGTATATGAGTATTTTCATGAGAAATCCTTCACACAAATGAGTTACCACGAATGAAGTTGCACAGAGTTCAAGGAAGTGAGATAGGGTTTGATGTTTTGAAAAAATCAAAAAATTTGAAAAAATCACCAAAGCTTCATTTTGGTGTGACTAAGAATGACTGAGGCTCCGTTTTTCATTTTGATTTTAAAACTTGTTTAAATAATGGTCAAACTTGCGTTTGACCAATTTTGAAATAATCATAAAATATTAAAAAAACTTCAAAAAAAGAAAATTTGGTGCACATGGTATTAATTTGTCATGTACTAACAGATCTAACTGATGAATAATGTCTTGATATATATTAAACAAAATGCTTCAATATGGTGTGAAATCTCACATCTCAAACTATGAACTCTCATGTGTGAAGAGAGGTGGTTTATGTTTTGAGAAATGACTCCATATTGGTCAAGGACACTATATTAGTGCAATATATGATAACCCTAGAGTTTGAGATCATTTGGAGAAGGTCAAAAAATGACAAGCTTCTAGAAATTGGGCTCTTTTGTAGCTCAATTTGGTCCATATTGATGTTAGTGAAGGCTTCTTCTCTATAATGTATATAATCATGTTTTTATTTTTCCTAGAATTGTACTCGACCTATATAGTCCAATTCCAAATCCTCACTATTTATTGGATGAGTATTCATATTATTTATTTTCTTTTGAGTAATAATGGTTTTATTCAAAAAAAGTAAATAAAATAAGTTTAAAACATGAAAATGAGAAAAAAGTTTGGATCTTTATTAGTCACTCCAAAATGAAGCTTTGGTGAGGTTTTGACACTTTTCATTTCAAAAATTCTAAAACCCACATCATCTTTCTTGAAATCTCTACTACTCTATTCGAGTTATCACATGTTAGTGAAGGATTATTCTTTATAATGTATATAAAATCATGTTTTTATTTTTTTATCATTATTATATGACAAAAGAAGACTATGGGAGCCGGTTATACGTATTTTTGATTTCTTTTGAATGAGTTACGCTCATTTGAAATTTGGTCAACCCTCACAAAACCACGTTGACCCAGCTGGAAACCTTCTAGAAGGTAACCCGCTTATTCCACCTAGGGTGTTGGATCGACGTCTTCTAGAAGGAATCTCGTGTGGACAGTTGCGATCGGCTGAGCCAGGCGACACTCTCGTTCTGCGCTATGATTGGTTGTCGAGGAGACACCCGTTCGCCTGTCGTGCAACGCATCTGTGTAGGCTTTGGGCTGCTTTTGCATGCATGCGTGGGCTAGCGACGGCGATGCCATGCATGATCTAGGCCTTCCACATCAGATCGCATGCAAAGTCGCACGCTCTATCGATTTTGACGTTGCATCGCATCCATTAAAACTCGCAGCATTCAGAGGGGCGCTCTAACTAGTCGCATTGGAGCAATTAACCGTGTCGCAAGAAACCACCCAATAGATTCATACTTAAAGTACACGGTCATACACACGTGACAGACACGTAGTGAGAATCAATCCTCTTCCTCTTCCACCTGGCAATATAAACCTCCTACCTCTCCTCTATCCACCCAAGCCACATCCATCCTCGCCCCTCCAGTTCTAGGCCAAGCAAATCATCATCGTCTCGGAGCACTCCAAGCGTGCGCTAGACAAGATGAAGTTCACCCGAGCAACATTCCGTCAGCCGGCTACGGTGCCGGAGAGGCGCTTCCTGGCCGGCATTGTCGTGGAGGACACCCTCCACGTGTGGGCGATATCGAGGTGGAGGGGGAAGCTTGAGCTTGCCGAGGACTTCCTCGCCGTCGGCTTTGCCCACTGATATGTCTCCAACATATCTATAATTTCTGATGCTCCATGATGATATCATGCCAATTGATACATGTTTTCTCCCTTCTTTATAGCATTTTACACGTTTTCCGGGACTAACCTATTAACAAGATGCCAAGAGACAGTTCCCTGTTTTCTGCTGTTTTTATTTTCGAAAAGTTGTTCTGGAAATATTCTCGGAATTGGACCCCACAAATCCTGAAGTTCCTATTTTCCCCGGAAGCATCCAGAAGACCGAATAGGAGTCGACGACGGGCACCAAGGGTCCCACACCATGGGGTGGCGCGCCCCCCTTGGCCACGCCAGGGGGTGGTGTGGGGCCCCGAGGGCTCCACAACCTTTTCCCTTTCGCCTATTTATTCCCCTCCGATGGAAAACCCTAAACACATCTACGTTTTCCAGAAAATACATCCGTTGCTCCACCGCCGCTACCAACAAGTTTCAGGGGACAGATCTTTGTTCTGGCACCATCCCGGGACGGGGAAGTGCCCCTGGAAGCCATCTCCATCGAATCCACCGCCATCTCCTTCGCTGTTGCTGTCTCCTATGATGAGGAGGGAGTAGTTCTCCCCCGAGGCTGAGGGCTCTACCGTTAGCTATGTGTTTCATCTCTCTCTCCCATGGTGTGATCTATATGTGACCGTGAGCTTTGTAATCTAGTTGAATTCGTAGATATTATTCTTCACCTATTATGCTACTCAAGTGGTTTTTGTTATGAGATCTCCGTAAACACTTTGATCACGGTGTAAAGGTGACAGTGTGTGCACCGTGTGGTTTAGCATTATATTTATATTTTGTGTTGGATAACCCTATGAAATTGTGGTGTTTGCGTGGAACCATCTGGATTCCATGGTGATAGCGTGGGGGGTTACTTAGTTGGGAAAGTGCTTACTTAGAGGAGTGCTGTTAAAGCCCTACACATGTATTGGTGTTGTTATTTGACCGGAGAGTGGTTTGGAGTAGCATAGTGAAGAGATGGTATTTATTAATTCAATTATGTGATCATTGTTGAGAGTGTCCACTAGTGTAAGTAGGATCCCTATGCCTTGTTTGCAAGCATTTAAACACCATTTTTCGCCTGTTCTGTTACATGTTTGCTTGCTTCCATATTTATTCCAGATTGCTATTATTATTTATAACAATCCATATTACTCTCATGTCACTATCTATTCGCCGAACTAGTTCACCTATATATCTGACAAGTATATTGGGTGTGTTGGGGACACAAGAGACTTCTTGTATCTTAATTGCAGGGTTGCTTGAGAGGGATTGACCTCTACCTCCCTGAGTTCGACAAACCTTGGGTGATCCACTTAAGGGAAACTTGTTGCTGATATACAAACCTCTGCACTTGGAGGCCCAACACTGTCTACAAGAATAGAAGCGCTCTTTTCTGGCGCCGTTGCCGGGGAGGTAAGGTAAAAGGTACTCACATCCTCGGGCGTGAGTGCTCGGAGTTATTTCCTTTAGATTCTGCAATTATTTCTTTTTGTTTCTTGTTTTCAGTAGTTAGGCTTATTTTTACTTATTCCTTATTTTTATATTTACTAGTTAGACTTAATGGAAAACAAAAAAATATGATAGAACTTTATAATATTTATCTTGAATTAGGACATGATGCTTTTGAAGAGAAAATTGAAAAACCTATGGAAGTTTGTTTGCATAATAGTGATAGCAATGTTATTAGCACTAATTCTTTGCACCCCATCATTCCTAATTCTAGGGAAAGTCTAAGCTTGGGGAAGCTAGTTTTTACGATCTTTTTAGTTTTCCAGCTTTAAAGGAGAACATTTGCTTTGATGATACTTTATCTCCCATATGTGATAAACCTCATGATGCTTGTGATATTTTAAATCCTCCTACTGAAAGCATTCCTTTTAAAATACCGAAGAAAATTGTTGAACTTGTTATGGATAACCGTTATTTTGAAGATGGAACTGTCCATCCTAGTGATCATTTACACTTTATGCATGAATAATGCGAGTTATTCAAGTGTGCATGTATCTCAACGGACCAAGTTAAGAGGAGGCTATTCCCTTTGTCACTTAAGGACAAAGATAGGGAGTGGTATGAACTACTAGATGATTCTCATCATTTGGAGTGGAAGGAACTTGAATCTCTCTTTTACTCTAAATTTTATCCTTCTCATGAACTATATTTAGATAGGAATTATATTTATAATTTTTGGCCTGATGATGGAGAAAGCATTGCCCAAGCTTGGGGAAGAATAAAAACATTAATACTCAAATGTCATAACCATGAGCTTCCCGAGGAAATAATTGTTATTAATTTTCATGCAAGGCTTTCAGGACATTGGAAGGATTATCCATATGCCTGTTCAGAGGGTTGTTTTTGTAGTAAGAAGGTTGAAGCTAAGTGGGATCTTCTTGAGAGAATTCTAATCAATAGTGAAGATTGGAATAACAACAAAGGTAAAGAATCAGTATAAACTATGAGTATGATTGCATTAAGACTTTTGCTGAAACCGTTGATTTTCATGAGCTTAATGCTAAATATGGTCTTGATCCTCAAATAGCTGTTGGTTGGTATAGATCCTTTGCTTCTTATCTTAATATTCCTAAATAAAATTGGGACATATATCATGAACCTTTTAAAGACACTTGCATGGAAAATGAAATTGTTATTGATGATTGCAATAAACATGCTCAAACTGCTCAAAGTACTATTTCTTATAAGCATGTTAATTTTTGTGGAGCACTTAGACCTTGTGAAAAGAATCAAATTGAAAAATAATATTGTATCCATCATAGGAATGAAAAAACTAGAATGTGGAGTTGGGACCTAGATGATCTTGGTGAAAAAGTTTGTGCCCTCTATCCATTTATTTGTGAACTTTGCTATAAAGTGGGTCATTTTAATTTCCAATGCTCAGGCCATGATAGTAGCCTTTCAAATCCTATGAGTACTGCAAGTTTGTATTGTGATGACATGATCACCCCTAATGAGCATGATGAACTTACATTATTTTTGGGGTGTGAAAAGTTATTAAGAAAAACTTCTTTGATAGATATGAGTGCTTTTGATATGAATAGCGTCTTGCATGGATGCCATATTTAATGTGTTGATAATTGCCATGCAAATACTTACATACAAAATATTTATTGCGTTGATAATTGCCATGCAAATACTTACCATATTTATTGTGTTCATATGACGGGACTAATATGAGTTTTGTTCTTATTAATGAGGAGGAGGAATCCTCCAAAGTTCTTTCTATTGTTTCTGATAGTGAACCAGGGTATGTGGAGAAGCTCCCTTTTAAGCCTTTCCTTCCTAAAGAGGGGAAGAGGAGGAAGAACAAGAGGAGGAGTAAAAAGAGAGAGGTAACGGTATATCCCCCTAAGCATGTTGCTCATATTACAACATTTGCTGATGAGTCTGAAGTCGATGATTTTCCTATGCCTGTTATTTATGAAAGTGATCATGATTGGGAGAAACACACTACTTTTGATATTGAAAATTTGTTTGCTACCAATTCTGAAAATAATGATAATAATTGTTGTCCTATTAGTACCATTCATGTTCCTTCCATTGATGATATACAAAGCTTTAAAATTCTGGATAATGTGTTTGAAAATCCCTTTGCTATTAATGATTATATGCTTGATACATCTCCTCCTAGTAAAAATGATGATGTGTTTACAAATGAACGCATTTTGGAAGACAAATATTTTATTGCTTGTGATGATACTATTCCTCCAATAGATGATGATTGCAATGATGAATATGATAAATTTAGTCCACCTAATACTCCCTCCGTTTCTTTTTACTCCGCGTATTAGAATTGTGTTAAGTCAGATGTTGAATTGTTTGACCAAAGTTTTAGAACAAAATATCAATATTTATAGTACCAAATCGATATAATATGAAAGTATATTACATGGTGAATCTAATGATATTAATTTGGTATTCCAAATGTTGATATCTTTTTCCAAAAAATTGGTCAAACCTTTTCAAGTTTGACTTTGGACAAATCTAATAAGCGGAGTAAAAAGAAACGGAGGGAGTATTGAGGAGAAAATTAATTATGATTTCAATATGCCTCCAGTCTTTGATAATTATTATAAATAAAGTTATAACATAGGCTATAATTACAATCATCCTCATGAAACTTGCCATAATTATGGTGGGATTACGCAAAACCATCTCTTTAATATGCAACTTGTCTATCATGTTCGAGTTCTTTATGATAATCCTACTCCCATTGTTATTAATAAGAATGACTATGCTTATGTGGAGAGTATTAATTCTTTTATGCATGTGGTTCATGATAAGAATGTTTTATGTGATAGCTATAATGTTAATTTTATTCATGATGCTACTGAAATTTATTATGAGAGAGGGAATCACAAATTTATGCATCTCAAGAATATCAAGTTTCCTCTCTTTATGTTGAAATTTTAAAGTTGCACTTGTTTTTCCTTCCTGTGCTAGCCACTTTGTGCTTCATTGATTTGTTTTTCTACAAGATTCTTTTTCATAGGAAGTGGGTTAGACTTAAATGTGTTCTATATTTTCTTCTTCATGCTCTCTACTGTGCTTCAACTCATATTCTTATGTGAGCATCTTTTAAAAATCATTGTGCCTAGGTGAAAGGCATTAAAAGAAAAACGCTTCCGGGAGACAACCCGTTTTATTTCTCCGTTTTCAACCCGTTTTCCGTCGTTTATCTATATTTCTTTTCACCTGGGTATTGCCTATTTCCTTATCAACCCCTTTGTATCTTTTCTTTTGTGTCTTTGTTGAGCCAAGTAAATCCTCTAGTGAAAAGTTGAGACTATATTTCGGATTTCTGCGCAGGAAACAGATTTCTGCTGTCCACTATTAAATTCGTATAAAATCACAGAAAATTCAAAATGACATGAGTTCTTTTGTGACTAATCCTAGGCTATATACGCAACTTTTCTTATTTGAACACTTTTTTAAGAGCAACAAAATATTTCCGAAAAAAATCATCTTTACATGCTGTCCTGTTTTGATAGATTTCTGCCAATAATTGCATTTGCATTTTAATCTCTTTCTTTTGGTGTTCTTTTGGGGAAAAGAGTTTTAAAATAAGTTGTGACAGTGGCTAATGTGTTTATGAGTGTTAGGCTTGTGTTGAAATTGAACTAAGTGAATTTATTATTTCGATTGCACTAACGTTGCTAATGAAGATTATGAGAACTTTGGTGTGAAGGAAGTTTTCAAGGGTCAAGAGAAGAGGATGATATGAAGTGATCAAGAAGAGTGAAGAGCCTCAGCTTGGGGATTCCTAGGTGGTACATCCCAGCAAATTCCAAGAAGACTCGAGCATCTAAGATTGGGGATGCCCAAGGCATCCCCTTCTTCATCAACAAATTATCAGGTCACTTCTAGTGAAACTATATTTTTATTCGGTCACATCTTATGTGCTTTACTTGGAGTGTCTTTTTTTTTCTAGTTTATTTGGTTTTCTTTTCTGTAATAAATAGTTGGATCCTATCATACTTGTGTGGGAGAGAGACACAGTCCGTTTTCATTTCTTAGAACACTCTAGTTTTCATTCTTATTGTTCTGTGAGTGTTCACTTTTTGCTAGTACTGCGTTTAGCCTTTGTTTTCATGCATCTCTTATTCAGAGCTGTTAGTTTTAGTAGTGTTATGTGATTACTCTCATATTTGCTTGCTGTATCATGTAGAGCATTTTTGTTAAAGCATATTTTGTATGGTGCTTGTTGGGAAAAGAAACCGCTGCTTGAAGTAGAATTTTTAACGGTGCAAGTAGAAGCTTGTATAGATTGTGGCTAGAATGTTTTCATGCAATGCTAGATGTTATTTTAGTTTTAAATCCTTGTGATTTTTAGTAGCATGAATAGCCTCAAATAGTTGAGAGTGTTTAATATGTCATTGAAAGATTCATGAGTTGTTCTTGTCATAGTAAAACATAAATTTATGGTATTCTCTTTTGAATGTTTCATTTGGTTGACTTGGCGCATGCTCATGCCATGTTTATGACTATGAACCAGTCACAAATAGCCTCCATGACCATTTAGTTTTTGAACTTGTGATACCACTTATGATTTAATTAATCATGTTTATGTCGCTATGCATGATTATGGCTCTTATGCTCTCTTGATTTGCCGCTCCCAGTCTTTTGCTAGCCTCCACCTGTACTGAGTATGAGCTCTACTCGTGCATCCAACTACCTAAAACCAAAGTTTTCCCATTGTGTCCACCATACCAACCTACATGTGGTATTTAACTGCCACTCCAAAGTAAATTGCTCATGTGCTACCTTTAAAACTTTCAAAATTACTCATGTTCCATGTTCTTGTTTTTGCTCATGAGGACATCAATAGAGAATCTTTATCTCATTTGTTGATTGGATTTCACACCCTGGACTAGTGGCTTCGTCCTCTTATCCAATTGATAGAAGAGCTAGCAGTAGGGTGCCCAGCCCCAAATTAATGGAAACAAATTTTCTTCACTATCTTTGCCCCTGAATTATCAGTCAAAGCATAATTGTGTAAACAAAAGAGAAAGAGGGATGACCTTCTACCTAGATGGGTCATTCACATGGGAGCCGCTCTTGTGAAATCTAGTTGGCTTGTGACATACTGTATTTTATGTTTACCATTCGTTGACACTAGCATACACCTCTCCCAAAATATAGACACTCCTTCATGGTATGTGATTGTTGGCAGGCACCCAAGGATTTGGTTAGCCATGGTTTGAGTAAGATGGATGGGAGGAGTTTTAAACTTTTAATACCTCTGTTTAATAAAATAAAAGCTCTAGCACATGAGTGATCCCTGCTTCCCTTCGCGAAGGAACTTTCTTTTACTTTTATGTTGAGTCTCCATCTTCTAACTTTATGCACAGTTGAGAGAGCATTTTTGTCATTCTGAGTTTTATGTGCATTTGTCCCATTAACATCATTAATTGATTCATGATGTGCTATTGTTTGTTCTCAAATTACTTTCTCTAGTTTTCCTTATGAACTTTTAAGGTGTCCTGGCATTTATGTTTTGCCCCACTCTTAAGGACTAGCGAAATACCACTTTGCCATGCTTTCTCTATACTTGAAACAAACGTATATCTTTCTTTGCATTATTATTCATGATCTTATATTTGAGATATTCCTCATGATGCAAAGTGATTGCTATGCTTTATTATTAAAGTTCTATTTAGCATGTTTGTGTCCAGAGTTGTATGATACCAGCCTACATATGATTTTTACATTATAATGATCAAGTTTATGTTAGTAGCATGTCACCTCAGAAATTATTGTGTTTTATCGTTTACTTACTCGAGGACGAGTAGGAACTAAGCTTGGGGATGCTCGATACGTCTCCAACGTATCTATAATTTCTGAAGCTCCATGATGATATTATGCCAATTGCTACATGTTTTCTCCCTTCTTTATAAATTTTTTACACGTTTTTCGGGACTAACCTATTAACAAGATGCCAAGTGCCAGTTTCATGTTTTCCGCTGTCTTTTATTTCAGAAAAGTTGTTCTAGAAATATTCTCGGAATTGCTCCCCACAAATCCCGAAGTTCCTATATTCCCCGGAAGCATCCAGAAGACCGAAGAGGAGTCGAAGACGGGCACCAGAGGGCCCACACCGTGGGGTGGCGCGCGTGGCCAGGGGGTAGTGTGGTCCCCCAGGGCTCCACCGCATTTGCCCTTTCGCCTATTTATTCCCCTCCGATGGAAAACTGTAAACACATCGACCTTTTCCACAAAATACATCCGTAGCTCCGTCGCCGCCACCGACAAGTTTCGGGGGACAAATCTCTGTTCTGGCACCCTGCCAGAACGGGGAAGTGCCCCCGGAAGCCATCTCCATCGACTCCACCTCCATCTCCATCACCGTTGCTGTCTCCTATGATGAGGAGGGAGTAGTCCTCCCTTGAGGCCGAGGGCTCTACCGGTAGCTATGTGTTTCATCTCTCTCTCCCATGGTGTGATCTATGTGATCACGAGCTTTGTAATCTAGTTGAATTTGTAGATATTATTCTTCATCTATTATGCTACTCAAGTGGTTTTTGTTATGAGATCTCCGTAAACACTTTGATCACGGTGTAAAGGTGACAATGTGTGCACCGTTTGGTTTAGCATTATATTTATATTTTGTGTTGGATAACCCTATGAAATTGTGGTGTTTGCGTGGAACCATCTGGGTCCCATGGTGATAGCGTGGGGGTTACTTAGTTGGGAAAGTGCTTACTCTGAGGAGTGCTGTTAAAGCCCTGCGCATGGATTGGTGTTGTTATTTGACCGGAGAGTGGTTTGGAGTAGCATAGTGAAGAGATGGTATTTATTAATTCAATTATGTGATCATTGTTGAGAGTGTCCAGTAGTGAATGTAGGATCCCTAGGCCTTGTTTCCAAGCATTGAAACACTGTTTTCCGCATGTTCTGCTACATGTTTGCTTGCTTCCATATTTATTTCAGATTGCTATTATTACTTATAACCATCCATATTACTCGCATTTCACTATTTCTTTGCCAAACTAGTGCACCTATATACCTGACAAGTATATTGGGTGTGTTGGGGGACACAAGAGACTTCTTGTATCTTAATTGCAGGGTTGCTTGAGAGGGATATCTTGGACCTCTACCTCACTAAGTTCGATAAACCTTGGGTGATCCACTTAAGGGAAACTTGCTGTTGTTCTACAAACTTCTGCACTTGGAGTCCCAACATTGTCTACAAGAATAGAAGCGTGAGTAGAAATAACCCACCTCAACCTTCCACGGGGCACGCGGTCCATGTTCCGCCTCAGCGTGAACTATGCAAACGACGGCGTCACCCTGATGCCGCTCATGATCACCTTCACCAACGTGTTCGATGCGCATGCGCTTCTCAAGCAAGTTTTCTGGTGTGGCTGTGAGTATATCGCGTTCACAACGTACAACATCTACACTAACTTTGAGTGCATCTTCCCCACTCGTAACCAGATACACTCCCTCCCGTACAACTTTAACGACGACGAGTGAGCAAGGAGATGGGGAGCCCCAAGAAGATGGTGGAGAAGGAGAAGATGTTGGGCAGTGAAGCGAGCCCGGGGTGAAGATGGTGCAAGTTACGTTTTAGTTTCATCGTGTGCTTATTTAGTTTCCCTTATCCTCGTGTCGTGTCATGTCAGGTCTATCGTGTTTCTATGTTAACAGTGCCCAAGTTATAAGGGCTATTGTGCGCCCTAATATATATTATGGTTCGTGGAAACATTGATCTTGCCATTTTTTTTCGTAAACCTCTGAAGAAACGAAGCCATCCATAGTTCTCAAACGGAGCCATGCACAAATACGCAAGTATGCTTTTCTTTTATTATCTTGGTTCATATGGTTTGATCTTCTAGTTTTGCCACTGTTCATGGAACCACATTGTTTTGTGTGGTAATAACAGGCTCGTAACAATATTTATGAAGTAAAATGGGTGCTACAAATAATTAAAAAATCTAACTAATAGAAACAAGTAAAAGAAGTAAATTTTCTATCTCTTTGCATTTTCCCGCATTTTTTATGAAATGTGATCGCTCCCCGGTTCCATTTCATTGAAACGAAACCACATCGTTTTGGAGAACAACACGTGATCAAACACAGAAACCACAAAATATAACTACTCTCTCTACTAAAACCCTCTTCTTTTATCACTTTTATTCCATTGTAACTACATTTTTTAAAGCATATTGGTGCCCACATGCTATAAACAAAAAAATTGGGTAGCCCATTATCACAGAGGAACCTTATACATAGGTAGCACGACCCAACAATTCAATTAGACAAAATCATCACCATGGCGGGTTAACCTTTTTTTTACCACGAGCTGAACTTTGGTCAGATGTTAACTAAAAAAATGGTAAGTGTTGGACTTCAACAACATTCAAGCAACAATCCACGGACTTTGCATGGCGAACAGATCGCGTCCTCTGCCCTAAAACTGACTACAAATTGTGCCAAGGCTTCTCTAGCGACGGATGAACAACAAGTAAAACATAAATACAACAACAATACAACCCTAAAATCCACATGCAATTCTATTTGCTTGCTTCTGCAAATCGACTAGAGGCTTTAGATGTTTCTTGGTCTTCTTCAGTTCCTCGTTCAGTTCGGACTCCACGGGCAGATCAGCATGGGAATTGCGCGCATTCCTCGTGGTCGGCACGGATCTATCCCCCAATTCCTCCCCCGCAAGCGGCGGCAACCCTAAATTGAGCTTGCAGGTTGCAGCCCCGTTTGAATCAATGTAGCTCTCGAATTTAAGCCTCTCAATATATGCATCCATCCACTCGAAATGTTCATATCTCTTCAAGATCCAAAACAGCTACTTGAACCCTAAATCCCAAATTCGACGAGAAAAAACGAAATGGGGGAGAAATTAGCGCAAAAGGTACAAAGAATCATCTCTTAGATTAAGATGAGATGGAGGGAGTACAATGGTCCGTAAAATTGTACTATTTTCTTATTCACTCCACATCATTTGGAGAAGAGGAAAAAACGAAGTGTACAAAGAATCATCTCTTAGATTATCTCTAGCGTGTGGCCTTATTATAATTTATTTCTAGATTCACGAAGTGCAAAAGTTTTTGACTCCGTGGAAAAGCTTTCGATTACTTGTACGTAATCAGTTAATCACAAACCATAACGTGGAGACTGGAGATCTTGATACACTAAATAAGTAAGTATATTGCCATTCATTTTTAGATTTTGTTAATCAGTGCAGAATATATGGTATTTCTTGATTCGGTAGCAACCCATGCCATAAAAATATTTGCAATCGATGCAGCATGAACGGATCGTCTGTATTAAGGGATCGAGGCTGCGATGGCCAGATATTGATCGTATCGAAGAATCCCTTGGTATCTCCATAGATATTCCAGTAAAAATGTCCATAGCCGTGGTCTTCTACCTCGTCACGCTGCTAGCCGCCGATGGCGCCAGCCATCTCTCGGTGGCTGCGCCCACGGACCCCACCGACGTCGCGGCCATGCATGCTATCGCCAACTCAACCTCGCACAGAGTGTATCAGGGTGTTGAATCAAGCGCCACGCTTGTCTGGCAAGCAAGGCTTGGTTGAAAATGCGCATATCCCTAAAACGAACACCACCATAATTCTTTGGTCTGAGCATTATGTCCCACGCCACCCAGCAAGTCTTTCCACGCCCATTCTTGGATCCCCACCAGTATCTTCTCATCATCTTTGTGAGTTCGTCACACAGTTCTAGAGATAACTTAAATACACTCATGACATAAACAGGGATCGCTTGAGCCACATACTTAATAAGGATCTCCTTAGCTGCTTGAGATTTGTGGGTATCATCCCACTCATAAGGCTCCTAGCCAAGCGTGCTTGTAAGCTGACGAATTTCCCCTTGCTCATTCTCCCATCCGGAGTGGGAAGTCCGAGGTATTTTGTTTCAAAATTTTCTTGGGTAACTTGCAGTGTGGATTTTACCTCCATCCTTATTGCTTCTAGACACGAATTGCCAAACAAGATTGAGCATTTTTGAGGGTTGATCAGTTGGCCCGTGCTACCCGCATAATGTTGTAGGGTAAGCTTCACTCTCTCCGCTTGTTCCTTTTTAGCCTTAAAGAATAATAGGCTCTAGTCAGCAAAAAGTAAGTGTGAGATTGTCGGTGCTCACCGACAAATCTTAATGCCTTCAATATTCTTAGAGGCAACCAAATCTTAATGCCTTCAGTCTTCTTAGAGGCAACCTCGTGTTGTAACAGGGATGAGAGACCATCAGCAACAAAAAGGAACAAAAATGGGGAAAGGGGATCACCTTGTCGAAGTCCTCGAGAAGACGAAAACGTATCCAGGAGGTTCCCATTGAATTTAAATCTATATTGTACCGAGGTGACACACGTCATTTTCCAATCAACCCAACGGTACGAGAACCCAAGCCTTTGCAACATTTTCTTTAGAAAATCCCAATCCACCCTGTCGTATGCTTTCGAGAGGTCAAACTTGTAGGCACAGTAGTTGCTCTCCTGTTTCGTGTTATGTTCGATGAAGTGCATACATTCAAACGCCACCCGTGCATTATCCGTTATGAGACGGCCAGGGATAAATGCGCTCTGGTTGATGGACACGATCTCACCTAATATTGGCCTTAGTCTATTCATCAGGCATTTAGCAATGACCTTGTAGATGACAGTGCATAAGCTGATTGGCCGAAAATCCTTAAGAGTCTCGGGCTGGTCTATTTTTGGAATTAAGATTATGGCCGTCTCATTGACTCCCTTTGGCATTTGTCCATTGACGAAAAATAACTTGACAGCATTGGTAACCTCTGCCTTCATAGTACCCCAATTACGCTGATAAAACCTTGCGGGAAAACCATCCACGCCGGGGGCTTCTAAAGGTCCAATTTGGAATAGTGCATCGCTAATCTCCTCATCCGAAAAATCCCCGCATAGACCATTATTCATTTATGTAGTTACCTTTGCTTGTGTGAGAGATAAAATCTCGTCTGGATGTAAGGATGGATCTCTAGTGAAGAGCTCCTGAAAATATGAGGAAGCCATGCGTTCCATGTCTGATGGGGCCTCACACCATACATAAGCAGCATTCTTAAGTTTTTTAATACGATACCGCCGAGCCCGCCATTTTGCCGTCTGATGAAAAAACCTTGTATTTTGGTCTCCTTCTTTAATCCACGTGACCCTCGAGCGTTGTAGCCAGATCATCTCCGCTCTGTATAGTAGCTCGTTCATTCCATCAGTGGCTTCGTGGATCTCGCGTTGGTCAACGTTATTGAGCATAAGAGACTCGAGCTTCCTCCTGGATTTGTTTAGCTCACGTAGGACATTACCAAATTTTTGTTTGCTCCAGTCTTGTAACATATCCATGACCTGCTCCAAACCTTTCATCACCTCTGTTAGATTATTTTTCTGTCTAGCTTGCTGCCACGCAGCTGCAACTCGTTCAGGTAGCTAAGCTTCCCATTCCCATCCGATCTCATATTGCCTCCTAGGTGATTTAATTCTGGGCCTCTCCTCTATTTGGATTTGTAGCATGACTGGGCAGTGGTCCGAGACCGGTGATACAAGGTTCTGGACTTCAGAGTCCGCAAACATGTCCCTCCAAGCCGGGCAAGCCATTGCCCTGTCCAACCGGACCCGGACATTCGCATTACCTCTCCTTTTATTGTCATAAGTGTAGGGGACACCTGCAAAACCAAGATCAGACAAGTTGCAGCCAGCAAGAACTTCCCGGAACGCCTCCATTTGATTAACTGATCGAGGTGTATGCGATAAGTGTTCTTCCTGCCACAGAGCTTCATTGAAATCACCGATTATTACCCATGGTAAATCAGATTGTGTTTTTAGCTCTCTCAGTGTTTCCCACATGCGATTACGGTTTTCCACCCGTGGTTCACCGTAGATACAGGTGAGACGCCACTGTGGATCAGAGGGGGCCACACGGATATACGCATCAATAATCCTTGCATTAATAACTTGGACATCTACACAGAGACTCTCATGCCAGAACAAGGCTAATCCTCCACTCAAACCCTCACTGCTAAAACCAGCAAACCCTCTCAAACCTAGCCTATTACGCAACCGTCTAACTTTATTTTTATGTTGTCTAGTCTCACAAAGAAAAAACAAACGTGGCTTCCAAAATTGGGAAATAGTAGCAAGTTCTTTCGCTGTCGGGGCATTCCCAGAACCCCGACAGTTGAACATATGAAATTCATTGCTGCTGACGAGACCACACATTTGGTCTCGTCAGTGTACCGGCAGCCCCAGGACCGGTTGCTTCCTTGATTTTCCTCCTTATGCCTTCGCCGTCATCTTCCCCATCCTTCTGCCCGCTGTCATCGACACTGGGCCTCTCCATCTTCCCTCTTTTCGGTATGCCTCCTTTCGTGTTTGCATAATTTAAAGCCAGCGTCAACTCCAGCCTGTTGCCTTGTGCCTCCTCATCGACACCTCTCTTCCCAAGTACCGAATCAGCCGCCGTCATAGTGACATCTGCCACACTGCTCAAAGACGTTGAGTTTTGAGACAGGTTTTTAATTGCAGGTATCATGTCACTGGTAGTGGGATTATGGTGCGTGGTTGCCTCAACAGACGCATCCTCTAATGGTGGCATATTAGGGTCCACATCCTGCATGTGCCTGTCCTGGTACTGACAGGGGTTCCCTGAATTAGTCTTTCCTTGGTCTCCCATGCGTCCATTGAGATCAGCCCCAAGTTTGAGCTCCATGTTCTTTACTGTCCTAGACAGAGACTGATCCACTTCATCCGTAGTTCGGAAAGTGGTATCCTCAAACTCATCCCTGGCATCTACTGCCTCAGGTACCTCCACCCTGTAATGCTGCACCGGTTTGTTGGTTGTGTTCTGGCTATAGTTAGGTTTGCCAAGCGAAGAGGAACTGACACTTCCAGATGGCGTGTTGAATAACAAGCTCTTTTTGGCTACAGGATTAGCCGACGCTGACACAACCCTTCTATCGAACTTCCTTTTGGGCGAACACCTGAGTGAGGCATCATATCAGAGTGATGGTATACCCCTTATCTTCTTCTCGCATTATTCCTTATCGTGTTCTATAAAACCACAATGGAAGCAAAAGTGTGGAACCCTTTCATATCTCAAGGGATATTCCACCTTCTCTGGTTTTCCTTTAATCGATGTTGTGAAGAGGTTGTGCAAGCGTTTGTTCAGAGATAGAGCAATTCTTACACGCAGGTAGTCGCTAAATTCCAAGCCTGCTGGATCCACATACACTTCTTCTACCCTTCCAAGGTATGCTCCTACAAATATCCCATATGCTTCTGTCTGCTTTTTCCATGGAACATCATAAAACCGAACCCATATCTGGATGTAATCCAATACCGTCTCCGATGGTTTTGCATTCTCAATGAAAGGGGCAACTAGACATGCCACCCCTTCTTTATCCATGGTCCTCCTCTTGCCACAAAGGTATAATCGCCAATGGTCGAGAAAGTGATGATGAACAAATTATGCTTTAGTGGCGCAAAAGTCATTTTACCTCTGATTCTCCAGACATCCATGAAGTGCTTATGGAGATCACTATAGTTTGCTGCATGGATGTAGTAGTACCTTGCAAACAGCCGCCATACTGTCGGTTCACTAGCCTCTGTATTTTCCTCTTCCTATGGCTCTTTCGCACATATGTCGTCTTCAAGATCAACTTCTCTTGTGATCCGTGCTTCTGCTCCTGCATTGGCTCCGTCGTCGTTCGTGCCTTCCCAGTTCCTGTCAGCATCCTCTGTAACTCCCGAGATCACAACCCGGCTGCTGTGCCTCGCAGGCACGATCGCGCTAGCATAGGACGGCTTCGGGTGGGTAGATGCCTCATCGGCTTCCCCATGATCACCCCACCGCCCTACGCCGACATCGTTCGAATCTGTAGAGGTTTAGGGTTCACGCCGGGATCGAAGGTTTTAGATCGGTTGGCAGATCGATTGTTGAAAGCACGGATTAGGTTCTGGACAACGATGTCCTCCTGCTCCTTTTTATGGCTCCTCCGTGTATCCCAATCAGACTCCACCTCAGGCCTGTGTTGCATCCGGAGATCTTTTGGGGGAAGCGAGACCAAACTGGACTCCTTCCCGGAATCAAAGACGACAAAGACTCCTGAATCAAAACAACTCCCGTTCATGGTTTGGGAGGCGTCCTCGATCGCCTCGCAGTCGCCCAGCCAAACCCTAACGTAGCGTAGACTGAAACCGTTAAGTTTCCTACGGGTGTTGTCGTGAATGTAAGCGGTAACACCAAAATTGGCAAGAGCTGCCAATAGACCATTGGTGCCACAAGGAAATTGTCGTTTTTAATAGATCAAGAGTCATTTTATTTTCTACCACTTCATTATTTTTATTTGACATTTATAATAAGAAGATAGGACTGATGGAGAGGACAAGTTAGCAAGGAGGGTCACCCGAGTTCGAAAACGTGAAACTATCTTTTTTTATAAACATGAAGTATAAATAGTTCTCCATAAATCTATACTCCCTCCATCCGGGTATATAGATCCTACGCGTAGTTCTAGGTCGTCAAATTTCCCAATTTAAAAAAAGATATAAAAACAAAAAAATATCATTAGAAAATATAGATTTTGTATTTTCTAATCATATAATTTTTATGTTACGTAAGTTTGATTATGTTGGTCAAATTAACAACCTAGGGATACGCGTAGGACCTATAAACCCGTACGGAGGGGAGTACTTCCTATAAGACAAAACCCCACTAAGATGTATTTTTTCTATCTCAACATGCAAGCTATCCACATAACCCACCCTTTTGGCCAATCAATTATCCATGTCATCTCCACTAATTATTGTGGTATGAGTAATGCTACACTTACGGAACACAATTACAAAGGAGTCTTACCGAATTAGAGGGAGAAAATCGGAGGGTGGGTCCGGCAGCGAAATTCAAGGGACGTTGTGATGGAGAGAAACCAGTCATGTGTTGACGCGTGATCCTGTAAGTCTCTGTCCGTAACTATTGGGTCCTTAGGTCTAGTATTATTGTTGTGGTATTACATTACATTACATACTTCTTATAAGACAAAATCCCACTAAAATTCATTTATGAATTTTCTATCTCAACATGCAAGTTATCCACATCACCCACTATTTTAGCCAATCAATTATCCAATGCATGTCATCTCCACTAATAATTGTGATATTACATTACATTGCATACTTCTTATAAGAAAAACCCTACTAAGATGCATTTATGAATTTTCTATCTCAACATGGAAGCAATCCACATCACCCACCATTTTAGCCAATCAATTATCCATGTCATCTCCACTAATAATTGTGGTATTACATATTTCATGCCACATAACCATGCCAACTTTTTTTTAACCATATAAGTATCCATGTCACTAATATTTATTTTCGAAATATACAATAATTTCACGCGAATTAAATTTAGTATATCGATTATGTCATCAATTGGATCTTGATAATGGAATATTTTATACACCTTATACCCATTTGGTTTATAGACTATTTTTAAGAGATACCCGCTGCAACACGCGGGGTATTCTTCTCGTATCTAATTAATCTGCCAACCCTTTTAAATAGGCAGAGCCCAGCCGGATGCGATTGCATCTTGACAAATAGAAATAATAATACTCCGCATTTTTGTGAAAGAAGGATAACCGGGTATTTAGAAACCAAATTTTGAAATATCGAAAAATCCTGAAATGAAATTTCATAGATACATCTTCACATTCTATGTATTTGCAAAGTCGTTCCACCAAGAATAGATATATTTTTGTTCCTTGTGCAAAAAAGGCAAAAATAACTCCCTAAAAAGGCTTATTTTAGCATCAAATTTTGTCTTTTTAGATAGCACACACAAAATGTCGGCTCATGAAACGATTTATTGAACATATAGAATGGTAAAAACTAAGTGCATGTGAACATTTTTTTTTCAATTTTTACATTTCAAATTTTATTTAAAATGGATTTTAAATAATAGGTGCATTTGCACCCGGGAGCCAAAACACCACCCCAACGTCGCACGACAACAATGTGTATAGTTCAAAGAGCATCGCCGATGATCATGTCCAACTTTTCATTCTCCATTTGGTCCGTTCCTAATCGTTCTCTTGATTACTATTTTCTAAGCTCGATCATCACCTCACACTTTGCATTAGATGTATAAGAGAAAGATGACCCAGAATTGATTTATGGGTAATCTCGTCAAATCTTCACTATATGAAGTAATTGGTGTCACCCTTTTAAACAGGCATAGCCCAACCGGATGCGATTGCATCTTGACAAATAGAAATAATAATACTCCGCATTTTTGTGAAAGAAGGGTAACCGGGTATTTAGAAACCAAATTTTGAAATATCGAAAAAACCTGAAATGAAATTTCATAGATACATCTTCATATTCTATGTATTTGCAAAGTCGTTCCACCAAGAATAGATATATTTTTTGTTCCTTGTGCAAAAAAGGCAAAAATATCTCCCTAAAAAGGCTTATTTTAGCATCAAATTTTGTCTTTTTACATAGCACACACAAAATGTCGGCTCATGAAACGATTTCATGAACATATAGAATGTTAAAAACTAAGTGCATGTGAACATTTTTTCTTCAATTTACATTTCAAATTTATTTAAATTGGATTTTAAATAACAGGTGCATTTGCACCCGGGAGCCAAAAGACCACCCCAATGTCGCACGACAACAATGTGTGTAGTTCAAAGATCATCTCCGATGATCATGTACAACTTTTCATTCTCCATTTGGTCCGTTCCTTATCGTTCTCTTGATACTGTTTCCTAAGCTCGATCATCACCTCACACTTTGCGTTAGACGTATAAGAGATACATGACCCAAAATTGATTTATCGGTAATCTCGTCAAATCTTCACTATATGGAGTAACTGATGTCACAATTGCACAAATAGGGGTAAAGGGTGGAATTCCCTCTTCTCTAACTATCTAAAACCAAAGTTTTTTTTTTCTTATCTAAATCAATTTTCAAAATGTTGAAGTTGTGCTTTCTGTAATCAACCAGGACATATAAAATCTTGGGTGATTTGTAATAAGCAAAATTGTTTATAACATTAAACTCTGCGTGATCGAGACACGTAATAAATGATTGAGAATGCTCCATTGTAGCTTACTTGGGTCCCACAATCTGTGTATTCGGAGATACAAAGCTCATACGACTATATATTGCTTTATCTTTTGTTGCATGTATCTAGAAAACGAAGATATGTACTTAAAAAACTATGATTCCCTTAACACCGGAAAAGTTTTTCTTCCTTATTTGACACCGAATGAATTTTTCCCCTGTATGACACTTCCGTCCATTTTGACATTAAAATATGATGTGCAAAGACCATTTTACCCTTGATGCACTAGGTTACCAGAAAAATAGGTTCCATCCTCTAAAATATCATATTGGATGTTTTACATCTCGCCAATATGTAAGATATGCACAACGCGAGCCGTAGGACTAGCGCGACATGCACACCGTGGCAGCAATAGAAGGTAGAAGAAGTTTGCGACCTATGCGTTTCCAATTTGTGCGTTTGTTTTCTTGTCGTTAGTTTGCAAGTAGCCAAAAAGTTGCGAACGATCCGGCAAGAGCTAGCTAGCTCATACTAGTCCAAAGATCCATCGGGCCTTGTTTGGTACTAGAGTGTTTTAGTGGATTAGTAGGTATAATCCCTATGGCCTTGTTTGGTAGGAGCGTTTTGTAATGTGTTGAAGTGTATAATCCCAAGGGGTTTCGGTTAAAACACTTCCCACACCCGATCCTCTTCCTCCACCCCAATCACCTTCCCCATAAATACCCCACATAGAAAACACGTGTTTGGCACAGGAGGTTAGCTACAAGGTGTATTCTGAACATTTGAGCACACATTTTCAGTACTATAAACTCTAAGTATACCATCAATAGAAACCGTATCTTTTCACTGTTTCAACAATAATATAAATACCAGATTTATCTTGTCACGAGAATAAGATCATCCCATCAGTTACTACAAAATTATTTGATCTAGAACATGATCTTCTGATCTGTTAATATATCATGCATCACACGTCATCAAAGGAACAAGATTGTCTCGTCTGTTAACATCTCACACATTATTACATAAATAGAAATGCATTGATAATTATGATCAGGAACAGCAAAGTCTCCTCTCCGGCCCCATCCTCCTTTTTGCTCTCTGCTTCCCTGTTGCAAGAACAAATTGAGTGCTGGCATTTTTTAATCAGCGAAAAAATGTCATAAAAGGTAGAAGTACAATACAATAGACAACACTCATAGTACTAGATATGTAGAGTAGGAGTAGTCGACTCAAGCGGTTATGTGACTTGTGTCCACAAAAATGGCCAAAGGAATTTCCACAAGTTTGAGACGGTGACCAAACAAAACCAAAATTGCAACCTCACCAACCTCTTCTGGTTTTACACATTCTAAATGGCCAAAGGAGTAAATTTCCACGCAGTTTCAGACATGGACCAAACAAAACCAGAATTGCAACCCCATTGCCTCCTCTACTTCTTCAACTACAAATGGGACGACAAAAGAACTATTATGTAACTACAAATGGGATGAAAAAATACTTATGAGCCGAGAAGTATGCAAAGAAGAGACCAAAAGACCAACACAAGTACAGTTCATGCAATTCTAGATCGAAACGGTGAATTTTGCAGTTCATGTCCAGATATATTTGAAAGGTCTATAATTCATTGATTCACCAAAAAAAGTATCCCCGAAACAGTAGTTCATGTCCACCAACAACAGATGAGAAAGGAAACACAACAAACTATCTACCGCTAAGAGCAATAGCATACTACCACAGAAAGCACTACAAACTAGCTACCACTCTCAGAGCAATAGCAACAAACTAAATAATCCACTAGCTTACTTGTTGATACAAGCCAAAGAAAACCGTTGTTCGCAGAAAAATCAGAAGTCATGCATCAGCTATGCCCAAAAGACCAGTGCAACTTTTAAGAACAAGAAGAGTATATGAACATCAATAAAATCATGTGAACCTTTTTCCTTGAAGTCATAATGAAAATAGCAGTGCAAGATTTGTCCTAAATGCAATCATAGCCGACTCATTGAAGATGGTAAAGAAGAAATATTCCAACAACCAATATTTGCCAATTTTTCTTGAATACCTAGGGCATACAATGGTCAAATTCTAGAGCATGAATGCAAGCAGGAATATGAGTGGCAGTTGAAACTATTAGCACAGTTGTTAGCGAAGTTTTGTTGCTTACCTCATGTTAACTTGGATATCTGTACGCGGAGTCAATCAATAGCAGTTCCATCTTCATCAGCAGCAAGGTTCACAAAAATCTCACGATTGTCAGTATTTTTGAAGACCTCCAAAGAAGGGATCTTGCCAGCAGATGTAACGCCTTCCATTGTCTTCAATGCCTCCATACATCTGGTGATGGTGAAGTCATGTGCAACTTCCTAGTCGGCTTCCTTTTCTTTAATATGCACTAATCTCTCCATCACTTGTACAATTCCATTTGCACTCCACTTCTTAGGACTGTTCTTAGGTTTCTTTCTTGAGCGACCGACAACCCTTTTTTCATGGGCTTCCTCACGCTCCACTTGATCCCTCCCTTGCACATCAGTAGCATCATCCAACATCTGGAGCTCATCTTCACTTTGTTCTCCAACTGCCTCTCTCTCGATGTATTTTCCAGCTTCATGCTCATCATCACTTGCTATTTCGGTCACATCGTCCTTCGATGGCGATGAGGTGGATGTGAAGTTGAGATTTCCAATAGCTATGCTACCTACAAAAGGCAGCCAAAAGGAAGCAACTGAATAACATGATAAATGAGAATATTCTTTGAAGTGCCATGCAAAAAATAGTACATCTTACCTTCATATAGTTGTCCTAGTGAATCATAGAGAGGAAAGGCTTTGGATTTGAATCTCTTGATCCTTTGACCGGATGACTACAAAAGTTGAGTGAAGTTTTGTTAATATGATGGAGCTTGAACCAAACATGTTGTGTCAAACATGAATTTAGTAACAAGAGTGTCGGAATGAACAACTTACAATTTCCAAGTTGTCCCAAAGGTGTGGCTCGGCTTCTATCATGTACTTGCTTTCATTCCAGCCAACGCCACTTTGCATGCGTGCATCCTTTAGCATCCTATAATCTCTCTTGAGGTCTTTCTCCTTGTCTTGAATCTGTGACTTTGTGAATTGAACATATGAGTGTCTAGCATGGAAAAGTTTCACCATTTTGTTCCATGTTTCACTACTGCACCCATTTTGACTTCTGTAGTATGTTGTGTTGTGCTCATGGAGTATATCCACAAGAGCTTTTTCAAGTCCAAGATTCCACGAGGCTCTAGGTATCCCACATACACAGTTGTAAAATAACTTTCACTTGCAAAAGAACAAGTAATAAAAGAGCAGAAAAAGAGCTTTCACTTGCAAAAGAACAAGTAATAAAAGAGCAGAAAAAGAGCTTTCAATTGGAACGGTCTAGACTGAATACCTTTTGGAGAAGACCTTTTGACATTTGGGGAAGCCTTCTTCTTTAACTTCCTTCCCACTGTGTTGGATTGAATCAAGTTATACTTAGGAGAGCCTTTTGCATACGTTGGATATGCTTTGGGATACATATCTAGTGGGATAAGAAAAACACAAGATGATGACAAATTATCAAATTTGCAAGATGCCCATGATGAAAGATACTAGAAATAGTTCCTTATTACATGATAAATACTATAAATAGTTCCTCATTACATGATAAAGAGAGCTAATAGTTCCTTATGAGTTATTACATAATAAACATCACACCTATGTCAGTAGCTACTATTGTTCAAAGTCATTCCACATCTGCCACGCAATTTGGTCCCTCAAAATATTGCCTTGGAGGTTGTTCTCTTGGGGGTTGTTTCCTTGGTAGTTATCGTCTTGACCATTGGGTAGATCCAAAAAGTTATCTCGGTCTATGGATTCTTGGTTGTCAAGCCATTCCTCATCCCCATCATGCATTTTTATAATATTATGAAGAGTTGTTGTGGCTGCCGGAATCTTCACTTGATTCTCTATTGAATGGAAGGTCCCAACATTAAGAATAGGGAACCTCTTATTCAGAATGCCCAAAACCCTTTCTACATGGTTTCTCATCACCGCATGTCGGAGATTAAATAGTTCCATGTGATTTTGTGGCCTACGGCGACCATGCCCCCACTCTTTCAAGTGGTACCGCACACCGCGGTATGGTGCAAGTAAGGACTAGGTGTTTGCGTAACCACCATCAACTAGATAAAAATTTCCATTTGGTACTTTGAAACCTTTCAGTATAGCAGAACTGAGTACTCTAGCATCGGTGGTAGAACCCTCCCATCCACATGAAATAAAAGTTATGTTCATATCAAAATCGCATGCAATCATGACATTCTGGCTAAGAGAGCTTTTCCTATTCCTCCATGGAGCCTGAAGATGAGGAGTTTGACAGGCACATGAGAACCATCTATGGCCCCTATACAGTTCTACAATTAAAGGGAAGTCATATTTTAAAACTATAAGAATTTTAGATACGAGAAGGAACTTTGGAAGTGTCAATGAAAAAGATGAAACCTCGAAGTATGGAAAGAAGCGATCATCCATGGTGATTTTTGGATATGGCTCATCAATGTACCGAGGCCTCACAAATTGAGTTGCTAGGAAGGGGATGATGTCAAAGAAATCCTTAATATACCCGTGGAAGGTCCAATTACTATGGTGAAACTCTTATTGTAGATCTTGAAATGATGCATTATGTGATATCATATAGAGAAACAAGGACACGCTACTAGGGAAAAGCTTACCCCAGGCGAACAGAAAAGGCCTACCACAGGCGCATTTCAGTTCGCCTGGGACCATATCGCCAGCGGTAATGGCTTACCCCAGGCGAATTACAAAATGCGCCTGTGGTAACTTGACATACCCCAGGCGAATTGGCCTTGTGCGCCTGGGGTAAGCCTTTTACCTGTGGCGAACAAGCATTGTGCGCCTAGGGTATAATATGCTATTCGCCTGGGGTAGGTTTTGCTGTGTCAAAAAATAAAAGAAACGAAAATAACAAAATTACAGGACAATGACAGAAATAAGTATCAAAATGACAGCAAAATGACAGAATTAAGTTTCATAGTCTCGAACAGAAATAGTTCAACAAATAATATAACCTCGATCATCAACACATAGTCTTGAACAATAGTCTCGATCATCAACACATAGTTCAACAAATAGGATGTCCATCAAGCAATTCCCTAACTCTCTTCTTGCCGCACAAGACGGAGCTATGCCGTTTATTCTTCTTTGTTTGCGTTAGATACAAGTACAATACAGACATGATGAAGGACATCAGCTCTTCGTCATCATCAACTTTCCTCTTCCTAATACGCTCTAGGATCTGTTCATTCATTTTAGGACTAATGTAAAAGAATAAAAGCAACTAGTAAGATACAAGTATAACTTTGTTTCCCACATAATTTAAAATCTTATGATCTAAATGACCAGCAGACATGCATTGGTAAGATAAATCAGGACTTGACTTGGTAAAATAAGAAGGGCACAAACATACATTTTGGCACTTCAGAAGTGCCTAGTCAAACAAAAATACACAAGAAATAGCGAGAAACACATTTCTTTTGAAGATAGGTACATGCTAGTGTTTTATGGTAATATTATAGCACAACACAAGGATTTGCTTGGCCACATAAAAACAAGGGAACCAAGTACTGCAATTGTGGCCCAATAAACAAATAAAGGCTTCAGATTGTAATATATGGATATGATACATAGGTACATGTCTGCAATTGCCTCCTACTGAGCTAGTAATTAATATTCTAGGCAGCCATTAGGGACCTTCTGCACAAACTCTATGAAATCTTGGTCCGCGGTGCATTGTAGAAAATTAGAAAGCCATTTACAGGAAATGATACAACATCTATTTATTTTTTAAAGGTAAAGAGATGCAAGATATGTTAGATTCTTAGGCCTTCTCCCTCTATGTCTTGGTTTCATTTTTTGACCGTAATATTTGAAGAAGAGAATTACATTGGTAGCAAAGATTCTGCAGATGGCCATACTAAGAATTGAAGCAAGCACACAACATTCCTGTTTGGAAGAAAAAAGTGACCAAACAAGCCAACTAGTGGGAAATTCAGACTCTGGTTGCAGAGGCACATATCTTGTTGATCTTTAATAAAAGGATGCAATTTGGAGTGTACTACTTTTGTTTTAGTTCGACTCTGCATGCCATTCCACTTTTTTCTGAAAAGGGAAAATGCCCTCTATCAGTCCATGCTCCCCATTCCACTATACATATGAATCAACTTGATACCTCCGGACGCCTAGAACTAAATCGAATTTTTAAGGGACACATGACTTGCTTGCTTTGATGTTTGTGACCAATGCATATACCAGAACTTGTTTTTACCAAGAAGTATAAATCTCTCGCCAATAACAAACCAATCCAACATTCTGTGACTATTACCGAGTTCATGTCGAAATCAAATGGGATCCAAATTCTTTTTTAGGCCAATGGGGTCCAAATTCTAAATGCATTACTATTGGCAAAAACTGCATCAAATGGATTTAGTGCATTTTTAAGAGAACTTAAGAAACTACATTATAGCATTATATTAGATTATTGTCAACTGAAATTTGCAAATGATAATATGTCAGGAGGTATGCCAGAAATTTCACATTTATAGGAGTGCCTATGAGTATTAGTACAGAGATGTAATCCTTTGTGCTTACTTCAGTTTCTATAAATTTCAAGGGCAGCAATACAATTTTCTTAACCAGTGGATTGTATATCAAAATTTTCTGTTGTATTTGAAAGTTCAGTTGTCCATCTAGTGCGTGTCACTCATTCTAGCATTATTGTGGGAGATGCACCATGCCAAACTTCCTGAATACCCATGCATCCATAATTTCATGTGATAAATTGCAAGAAATATCACTGTATGACTCACAGATTTACAAGCAGGTAGAATCAAGAACCCTAGAAACTCCCATGAAAACCTAGCACTAGATCATGTATGATGTACAACCCTTGAATGTATCAAAAAAATTTGTTGAGCAAAGTGACAACGTACAAGAGACAGAAGAGTGTGATGATGTGTTTGCGCACCATGAAGAGGAAGAAGTGGCTGACACTAACCCCACTGGGTACAATGTGGTGCATGACCCCGAGAACCCAGACATCCGAATCGGGGCTCTTTTTCCTGACATTGTGGCTTTCATAAAAGCTATAAGGCATCGGGCTATAATTGTTGGGTTCAAGTTGGCTAAAGTCCAAACTGATCCCGCTCGATTTATTGCTCGGTGTGCACATGCGACATGTAAATGGCGAATCCATGCATCTGTAGTGCGGGATGGTAGAACAGTCATGGTATGAGTTGCTTACGTGTCTTATTTATATCTCTATTATTTACTTGTAATATTTCTTTGTCGCACCTGACTTATGTAGTGTGTTATCATTTGCAGATAAAAACACTCCCATTTGAGCACAATTGTCCAACGCAAAAGTTGTCAAATTGCACAATGACTTCACAAGGATGGATCACAAATAGGATTGGGGACTGGGTGAAGAAAAATCCCGGTGTTGGTGCAAAAGCTGCAAAAGGGAAACTGGAAGATGAGTACAACATCAACCTGGAGTACAATAAGACTTGGCATGGTATGAAAGTAGCACTTGACCAAATTCATGGTAGTTATGAAGTTAATTTTCCATTGCTTTTTAATTGGAAAGGTGAGATAGAACATAAGAGCCCATGGAGCATTGTAGAGATAGAGCTAGTAAAAAATGGAACCAAATATCACTTCAACGAAATGTTTGTTGCATTCATGCCTTGCATCGATGGTTTCTTAGCTGGTTGTAGGCCTTATGTTGGTATCGACTCAACTGCACTTAGTAGGAAATTTAAGGATCAATTAGCATCAGCAACTGCTGTAGATGGGCACACTTGGCTATATTATGTGGCGTTTGTGACAATTGGGAATGGTTCATGAAACAGTTGTATATATCCATACATTCGCCACATGGATTTGTTATTTCAAGTGATGCATGCAAAAGATTAGGAACATCCATTGACATTGTGTTCCATGGCTGTCAAAACAGAGAGTGCGCGAGGCACATGTATGCAAATTTCATGAAGAAATTCCATGATAAAGTATACTCAGATAACTTGTACCCAGCTGCTAGGACTTTTTCAGAGCGTAAGTTCATGCATCATATGAACATAATTAAGGAAGAAAATCCAGAAGCTCCTGAATATCTAGATATTTACCACCATAGATTGTGGTATAGGTGTGGTTTTGGAGAGGCCAGCAAGGTTGACTATTTGACAAACAACATATCATAGAGTTTCAACAAGAAAATAAAAGACTTCAAAGGGCTCAATATTTGCAATCCTGTAGAGAGACTTAGGGAGCTCATCATGGAAAAGTTCTGCCTTAGAAGATAGGTAGGTGGAAAACTAAAGGGTAGAATTATCCTCAAGTCATTAAGCAATAAACGCACTTAGCAAAACCATTGGTCGGAACAAGATTCTTTAGACCACTGAACAAGAGGGAGAGGTTATTTTGCTGGATCTGAAATTTGTCAAAAGGCACATTGTCAACTTACAAAGTCGCACATATACATGTAGAGTTTGGCAAGTTTCTGGGAAGCCATGCATGCACGCAATAGACTTTATTTGTAGAATTAATGGTGCTCAGATCGAGACATATGTTGATGATTATTATTCAGTGGACAAGTTCAAAAAAGCATATGCCGGGAGAATCCCTTCCATGACAGACAAGTCACAATGGATAAATGTGGATTTGAGGTTCAAGGTGCACCCACCTTTGAAGCAGCCGGTGGCTGGTAGGCCAAGAGTTCAGAGAATTAGAGGATGGCTGGAACCTGGAAGGAAAATAGTCATCTGCAAGAAATGTGGTGCACCTGGCATTTTGAGAAAACATGCAAAGTGTCAGATCCTAAATATGTGGTTGTAAATAATGATGAGCTACCCGATGATGTACCGGATCGATCTACACCGACAAACAAAAGGTGATTCTATAGTTGTGTTTATGTATCTCTTTTTCATGACTTATATATTGTAAGATTGATGATTTATCTTGTTCATATTGCAGGAAGAAAGGTGAAGACACAGCTGCCACAACAGATGGTGATGCAACAGATGATGAAATCCTTATCAATCTTATATAAGGTAATTGATGCACTTGGCTTAATATGTTATTGATCAATCTAAATCACATGTTGTAAATGTAGAAAAAATTCTAGAACAACTCCACAAAAGCCCAACACACTAACCAAGGAGAAGACACCTATGAAGATAGCTACAACACAAGAGAAGGCCAAGATAATGAATACCGTGAAGAAAGCTACACAAGAAAAATCCAAGAAAAAGACCCCACTTAAAAAGACGGTTGCATCACAAGATAATGCCAAGACCCCTGTGAAGAAAGCTATGTCACAAACGAATGTCAAGAAAAAGACCGCACCAAAGAAGAGTACATCTAAAGGCAAAAAATCCAAGAAAAATGTTCCATTTGCGCCCGTTATGCCTCCACCTCCACCTCGAGTAGTGCAGCCTCCATATGGTGCAAAAGGAAGCCTTTTGCATTGGCTTGGTGGCTAGTGGATGACCTAACTAGATGTTTGCTTTTGGTACTCTAGTTGTTATGAACCTCTCTTAAATTACGCTTGTGAACCTATGTATGGACATGTTTGAATTGTGCTTGAATTCTGGTTGAAAATCTCTGTTAAATTGTGCTTACAAAGATCCGAAATATACTGTTAAAGTGCTGCCAAAATTCAGGTTGAAAATCTCCGTTAAATTCTGGGCAGAACTTGAAATGTCAGTTTAAGGATCCAAATGTTCTTAGAATTGGCTCATATTATAACAATAGACTCATATTAATGTTTTTATTTTCTATATATTTTTTAGATTTTTCTGTGAAGTTCAATTTTTTGGCCAAATTTTGACAACTTTCTGGACATAACTTGAAATGTTAGTTTAAGGGTCCACACGTGCTCAGAATTATCTCATATTAGAACAGCAGGCTCATATTGATGATTTTGATTTTCTGTATTTTTTTTCAATTTTTTCTGACAAAGTTCCATTTTTTGCCTTTGAATTTTCCGATTTTTTTGGACACACGGACGACTGTAAAGTGATTCTATTTTGTACAAAACTTCATTACATTTTAGAACTTATATTTTGCATACTACAGATAACTTATATTGTTTCTGTGAGATTAACCACATAAAAAATTGTTAAATATTGATTGCACCATTTTTTGTTATATAATATTGATGTACATATTAAAACGAAATTGTGTCGTGCTAAATTTTGAACCATACCATAACAAAAGTTCCCAACTTGGTATTGTTTTCACAACTACATATCCTACATAGCATATATTTATGCTAAAGACGTCCCGAGCGTACCCCAAACAAATATCTTGATGGTGGTTTCTTGTCCATGACTAGGTAACCATATTTATTGTAACTTATAAGAGCATAGTATAAATTGAATCGCCACTACTTTTTACCGAATTGCTAAAACTAACTTAGGGCTCATACTAGTCTTACACCATCAGATTTGCATCACGTTTCGTGCACTCGTGAGATATGGTTTGGGCCATAACTCGTATTATTTTTTCAATTATAAACAGGGTTGCAAACTAAAATACTATCCCCAACTGTTAGATCTTCATTACTCGTGTTGATCATGAGTTGCAACATGAGTTACAACTGAGATTCGAGGACATCACCTGACACCCTTATTTTTATCCTTTTTCTAGGTAAAATGTGTTTTACAAGTCACGATAGGTTTCATAGAAACGTCAACAATGTGTGCATGCTCTATACTCTTTTTATTTCCTTTATACTAGTCGACATGGAAAAAAAGTGTATTCGACTAATGTGTTTCCAATCATACATTTTCCTTTATACTAGTCGACATGGAAAAACAAGTGTATTCGACATGAGTATTTGATATCCACGCCTTGGTTGGCCTTTATGAAACAAGAGTAAGAAGGAACATGCAGCAGAAAGAAGCCGAGTTTGTTCCCCCGTCCGGTGTAGTATAGGCAGGCTGGTGGGACATCATGTGTAGGGACGAGTTGAGTCTTAGAGTATAACAATATAAAGTTTTGGGGGGCACTTGTTCGTGGCGCGACCAACATAACAGTCGCCACAAAATCAGGATAGGAGGATTGCAAGCGAACCGTATCGGTTCAAAGAGACCATCGATCCATCGACTTCAGAGAGAAGGTGCGACACTAGTCTAGCAGTGCCTGCTGCATACCTCTTCAAGTTGCAGGCTTGCAGCACGAACCGCGAAGGGGCACCATACTGGTACCGATGTTGTCTGCACCCTACAGGCAGCAGCGTCTCTGAGGGCATCTTTAACAGTTTGTTGGTTAGCTTGTTGATAAAATTGGACATGTCATCAACCAACAACATATCTTACAACCACTCCAATGGTTGTATGTAGGTTGGCCAATAGGAGGTGAGAGAATGTGCAAGACCTCTCTCTATTCTACCTCGGAGCTTGTGCAAGGGTTGTTGGTTAATCTACATACAACCTCACTCTCTCACATCATTTATTTTATGTCACATCATCAAAAATTTCCTATGTGACAAAACCTACCAACGTCTATCTTACAACTATTGGAGATGCCCTGAATTTAATTATTGCGCGCGCCATGGGATGGGGAGCCTGAAAATGCTAGTGAAACATGTGGCGAGGATCGAAAAGGTGAAAGCTCCATCTGACGAGGACATTCGCCAAGTTCCAAAGACATTTTTTTCTTCTTCTTTCCTTTATCAAGCATAGAGAAATACTCTAGTTGCGCGGGCCTGCCTAATCCTAGCTACTCCCGTACTGATCGGTTTGACCCAACTACGACAAGCACGCATACGCGCAGTACCTGAACATTCTTGTATGCTTGTGTAGTCGAGTGACTTTAGAGCATCTCCAGCGGCGGCTGATGAGCATCATGACTCTCTTAGAAAATAGAGATAGCGTAAGATTTATTCTACCTTACATTGTACTTCAACTAGATCATTGTACTCCATATATATGTCCCTGAGCCTCAAGCAATACAATAACGATTTCACCAATCCCTCTCTATCCTTCTACGTCTGTGGCGGAGCCAGCCAGAACAAGGAGCCTAGGCAAGTCACTTGGAACGTGAAGCTGGATAGTGTTTGTCCCAGCAAACTTTGTCTCGTCATCCTCGTCACGCTGAGCGGAGCCTTCTCCACCTCGCGAGCGATCGGATTGATCACCCGTCCGCCCGCGATGGGTCCCATCCATGCCGCGCAGTCGTACGCGTGCGCCTCCACAGGATCTCGTGAAGAGCATCCCCGAGTATGAGCACACATCCACCGATCGAGCAACGGGCTGCCGCGCCGCCGCCATGTGGTTCTTACCGCGGCTGCATCAACCCGCGCGTCGCTGCTGCGTCGCCCCTCGGGCCATAGCGCCGCGACAAGCGGTCCACGCCGCCGTCCCCGCGGCTGCCCTGACAGCGCGCTGCAGCTGCGTCGCCCCTTGGGGCCGTAGCGCCGCTGCACGCGGTCCACGCAGCCGCCCCGAGGACTTACCCGCTGCGTTGCTCCTTCGAGCCGTAATTCCGCGGCACGCGGTACACTCCGCCGTCCCCGCGCGTTGACATCTACGTGGTATGCGCCGCGCCACCTCTCTAGGTGCGGGAACGCCATCGTCCGCGCGCGGTCTTCGTCGAGCTGTTGGGTTCTTTGCCTACTTCGAGCACTATCGCCGCCGTGCCACACGCGTCGCTGCTGATCATCCGAGCCGCGGCGCCTCTGCCGGCGACCAACGTGGCCTTCCATAGGCTACCTATGGTTTCGCCGACTACATCGTCGTCCACTTCTTCATCTCTGTCCAGCACCAGCTCATCGCCAGCGTCTCCGTCATCTTCCCCGGCCACTTCATCTACTCCGACAACTGCGAGCGACATCGGGGCTACGCCGATCGGCGCCGCAACCGTCGTCGAGTCCTTGTTTGCTAGTCTCCTCGACCTGGTGTACAACTCGTACTAGTCTCCGTCTACGCATGCCCGATGCTGGCAACACCGATGCGTGCCTTCATCTACGACGTGTCCCTGGGCCTGGCAAGCTCGATGCGACGCTTCGTCAACATCGTCTTTGTCTATCTACGCATGCCAAGTGCTGGCACCACTGACGCGCGCCTTCGTCTATGATGTATTCCCGGGCTTGGCACACCCGGCGCGACGCCTCGTCAACATCATCTTCTTCCTGACGTCACCATCGTCTTCCTGGCGTCTTGCGCTTCGAATGACAGCCACCCGCCAGTGCTGCTCTATCTGAGCCGCTGCGCCCCTGACTACCCGGCGCCCCTCGCGCTCCTTGCCCCCTGCGGCTTCTCGGCTCCTCGACACCGGCTACCCCGACTCGACATCGACCACGACATCTCTCGCACGGCTACCTCGGTTACGGCTTCACCGCCCTATGCTCTCGGCTACCTCGACATCGGCACAAAGGGCTACCGCCTTTCTTGAGAAACCTCGTCGGCTTCCACTCCAGCCAGAACATCCGCGATGCGTCGATCATTACGGCTGTGGTGGGGACGTCCATCGGCTCCGCCTTCGGATTCTTCTCCAGTCTTATCGTCTACGTCGCTACATTGTGACTGCGGGGGGATGTTGAGTATCATGACTCTATTAGGAAATAGAGATAGCGTAGAATTTATTCTACCTTGCCTTGTACTCCAAGTAGACCATTGTACTCCATATAGATGCCCATGAGGCTCAAGAAATACAACAACGATTCCACCAATCCTTCTCTATCCTTCTACAGCACCCTCCAATAGGCGTCCGGGTCGGCGCCCGAGGCCATCGTTTGGGGACTCGTCCGGGCGGTGCCGCGAGCACGAGGCTGCCCCATTCCCACTCGGCGCCCCAACCCAAACCCCTTCAGGCCGTGGGTCCGCCCTGTCAGCGAGGGAGAGGCTCGTCGCCTCGGGAGCCGCGCGCATTGACGCCTCGACGAGACGAAACGTTGCGGCGGAGCAGTCCAATCGCCCTCGCGGCAGAGTAATGGCGCTGCCGCCACCTCGTCTTGCCCGCCCCGGCTATAAAACCCCCGTCGCCATCCTCGACACCATTCTCCTCGCCGCTCTTCCTTCCTCCCCTCGCCGCTCTTCCCGCCTCTCCTCGCCATGGTGAACCGGAACTACCTCGCCGGCGCGGCCGCCAACGGGTTCGGCCGTCGAACTCTGCACCTCTGGGAGGTGCGGCTGCTCTACGAGGCTAACTACCAATCGCCACCGGGGATGGGCGCGCCAAGGCACTGACGGCTCAACGCAAGCGGCGTGCCTGTGCCTCCGCCACCTACTGGGCCCGAGCGCGTCGCCCAGATCGAGGAGATCCGGGCACGGATGTCGCCGACGATGCGCAGCTAACCTGAGTAGCATCTAGCCAGCGAGGCGGCCTGGACGGATTTCTTCCGGAACAGGTTCGAGAGGGAGCTTGCCGACGTCCCCACCCACGGCGACCTTTCGAGCCGCAACAATGCCGTCGGCCGCCGCATGTGGTGGAGCAAACCCGTGCGCACGCTCGCCCGTGTCGTCGCCCACATCGAGCGGCAGATGAGGCGGGGGCAAAACCGTCGCACCACGACCATGCCTGCTCCCCCGTCCACTCCTCTCGCCGTTGTCAAGGAGGAGCCGCGGGAGGTGCCTCCATGCCGGCGGACTCGCAGGTAGTCCCTCGTCATTAGGGAAGGGCACGGACCTCCGGAAGAGCCGGTCGACGTCATCCTCCTCCCGGACAGTGACGACGACGACGACGTCTGCCCTCCCCCCACTACTAGAGATTTGCTTATAGCAGCACAACCTACCATAGGCGGACACATAATGCAATGCGCCTGGGCTACTTAGCGCAGGCGAACGGGTGCACTGTGCGCCTGAGGTAAATCTGTTACCCCAGGCGAACCAATTCCAGAAGCGCCTGGGGTAAAGTGTGGCAGGGCCACCACCAGCACCCCCTGGCACTCTTCCTTTACCCCAGGCGAATGTTATACTTGTTCGCCTGCGGTATAACACATACCCCAGGCGAATATTCACATAAGCGCCTGGGGTAAAAAGTGGACTGGGGTAGCACCCCTTAGCGCAGGCGCATCACATCCTTGTTCGCCTGGGGTAGCACCCCTTAGCGCAGGCGCATTGCATACCTTATTCGCCTAGGGTAAAATATGGCCTCGATAAGTGCGGCCAGCCACCACCACCACCCCTATTCACCCCACTCACTCACTCACTAGTCCAAACTCGACCTATTAGTGCTCCTAGCTCAACCCCCCACACCCCTCCACCTTTTTTAGCTAATTTAACCAATCATGTTTGTTATATTTTAGCTAGTACGCTACCCCACTTTCCCTCTTCCAAATCTCTCCACTAGATCTACTAACCGGACACTAGATCTCACCACAAATGCACCACTAGCTACTTCTAGATCTATCACTCTCTTATCGGCCGTCTCTCCGGTGATCTTCAACGTCGTCATCGCGTCTATATATTTTGCATTGTGTGTCATCTTAATAGGTGCGTGGGATCGATCGGTGGATGAGAACTCAATCTCTTTTTCATTTTATTGTGTTGACATGAGGATGAATTGCCAAGGAGGAGATGCTTATGGAGGAAGGACAAAAATAAGCAAAGAGTGAATTCTTTAGCTGCCTGGGATATGGTGTGCAGGCCCAAAAACAAAGGGGGATTAGGGATCATCAATATCCAGATTCAAAATAGAGCTCTACTACTGAAGTTCTTGGCAAAATTCTACAACTCTATGGATATCCCTTGGGTCCATTTAGTCAAGAATGCTTATTATTTTCAGTCAGTACCACATGCTGTCACTTCCTGTGGTTCTTTCTGGTGGAGAGGTGTTATGCAATTAGCAGATACTTGGTGTTCTATATCTTCTTGCGTTTTGGGAAATGGATTTACTGGGCTTTTCTGGAAAGATTCGTGGATAGGACAACCTTTGGCACTAAAATTCCCGAGATTATTCTCCTTTGCCAAGGATCCTTTGTCTTCAGTAAGATATTTAATAATGATGACCGATCTCTCAGATGCTTTTCATTTGCCGTTTTCAAATGAAGCTTTCCAAAAGTATAATGATCTGCAAGTCATTGTGAATAATTTTCAGTTGACTGACAATGAGGACAGTTGGAGATGCAATTTCAATAAAGGAGTATATACTTCAAGTAAATTTTACCAACTACAATTTGCTCATTTACCTCCTGATGGGCCTGCAAAATGGATATGGAAATCCAAATGCATGTCAAAACATAAATTCTTTGCTTGGCTGATTCTCAAGGATAGGATTAATACAAAGGATATGATCAAACGAAGAAACTGGAAGATTGAAATCACTGATAACTGTGTTCTTTGTTGCACACATTGCCATGAGGACTGGATTCATCTGTTCTTTCAATGTGTTTTTAGCTCTCGGATTTGGAACTATTTGCAAATCAGCTGGAGTGATAACACACTTGTGAAAAATCTTACACTTGCCAAAAAGTCTTTCAAAGGGCCTTGTTTCACTGAGATAGTGATTCTTGCATGCTGGAATATTTGGAAGCAGAGGAATGGAGTCATTTTTAAATCGGAAAGACATTCCTTTATGGGATGGAAAGTGGGCTTCTTGTTAGATCTCCTTATGCTTAAGCATAGGTTGAGTGCTTCGGTGGCTGCTGATTTAGCTGTATGGATTAATTCCCTAAATTAGCCTGGGATAGACTGTCTTAGTCTATTTCCATGTATATTTGTACATATCTGTAACTGTAACACTCTTGGTTGGCAATAAAGGGCTGTGGGGGACACCCCTGCAGTAGAAAATGTTTCAAAAAACTAATGTTTTGCCGAAATGTTGATTCATTTCCTTTTTCGGCAAATTTCTGGCGCTCCGCGTTACACCTTTTGTACGAAGGTCATGCCGAAATTTTCCGTGAAAACCGGATCTAGTTAATGAAACCTCTCTCTCTTGCATTTTGTAGCAATGGTCATTGCGATGAGGACAAGCGTGGTGCATAGATACGTGCGACGCGCGACGGCCGAGATGCATCGAAACAACCGCACAGAGATAGAGTGTCCGTGTCGGAAATGCAAGCTAGGGTCCTTGTTCAAACCAGATTCTGGTAATGTGGAGAAGCACCTGCTCAGGTATAGTTTCATGGAGGGCCACACTAAGTGGATGGATGATGATGAAGACAATGATCACGTCGAGACCAATTGGGCGGCGACATGTGAAGATGATCAGGAGGAGTCTTAACATGGCAATGGAGAGGACGAAGAGGCTGCCGACAAAAACGACTATAATAATGAAGAAGAAGGGAGTCATGGTGATCAACAACATGAAGACGAGGACATGAACACTCCGCTAACTTCGGTCGTGCGGGACCCTCATGTTCAAGAGCTTCTTCTCAAGAACACGTCGACCGACGCCAGACGTAAATCTAAGATCACGCAACTAGAGATAGACTCTGCAACTCCGTTGTATGACGCAAGTCGCGGGTCGGAGGAGTCACGCTTGAGAGTAGCTCTGGATCTTCTTGAGATGAAGGCAAAACACGGATGGACCGACACAAGCATGGACGATCTTCTGCGATACCTGAAGAAGCACTTACCTGAAGGGAACACATGTGCTAGTAGTCTACAGAAGGCCAAGAAAAACGTGTGCTCCCTCGATTTACCACACACAAAATACCACGCTTGCGTCCGTGACTGCATAATTTATCGTAACGAGCACGCGGACCAGATCAAATGTCCGGTGTGCGGTGCTGATCGTTACAAGAGGGGGACGAAGAAAGCTCCTAGGAAAGTTGTGTGGTACTTTCCACTCATTCCCCGTCTGCAGCGGTACTTCGTGGACCCCAAGGAAGCAAAGCTCATGCGCTGGCACGAGGACAGAAAGAAGGCGGTACTGAGCGATCCAAAACGTGTTGAAAAACCAGTGCTAACACACCCTTCGGATGCACGTCAGTGGAAAGCATTAGACGCATTCGATGAAGAATTCGGGAACGACTCAAGGAACATCAGGCTTGGTGCGAGCACCGACGGTCTCAATCCGTTTGGCAACCAGAGCAGCAAACATAGCACCTGGCCCGTGTTTGTATGGATGTACAACCTCCCCCCGTGGCTGTGTCTGAAGAGGAAGTACATGCATATGAGTATGCTGATTCAAGGGCCGACCCAGCCAGGGAGCAATATCAACCTGTATCTCGAGCTATTGAAGGAGGAGCTAGACACGTTGTGGGAGGAAGGGGTGGAAACATGGGACGCCTTCAAAGAAGAAACTTTTCGTATGAGAGCCGCACTGATCACGACGGTGCAGGACTATCTCGGATACGGATATATTGCGTGTCAGATGTGCCATGGACACAAGGCTTGTGTCAGGTGCATGGAATTTACGCCGTTTCTACAGCTACACAAGGATCCCGGATCTTCTAAAACCGTATACATGAGGCATCGAATGTGGCTACAACAGAACGACCCGTGGAGAAAGCGCGGAGACCTGTTCAACGGTAAAGATGAGCTCGATCTACCTCCACGCAAGAGAAGAGGAGAAGAGATTGATACTCTATTGAAGAATTGGAAAACGTGTCCTCCGCCGGGAAAGGTACAGAAGCAGAAGAGAGGAGAGGAGAGAAAAAGTGTCCTCCGCCAGAAGGACCGCTCTTGGGGGTATGGAAAAAGAGGTCCGTGTTTTGGGACTTGCGGTATTGGCCAATCCTCGGAGTGCCTCACTGCCTTGATGTCATGCATATCACGAAGAATGTGTGTGAGAGCTTGCTTGACACCCTGTTCAACATGCCAGATAGGACCAAAGACGGGCCAAAATTAAGATACGACCTGATGGTCCTGAATATCAGGAGCGAGCTTCACTTACCTCCTTCTACGCGTGAACAGACGGAGGAGGACGAGGATGAGGTGGAGGAGATGGACGACCGCAAGAGGAAAAGGGCTAAGCAACACCAAACTCACCGCCTGAAACCATCTTGCTTCACTCTAAGCCTCGACGAGCTCGCGCAAATATTCACATGCCTCCTCGGAGTGAAATTTCCCTTAGGTTACGCGGGGCTGATAAGCAGATACCTAGACACGGAGAAAAAAATCTTCAGCGGGATGAAGTCTCATGACTGTCACGTGATGATGACGCAGATACTTCCGGTTGCAATCAGAGGGATAATGGAACCGCACGTCCGTCAAACGCCCACTGGCCTCTGTAACTTTTTTGACGTCATCACTCGGAAGTCGATAAGCGTGAAGAAACTCGGAAGGCTGCAGGAAGAGATCGTCACCATCCTATGCGAGCTTGAGATTTACTTCCCACCTGCCTTCTTTGACATTATGGTACATCTCTTGGTCCATATCGTAGACGATATCACCAATCTTGGGCCGGCATTCTTGCACAACATGATGGCGTTAGAAAGAATGAACGGGATCATCAAATCATTCGTTCGTAACAGGGCACACCCGGATGGAAGCATCGTCCAGGGATTTCTCACCGAAGAATACATCTCTTTCTGCAAGAATTTCCTAGGCGGTGAGAAGCCAGCGGTTGGTTTGCCCGCAAACAAGCACCTTGACAGGTTCATGGGGGTAGGCCACAACACTGGCAAAAGGGTAATGGACGCGGACTCCTATGGTTGGAGAGCCGACTTTGATAGGGCCCACCTAGTAGTGTTACAACACATTGACGATGTCGACCCTTGGATAGAAGAGCACAAAACCACGATAAAAAACAGTGCTCGCAGGCCGATGACGGAAGATGAGATATTTAGAGCACACAACTCCTCTTTCGCGACATGGTTCAAGAAGCAGATTGATGCCGATCCCCCGCCAATGACATGTCAGAAAGATAAAATTGTATTGGCCTTGTCATATGGCCCCGCGCCCAATCTGATGACTTATCAAGCATACGACATCAATGGGTACACATTCTACACGGAGGAAAGAGATAAAAGTAGCGACTATCAAAACCCGTCTATAACGATGGAATCTTACACGGGCGAAGAGATTAGAAGATACTACGGAAAGATCGAGGAAATCTGGGAGCTTGACTATGTTGGGGTAAAGCTGCCGATGTTCCATGTCAGATGGTCTACAAACGTCACGAAACAAGACGAATATTTCACCACTATGTCGATGTCTGAAGCCAACAAACCCAAGTCCAAGAACCCCACCGCGCAAAATGAGCCCTGGGTATTGGCTAAGCACATGGAGCAATGCTTCTTCATAACCGACCCGACAAAGCCTAGTCGTGTTGTCGTAAGGAGAGGAAAAAGGGCCCTTGTCGGAATGGATGGAGTCGCCGTTGAGAAGGATTTCGATGGCTTAGTCGGAGACCCGATGATGGAAGAACCCGGTGAAGACGATGCACCATACACCACAAGAAGAAGCAATACCACACTACCTAGAGCAGGTCTTTCATTCACAAGAAGAAGTCACGATATGTCGGTCACGTATTCAACATCGACCAAGAAAGGCAAGAGTAAGATTGTGACGAAAGGTTGAGAGAGGCAAATACTCGCGATATGTGTGATATAACATGCTAATAGCTACTATGTACAATGTGTTTTCAGAAGAAAGACTTGCGGTATCTCGTTAAATCAATCTATTTACGCTCGATGCGACACTAAATATTTTTGCACATGTTAACTTTCATATGTATGTAATTTTTAAGTGAAAAACATTGTGGGAGCCCCCTCTAATAGCATTCCTATTGCTCGATGTGTCCCGGGCCGGGGTGGGCTGTGTAATTTAGAAAACCTTACCACAGGCGCATCTGTGAGAATATGCGCCTAGGGTAAAAGTTATCACAGGCGCATCTAGTAAAACATACGCCTGGGCTAAGGCTATGCGGGCCCGCGCAAACCAAAACCCTGAGAACTTTACCGCATGTGAATGTGCTAAGTTATGCGCCTGGGGTATGGGTCTGTGGGCCCGCGCATAACAAAGCGCTACGACCTTTAGCGCGGGCGCATTTGAGCAGAATTCGCCTGAGGTAAGCGTTACCGCAGGCGCATATAGAGCGTTATACGCCTGGGGTAATATTTCACAGTGCTAACTACCGCGCGCACTTTCTTCTCTCTCTTGCGCAAAACAGATCCCCAATTCGCACAACTTCCCTCTCGCGATCCCCAATTCGCACGCCGGCCGCCGTGGTCTCCGTCGTCGAGCACGCCGTCGTCGAGCAGGAGGAGGAGGAGCGGGAGTCGAGCACGCCGTCCAGCAGCAGTCGCCCACGCCCACGTCGAGGAGCAGCAGCCGTCACCCACACGCCGTCCAGCACGTCGTCGAGCACGCCCACGCCCACACCGCCGTCGCCCACGCCCGCGTCCAGGTCAGCCCCCCTCCCGCCTCCCCCATCTTCCTATCCCCCCTCCCGCGTCTAGGTTGAGCAGCAGCCGCGCGTCCCTCACTCTCTCTCTATGTCCTCTCCGTCCCAATATCATTCCCATGGAGCCTCGGACTGGACCAGGCACACGATGGATTCCCACTGGTTCCGATTGAGTGAATCCCCCACAAACATCATTCTTTTGTTCCTTAGCTTCTCAAGAAGCAACTTAGCGTTGAACCTTAGCGTTGAAGCAACTTTGAACCTGATAGCTTGCTTTGATGTTTCTCTTAGCCAATGTTCATCAACAAGATTATACTAGTCAGTCTGGGTTGAGCTAGCCACGGTTGTAATTGTGTGCCTATGATTTCACTATTGTGAATGCACAGCCTACAAATGAGTAAGATATAAGTACACTCAAGCATTAGTCATGGATTATATTTAAGGTGGCACAAAATCTAAGCTGGCCTTGATGACAATCCGTCCACAAAAGCACCAAGATGTATTCTAGAAGGGAACAGAGGAAAATCTATATACATTAAAAAGTTACAGATGTTTAACATCTAGATGCAACTGGAGATGAAACAATGAAAATAACTTGTAATGATCCACAAATGTTAGAGTGCTCATTTTTATTTTAAAACAGAGTTTTATACCACCAAAACATTTAGGAAGTATAGACTTGTCCAGTGACTGCATGGTAGCTTTCTATCCCCAGTTACTTGTATGAATACTACACGATGAATTCTTGTGCATTGTCAAAGCAATATTGCAGCAGGATATAGCATCACAACTTAGCTGATTTCATCATCTGCAATAGAATTGTCCTTATTTTGCTGTTAGTTTCCACCGGCATGGATAATCTTTACCTATAGCTGCACCTGCCGGACGTAGTTTGAAAGCTGGAGATGTCCATTCTTTTCATACGGTTGACTGAAAACGCAAGCTCTAGGTATCTAACAACTGATATTATTTAGCTAATACCCTTGCGCAGTCATGTTTAATGTGGAATATTCACACAGCCTGTTTGCAATTGATATCGAACTGTTGAGTCAACCTAACTAATTAACGGGTGTGTCGCTAGCAGTGAGGGAGCTGAAGCAATCAACCTACTGTGACGGCGTAGAGCAATTGGTTCCCTACTGTTGTTTAATCTATATGTGTTTTAAGTGATGGCCTACTGTTGTTTAAGCTATTGTGCTTAGCATGATTTTGTGAAAGGTAATTAGCAGTAGAACAAAAAAACATCACGTGAGAGTAAATAGTTAGGAGCTCGTGGTAATGATCCCTGTTTTTTACTAATGCCAAGTAAAAAATGTTCTATGAGTGGCTCGTGAAAGAGCTAGAGAAAGAAAATACATTAGAACATTTTCGTCAAGAAAAAACATGTTAGAAGATGATAAAATTACGTTTTGTCTACCAGATTCCAGATATATATAGCATATACTTATATACCCAGATGTTTATAGTAGTATAGTACATACATAGCCGAATAATTGAGTCGTTCCAGTGTTGGGCACAAGTGGCTTACTGCATATATAGCAACAAAACAGGTTCGCTTCTATAATCTACCGTCACCAGGTGCAATACTTGGGCAATGATTAGTGTCCAGCCAGCTACGAAATAGTCTTAAATTGTTTCCTTAAATAAATCAACCTGTCGGTCCAAAGTGATGCCGATCTCGAGTTATTTCTTGCTGTTGCAACGTTAACATGTCGACTAAACTTGTGCTGATGTCCAACTCACGCGGCTCAATTTGCCATTTCCCACAGGTGCATGATACTGTTGGATAGCAAAGATACATATTAGGTGAGCTGGCCGCCATCACCTTGTACAATTAAACTCATCCTCGGACCCACCCTGGTATAACGGCGTGATGTAACAGGAGAGGACATGTGTGCCTACAGAAAACAAATCAAGCCAACTAATGTATTATTATTAATAATATGTAAAAGGGAAAAAAATACCACATATGATGCTTTTCCTGTAGATCTTATCCTCTAGCTTTGGGGCAACGCAAGAGGGCATGGATGTGAGCTATGGTGCTAGCTAGGCACGTAAACATAATATGCACCATGTGCAACCTGCTACCCCAAAAGTAATCTGCTGGTCCTTGGTGAGTGCATGTAGACATCCTGCATCAATTATTCACACATAATTGATGCTGAGTCCTGCATTCAAGTCCCGGGACGCTATTCTGACAGGGAGAGAGGTACACTACATAGGGGTAGCAAACAAGGGGAGCTTCAGATGAGCAGTGACCAGATAAGTTAACATATATATATATATATATATATATATATATATATATATATATATATATATATATATATATATATATATATATATATATATATATATATATATATATATATATATATATCCTTCCTCTCCTCTTGGTGTCTTGCTGTTTGCGGACACGGGACGGTGCATCCACAATACCATCCTTGCCTTGTACTGTATCTGATACATTTTTAAATCCTTAATATTTCCATATTTGGAAAAGAAGTCAGTCAATTCAGTATCTGATACATTTTTAGGAAGCATTCCAATGAAAAGCTTGTGTTCTGCAAGTCATGGCAAGTGTAAAACATGAGTTAACTGTTCGTATTTCAATAGAGTATACGGACAAAGAAATCTCGAGCAACAACATGTGTACAAAAAAATCAGGCAAATACATCAGGTGTACACAAACAGTGACCATACCCAGCCTCTCCAGCTCTCCATCAGCATATTTTACTGCCTGCTGCTGCTTGTTTAAATGTTTAAATGTGTTTAAATGTTACCTGCTGCTGATGCTACCTGATGCTACCTGCTGCTGCTGCTGCTTGTTTAAATGTTTAAATGTGTTGCTGCTGCAAGAGGTCAGAATAGGAATCACCTAGCATTGAATCAATATGTTTAAATGTGCTGCTGCAGCAGGTGGTACCTGGGAGTACCACAATGTATTTTTTTTTGCTCTTGTTCATGTATCAGGTCACTCATGGATACATATTGTGATATTCCTGGGATGAGGTGATGACAACAAGAAGCTGTTTTTTTTTGCCATGTGTGCATTCTATTTATGTTGTAGGTACATTGAGTGCCAATGTTTTGCCGGAACGTTGATTCATTTCCGTTCCGGCGAATTTCTGGCACTCCGGCATGACCATTTATAGATAAGGTCATGCCGGTTTTTTCCGGTGACTAACCTAGTATACGTTTTGTCTACTGCTAGCTAGGCATGTCTTCTTCTACTACGGATCTGGCTTTATTGGACCACTACATGCTTATGGTCAGAGAGTCGCAAGAGGAAGAGAGAGCCAATGATGGCGGTGACGATCGGACGACTGACTAGCCCCCCGACGTCGAGCCCCACAATGATGACGGGCTCACCGGTGGCGAGGAGGAAACCGTTGATAGTGGCACCGGGGGTCCCTCAGGGAGCAGCACGACGGGAAAGAAGCGTCGACAGCGAGCTCCGAACAAGGTCGGCACCGTTCGAGAGAAATTCACGGAGGTGGATCCTTCCAGTGGCACGCCTGTGATGCCATTGGACCTTGTGAAGGGGTACTTCCTCCAACTTGGCGCGATCCTTCGAGACGTCGTCAATGTCAACGAGCCGACTCTCAAGAAGAAGCCAACTCTGCGCGCCCAACTCATCTCGAGGCGGAAAGCGCGGTACGAGTTCCCTCCCCCCTACAACAACGAGAATCTGAAGGGCAACCTGGTGAACAAACTCGCCCTCACTAGATTCACCAAAGCCCTGAGCAATTACAAGACTATGGTGAGGGCGATGATTAGGGAATCGACACCATTCGAAGAGATCTATCGCCACTTCCCGCGGATTACGCCCGATGACTTCAAGACTTTCCTAGATAACCAGTCGTTTGATTTCACTAAGAATCAAACGGAATGGGGGAAGGACCTAGCGTCGAAGAACATCGGTCACCACAATCTCGGCTGTCGTGGCTACGACGGGAAGGAGCCGGTTTGGGCGAAAGAGGACCAGGCCTACATTGAAAAAGGGATTGAGAACCCTTACGCCAAGTATGCCCATGACCCGCAATTCCAGAAATTCATGAGGTCGAGGTACAGAAAAGTAACTCCGACCGGGGAACTTGTCACGGACCCGAAGATGGTGGAGGGTGTTATTTTGGCCACGGACGATAGCGTGAAGAATGTTGAGAAACTAGTGGTAAGAAATTTACCATTTCATGCAACTCATCATCATCAAGTCCATGATTTCATTCTAGTACGAAACCATTTCTAAACTGTTCATATGTTGCTTCTTCAGCTAGAAGAACGACAGCTTGAATCTTCCTTGTTGCAGACGTCGACGGCCAAAGTCGCGTGGGATAAGCCTTTCATCAGGGGGTACAACAAGCCAAAGAGCCAGGACCCTCTGAAAAGGCCGCACTTAGGCCGTATCACCGGCGGCGGACTTAATAAGAAGCACGCCAACTATGGCTTGGCTGAGCCCAACACTAAGGAGTCGCGGGCGGCGAAGAAGAGCTAGTCGATCGAGGAGGCGGAGGCGCTGAAGAAGAAGGTCCAGGACTTGGAAGAAAACATGGAGAAGAAGATTGAGGAAAAGGTCGGGGAAAAGATAAAAGCGCTCATCCCCGCCGTATTTGAAAAACTATGTGGCTACATCGCCGGGGGCTCACAGGGGTCGTTACCTACGATCAACATACCGTCGACGTTGGTCGTGCCCGCCGCCGGTGGTCCATCGACGTCGGTCGTGCCTGGTGCGCCCGCCCCCGCCGTGCCCGACGCGCCTGCCCGCGATGGACCGTCGACCGTGTCCGGCGCGGCCGATGGTCCGTCGATGTTATTGTTGCTCGACGAGCCCACCATCACCTGTGGTCCTTCGACGTTAGCCGAGCTCAATGCCCTCACGGTAAAATATTGACCGTCTCAAGCTGTAGCCAGTTCAATATAACCCTACTCTCTGACATATCCATGCATGTTATCGCAGGCTGACGCGACGGGATGCACCTTCCTGCTAAAAGTGGGCAGCGAGTTGAAGGATGTTGCAAAGGGGAGCATCTTGCATCCACTCTCCCGCAAGTACCACTGCAGAGATATACCGGCCAACGAGCTTAGGGTTCACGTCGATCTAGTGCTACCGGGATTCCAGGACTTGTATCCTCCTAATCAACCCGCCGATGCCGACAGCGAGCTGAATCTCGGCCAACTGGACAATCAAATGTTGCTATGGCCGAAAGCCCTTATTCGGCTGAACACCACGTCATGGTCGGCGCCAAGCCAAGGCATGACCGTCACCACTACACCTGTTGCGCCCGCGGCAAGCCAACAAGACAAGGTCCAACATGGCAAGGTCCTCTCTCCACCTCCGGTGGATCCTCCTCCTCCCGAGCACGAGACGTCAAATGACGAGCAACATCACGAGCATGAGACCCATGACGACTACATGGATATTGAACTTGATCCCATTGACGATTTCATAAATCAGTTGGATGGCGAGAAGCAGGTTCCTCCGGAGTTACCCACCAGAATTCTTGATATCCAGAAGAAGGTACATGGCGAAGAGGGCGGTTCTTCTGAGTTACCCACCAGAAAAGCGGATATCCAGAAGAATCTAACCTATTCCCAAGAAACTCCCGAGGAGCAGACGGCCTTTATGTTTCCACAACCTATGCTAGTTACCCCGAATACACTTCGTGCTACGGCCGAGGAGGCGGTAAAACAAAGCGGCACTCCCATCTGCTTGAGGCCGAAGAAGCATCGGAAGAGGCCGGCAACCAACAAGAAGAAAGGTGGTGCCTCTTCTAGTAGCCAGCCAGCGGGCGCCCGAGTCCTGGACCGTTTGCCGCCCGCCGTCCCGTGGAGGAAGGTTCATGAGATAGGTCAGCCGATGCTGATGCCAGATGTTGTCGCTGTCATGGGTGGTGACATGAGGACCATCCACGACGGAATTTTGTTCAAAGAGAATGAACTTCTATGTGAGAAACATCCCTCCTACCCGCTATACGTGGTCAAGGTGCCCTGATCCGTGGGCTTTGTGGACACAAATCCCGCAGAGGTGTTCTTCATCAGATACGAAGACATATTCAGGGTCTTCCACTTGGGAAAGCTCGACCGAAGCATTGTCCGCCTGGTATCGCTCCACATGGCCCACGATATGGTCATGGAGAATACCCCGCACATCGCGATTATGGACCCCTACTACATGGTTGAGGACTACTTGCGGTCACCTGTGGACCGGGTTGTTATCACGAACTACATAACGGGGTTTTTGATAGATAACAAGGATAAGAACGCCATTCTCATGCCATACTTTCCCCTGTAAGTAGTCCTCTCCGCTTCCCGTCGTTACATTCTTTCTAGTATCTCCTTAGTATTCCGATTGATGATATTGATGGCTTGTTCGAAATATTCTGCGCAGAAACGGAGGATGCGTACTCATCTTCATGGAACTGCATTGGTCGCAATGCACTTATCTCGATGCGGCTAGGGCGGTGCAGAAGGACTACAACGACATAAGAGCTATTCTTAATAGTGCCCTCAACGGCTTCGCCGCCGATTTAGGCAAGCCCCTAAAAAAGGAGAAAATAGTCCGAGGCGCCTACGTGTGCACCCACGTAACAAACTTCCCCTGCCTCATGCAATCGGAGCAATAATCTGGGTTGGAAGCTTGGTATGCCATCTTTCAGATGAGGGAGTACTTAAAGGATGCCCAACAGGTCCAGCTACCAAGTCATCTCGAGGACCTGACCACAAAGATGGACAACACCCCCGATGAATATGTGCGGGCTGAGTTCCGTCGCATCCAGCGGAGAATCTGCACGATACTCTCGTCGGATGTCATCACTCGGGGTGGCTTGTTCTTCCACGGCCACGCACCACCGAGCAACCGTGACATAGAAGCACACCTACGAGAGCAACGTGACACCCGGACATTCAACACGCTAGAAGGCGTTCGTCCGTTCCCGCCGAGACCATAGGATTGACAAAATGTTAGTATACACTTGCATCATATAACTTTTAGTCCTTTATTTGTCGTGTTTTATTCGTAAACCTTGATGCTTCTATTTCTTTGATAGTTATTTGCGGTCTATTATCACTTTCGATGCTAAACTCGTATTTTTGTCCTATGCACAGATGACATGGTATGTTGTGTATATCGGGAGGGTTCCCGGAGTCTACGACGACTGGGAACAATGCCGGAGACAGGTGCACGGTTTCAGCGGCAACAGCTACAAGGGGTACAAGACCATGGTGGAGGCGGAACCTCGATACGCCACTCACCTAGCGAGAGAGAAGACGGAGAAGACGAGGGCCCGGATGACCACCTTCGCGATCGCCGTGCTTATACTCCTTGTACTCCTAGTGTTGATGCTACTTGTTGTTTTGCTTGTCTAGCTAAACTATCGATTTGTTTGAACTATCTCGCTTCGAGACTATGTAATATTTGTTGAACTATGTGTTGATGATCGAGACTATGTGTTGATGATCGAGATTATATTATTTATTGAACTATTTCTGTTCGAGACTATGAACCTTAATTCTGTCATTTTGTTGTTATTCTGTCATTTTGATACTTATTTCTGTCATTTTCCTGTAATTTTGTTATTTTGGTTTCTTTTATTTTTTGACACAGCAAAACCATACCCCAGGCGAACAGAATATAGTACCCCAGGCATACAGTGCTTGTTCGCCACAGGTAAAAGGCTTACCCCAGGCGCACAAGGCCTATTCGTCTGGGGTATGTCAAGTTACCACAGGCGCATTTTGTAATTCGCCTGGGGTAAGCCATTACCGCTGGCGATATGGTCCCAAGCGAACTGAAATGCGCCTGTGGTAGGCCTTTTCTGTTCGCCTGGGGTAAGATTTTCCCTAGTAGTGCCCGCCAGTGTACCTTGGCGACTTAGGGCAGGACAGCAGCAGCGCCGCCTTGAAGGCGGAGCCGCTGAGCGACGATGACGACGCCGACTACACCAAGATGTACAAGGCCCTAGGCATGTAGGCGACTACGCCGTCTTAGTTTAAATTTCGTCCAAAATATGTAAAAAAATCGCCTATATTCGGCCCCCTATCAATGACCACAAGAATATATTATGAACAAAAGGAATCACAGTAGTACATATAAAACAGTACTACCTAGTATGAAATAAAACAAGAAAGATATGTTTGCAATGCCTGGTTGGATTTTGTTCAAGAATGGGGAATCCTACGTTGAAGCTATATGAGAAAAAAAATAAACAAATACTACATAATTGAACATATCAGAGTGTACACATAATCTAATTCTTCTATCGCTGCATCAAGAGAAGGAAAAGTATGGAGCAATTAAAATTCCTAGTAAGTAGAATGAAATATATGTAGCATTTGAAAAAGCTGAAGGTGCCACTGCGCCAACCACTTCTACTTGTATGCTTGACTAAGCTAATTCTTTATAATATGACATGTTAAGTGAACATGTCAAGTGAATTGAAAAGAGTACATTTTTTTTTGTGTGGAAGAAAAAGTTGGCAGCACCTGGCACGGTTTATGCTCCACGCTGTTGCTGGTTGCTCTTATACTACACATAATAAGAAAAATGCTCAATAATAAAGTACAATATGGTTTAAAAAGACAAAAATGATTTGTCTAAGATCCTTAGGACCGAGCCTGAATTAGAAGATTAAAAAATGGCTCTAAGAATCTTAGTTGGAAGGCTAGAACCCTACTATGACCGCTCTGAAAATTTGGGCAAGTTGAAGAGTTAGCTCCCTGGCATAGCAATACACAATTCAAGCCATTTTGCCCGGCTAAGGGAGAGTGAAAACAATATACTTGCATGGTACAACACTTGCCTATACACGGCCTGGCTATTTTCACCAAGGCCAAACTTTTAAAGTTAGTAAAATGGCTTTAGTGTAGAGGATTAGAAGGCATATAAATATAATGTAACTACTCAGGGGTCTATTGTTGATCTATTGGTGATATGAGTTATGTTAGTTAATCCCATTAACATGCTGACAGGAATTGGTGTCATTGTTTATAGAACATTGAACAAAATGGTATTACAAGGAACCAATGTTGAAAGTATAGTAATGACCTGTTATGTCTTTTAGTAAGTCAATATGGGAGTAGACTAACAACCTTCAACTTTGTAATGGTGTTGGTTCAGTTCTAAAAATAGGATGTTTCGTTTTCTCAATTCTGATGCCGATTATGTACTTTCTCTAAGAACATCAAACTTCTTGCTTCCGATTATGTACTTTCTCACGGACCCAATTGATCATGTATTATTTTTTCTTCACGAATGTGATGTGTGCCTGCCTGCATGGGTGCAGTGTATAGCACTAGCAGCAATACGCGCCGGCGAGGACCGCGCCGTCATCATTGAAACTCGAACGTGAAATCGCGGCGTTGCCGCACCCATCTATTTTAATGAGCTAAATGTACAATAATTTAGAAAATTCTAATCATGTATATAATCGACCTTTTCAAAATTTCGAATTACACATGATTCAATCAAGATGGGATATATTTGTTCCAGTTTGAGGTTGCTTATTATTACGGTTACATGAATGCGCAAACCGTAGCATGTCTCGGAGTGAGAGGTTGTTAAAACTTAATTGATGACACGGGATTTCAACCGTGTTAGTTAAACAATACCATACGGTACAGTTAGCATCTTTCCTCATCTTACGACTTGAACGAAACATTCTGCAGCAAAGAGTGTGCTTTGGGGGGGGGGGGGGGGGCGTTGGCCCCCATACCGGAAATACTATACCTATGGCCAAGCTGCCTTTTTTTAAAATGGAAACCCTTAGGTCCCAGCCTCTGCATAGCATTTGTCCTGGACATAAGCATGAATCACAAACAATCGGGAATATTAAAACGTGAAGTGAGAGATAAGTATTTATTTGAGGCCAACAATCTTCATTTACTAATAAAATCTGGAGATTCGGTGTGCTTGCAAAGCTAGGACTTCAAAATATCACATTAATAGTAAGGTTCCAAGTTTTATGGTTTTCACAAGCTTACACGAATAATTAAATCTAAAATTAACTACCATCTCAATATTCCATCTCTCCATCGTTCGTAGCAACTAAGAAACTATGTCAGAGTAGTTAAATCTCTAAATTAAGGTTTCTGAAGAAGAAAAATGCAAGGGATCTTGTGCTACTCAACGTTTGCTGCCGATTCTTCACATCGGCGGCCACCTACATCCCATTTTGGTTGTAGCGACAAGAATAATAAATGTGATGACAACTTATGTCTCGTCGGTTCTATATATAGAGATATTCGCCATCCAAACTTGGTGCAGCTTATTCCCATTAAGAAATGTCCATTTTTCTTTTGTTGCGAATCACCATGGTGTTACAGTCGGCAATTCTGAGGAGGTCAAGCCATCCTAGTCATGGATTTCATAGAGACCAGAAAACATTCTCCATTATATTGAACCGAACCTGCATAATAAATAGAAACAAAAACGGTACAGTTAGCATCTTTCCTCATCTTACGACTTGAATGGAACATTCTGCAGCAAAGAGTGTGCTTTGGGGGGGGGGGGGGGGTGGCCCCCATACCGGAAATACTATACCTATGGGCAAACTTTCTTTTTTTAAATGGAAACCCTTAGGTCCCAGCCTCTGCATAGCATTTGTCCTGGACATAAGCATGAATCACAAACAATAGGGCATATTAAAACATGAAGTGAGAGCTAAGTATTTATTTGAGTCCAACAATCTTCATTTACTAATAAAATCTGGAGGTTCGGTGTGCTTGCAAAGCTAGGACTTCAAAATATCACATTAATAGTAAGGTTCCAAGTTTTATGGTTTTCACAAGCTTACATGAATAATCAAATCTAAAATTAACTGACCATCTCAATATTCCATCTCTCCATCGTTCATAGCAACTAAGAAACTATGTCAGAGTAGTTAAATCTCTAAATTAAGGATTACTTTTTCCAGATCTATAACTGAAAAAACATGCTTTTCTTATACAATTTTTACTCAGCTCTTGTTCATATCTACTAGAGATGCTTCAGTAATCCTACGTTTCACTTAATTTTCTATTCTTTGATGTTCTATGTATCTTAGATACCCATGGCTTTACGCAAGTCATATCAGTGAGGGGATCTCATCAGCGAGTGGCAAAAGTAGAGCTAGTTAGACTGAAAGACGCATATGCTGGGTTTTAGCGGCAACAGCTACAAGGGGTACAAGACCATGGTGGAGGCGGAAGCTTGATACGCCACTCACCTAGCGAGAGAGAAGACAGAGAAGACGAGGGCCCGGATGACCACCTTCGCCATCGCCGTGCTTATACTCCTTGTACTCCTAGTGTTGATGCTACTTGTTGTTTTGCTTGTCTAGCTAAACTATCGATTTGTTTGAACTATCTCGCTTCGAGACTATGTAATATTTGTTGAACTATGTGTTGATGACCGAGACTATGTGTTGATGATCGAGGTTATATTATTTGTTGAACTATTTCTGTTCGAGACTATGAAACTTAATTCTGTCATTTTGCTGTTATTCTGTCATTTTGATACTTATTTCTGTCATTTTTCTGTAATTATGTTATTTTGGTTTCTTTTATTTTTTGACACAGCAAAACCATACCCCAGGCGAACAGAATATAGTACCCCAGGCGCATCTATACCCCAGGGGCACAGTGCTTGTTCGCCACAGGTAAAAGGCTTACCCCAGGCGCACAAGGCCTATTCGCCTGGGGTATGTCAAGTTACCACAGGCGCATTTTGTAATTCGCCTGGGGTAAGCCATTACCGCTGGCAATATGGTCCCAGGCGAACTGAAATGCGCCTGTGGTAGGCCTTTTCTGTTCGCCTGGGGTAAGCTTTTCCCTAGTAGTGCCCGCCAGTGTACCTTGGCGACTTAGGGTAGGGCAGCAGCAGCGCCGCCTCGAAGGCGGAGCCGCTGAGCGACGATGACGACGCCGACTACACCAAGATGTACAAGGCCCTAGGCATGTAGGCGAATACACGTCTTAGTTTAAATTTCGTCCAAAATATGTAAAAAAATCGCCTATATTCGGCCCCCTATCAATGACCACAAGAATATATTATGAACAAAAGGAATCACAGTAGTACATATAAAACAGTACTACCTAGTATGAAATAAAACAAGAAAGATATGTTTGCAATGCCTGGTTGGATTTTGTTCAAGAATGGGGAATCCTACGTTGAAGCTATATGAGAAAAAAAATAAACAAATACTACATAATTGAACATATCAGAGTGTACACATAATCTATTTATTCTATCGCTGCATCAAGAGAGGGAAAAGTATGGAGCAATTAAAATTCCTAGTAAGTAGAATGAAATATATGTAGCATTTGAAAAACCTGAAGGTGCCACTGCGCCAACCACTTCTACTTGTATGCTTGACTAAGCTAATTCTTTATAATATGACATGTTAAGTGAACATGTTAAGTGAATTGAAAAAAGTACTTTTTTTTTCCGTGTGGAAGAAAAAGTTGACACGGTTTATGCTCCACACTGTTGCTGGTTGCTCTTATACTACACATAATAAGAAAAATGCTCAATAATAAAATACAATATGGTTTAAAAAGACAAAAAATGATTGGTCTAAGATCCTTAGGACCGAGCCTGAATTAGAAGATTAAAAAATGGCTCTAAGAATCTTAGTTGGAAGGCTAGAACCCTACTATGACCGCTCTGAAAATTTGGGCAAGTTGAAATTAGCTCCCTGGCATAGCAATACACAATTCAAGCCATTTTGCCCGGCTAAGGGCAAGTGAAAACAATATACTTGCATGGTACAACACTTGCCTATACACGGCCTGGCTATTTTCACCAAGGCCAAACTTTTAAAGTTAGTAAAATGGCTTTAGTGTAGAGGATTAGAAGGCATATAAATATAATGTAACTACTCAGGGGTCTATTGTTGATCTATTGGTGATATGAGTTATGTTAGTTAATCCCATTAACATGCTGACATGAATTGGTGTCATTGTTTATAGAACATTGAACAAAATGGTATTACAAGGAACCAATGTTGAAAGTATAGTAATGACCTGTTATGTCTCTTAGTAAGTCAATATGGGAGTAGACTAACAATCTTCAACTTTGTAAATGACGCAAAATGCATATTCTGAAATTTGTTACACAAATGGCGTTGGTTCAGTTCTAAAAACAGGGTGTTCCGTTTTCTCAATTCTGATGCCGATTATGTACTTTCTCTAAGAACATCAAACTTCTTGCTTCCGATTATGTACTTTCTCACGGACCCAATTGATCATGTATTATTTTTTCTTCACGAATGTGATGTGTGCCTGCCTGCATGGGTGCAGTGTATAGCACTAGCAGCAATACGCGCCGGCGAGGACCGCGCCGTCATCATTGAAACTCGAACGTGAAATCGCGGTGCTGCCGCACCCATCTATTTTAATGAGCTAAACGTACAATAGTTTAGAAAATTCTAATCATGTATATAATCGATTTTTTCAAAATTTCGAATTACACATGATTCAATCAAGATGGGATATATTTGTTCCAGTTTGAGGTTGCTTATTATTACGGTTACATGAATGCGCAAACCGTAACATGTCTCGGAGTGAGAGGTTGTTAAAACTTAATTTATTACACGGGATTTCAACCGTGTTAGTTGCACAATACCATACGGTACAATTAGCATCTTTCCTCATCTTACGACTTGAACGAAACATTCTGCAGCAAAGAGTGTGCTTTGGGGGGTGTGTGTGTGTGGGGGGGGGGGGGGCGGTGGCCCCCATACCGGAAATACTATAACTATGGCCAAGGTACCTTTTCTTTTTAAATGAAAACCCTTAGGTCCCAGCCTCTGCATAGCATTTGTCCTGGACATAAGCATGAATCACAAACAATAGGGCATATTAAAACATGAAGTGAGAGCTAAGTATTTATTTGAGTCCAACAATCTTCATTTACTAATAAAATCTGGAGGTTCGGTGTGCTTGCAAAGCTAGGACTTCAAAATATCACATTAATAGTAAGGTTCCAAGTTTTATGGTTTTCACAAGCTTACATGAATAATCAAATCTAAAATTAACTGACCATCTTAATATTCCATCTCTCCATCGTTCATAGCAACTAAGAAACTATGTCAGAGTAGTTAAATCTCTAAATTAAGGATTTTTTTCCAGATTTATAACTGAAAAAACATGCGTTTCTTATACAATTTTTACTCAGCTCTTGTTCATATCTACTAGTGATGCTTCAGTAATCCTACGTTTCACTTAATTTTCTATGCTTTGATGTTCTATGTATCTTAGATACCCATGGCTTTACGCAAGTCATATCAGTGAGGGGATCCCATCAGCGAGTGGCAAAAGTAGAGCTAGTTAGACTGAAAGACGCATGTGCTGGGTTAATTTCTTAATATTATGTAGGTAAGAAACTCTGAATATGAGAATTGTGAATGGAACAAGAAGTTTGTCCTAGACGCAGTTCTCATCGGTTCTTTCTGTCATCTCTTCATTTCTTGTAGATATGCTGGTTATGAGATTATATTTTGGTAATATTCACAATCCAAACACTTTGGTCTACAGGAGTGAAAAAATGTTAATCCGTCTTGTTTTCCGTTATTTTGTTCATAGTAATTAGAAATCAATATGTCTGTAACTTAAATACTCACATACTAAAGCGAGATCCTTGCATCAGATTTGATTACAAATTCTAGCACATGATGAAATAAAGTCAACACAAGAGATGGAGGAGGGATTTAATGCTTTTTCTATATATGAAGGACACCAATATATATGTCGATACAAAGATCGATCGATTGCATCCCTACAAGTTTTAGGGTGCCTGGCATTTTTATAAACCGTCCATCCGGCTCGATCAAACGATGGTAAAATAGACGGAACCGGACCGACGGAACCTGACGGTACCAAAAGTGTGGGGACGGAACCAAGATATTTGTGGGGACGGTACCAAAAGCGTGGGGACGATACCAAAAGCGTGTGGACGGTACCCAAATTACGTGGTGGGGATGGTACCAAAATTACGTAGCAGCACGTTGCACGGTAAAAAAAATTACAAATATTTCGGTGTGGACTGCACATTCCCACGCAACGTGCAGCCTCGCTCTCTCTCCCCGAGTCCCCACCGGTACGTGTGCAACATGCAACGTGATGGTACCAAAATTACGAGAGAGTGAGGCAGACCCCCGGTACGTGTGCAAGTCCAAGTCGAAGAAGCTGGGGCGGACGCTGAGCTCGCTGTGGAAGAACAGGGGCTTCTCCTTGTACCAGTACTAGGTAGCGGAGCTCTGTTTGAGTTCAGGAGTCGATCGTCAGTAGAATCTGTACATGTCCTCTTTCTCTTGGTCTTGCTTTGTCTATCTTCTTCTTCTGTGTTGCTGCGGTGGTTTCGGTTGGGTAAAGTTTAAAAGGACTTTCTTCTTCTCCCCTGCTCGGTGGGGTGATGTAGGGCATTTTCCCCCTTTGCCTTGTCAGGACATGTAACATGTATACTAGACGTATAGCGCGCTTCGCTGCGCCGCCAGCTGTGAGTGGTTATCTGGTGCGTCAGGTGTGTCGCATGCATCATTTTCTTTCTAAAAAAAATTACATCTTGGCAATGTTCTGATCTGACAATTTTATTAGGCGTTGGGCTCGATAGAAGGCGTTTGATTTGGCATCAGTACTTTATGAGAGAAATTATAGGTGAGAGATCACCTGAAATATCAACCCTGCTAAAATTTTCTTTGAATTTCACTATCTGAGAGACTTATCACAAACCAAGAACAAACACACTCCACATAAAACATATGATAGAGCAAAGACGTCAATTAGTCACACAAAACACATATCCCAGTTCAAGATACACCACAGGCTTCACAAAACCGTGCAGAATACGCACCCTAGATTAGAAGTCTTGCAATGAAATGCTTGCACGACAAAATAAACATCACAATAGTTCTGTCAATAGAGGCGAAACATGACCACACACTAACAGTATAGATGCGACAGGACCGGTCCGGTTTGGACCTGTTACTGGACCTGTGCACCTATAGCAGAATTTCAGGTTAAAGGATCAGCCCGCACCTCTTGTGATAGGGTAAGGGTAACCTATAGGTTTACCCTGTTGTGCTCTGTTTTTAGTACATACATACTGGCTACGGTAGTCTTCTAGGCAGGGCATGGGCATGGACAAGGAGATGAACGAACGGGAACATCACATGTGGACGAAAGCGAGGGAGAAGACGACGTCGGCGAACTAAGGGCAGCAGCGGCACCACGGTCTAGCTATGTGACGACGAACACCCAAAGCACGTGCCCTCCCGACTCGATGGCGTCGGTGGACACCACCCGCTCGCCGCCTCCGACGCCGACAGTGACCGCGTGCCGTGCCAGCGTTCAGCCCCGACGGTACTCGCACGTTCTTTAGCTTGTCGTGACCGGCCACGGGAGCGCGCCATCGTGCTCCTCGAAGGCGTCTGTCGTGGAGGAGGCCAACCAGCACGTCAAGGCTTCCCCAGAGGCAGGGAGCAGTGACCCACTGACCCGGGTGGCCGACGAAAGGGGATTCGGGCGAGGCAGTTATTGGTGGGCTTGGGGCGGGGCTTGCCTAGCCAATCCACTGCGGGCGCGTGAGAGCGACCCAGCGGCGGCGTGCAGGTGATCGGCGTCCCCCATGGCACCAGAGTGGAGGTCGGTTCTACCCTAGGGACAAGAGGATCAGGGTCAGGATGGACCTATTTTTGTGTAGATCGACCCTCTATCCTAATAGTAACGGAATCCAGGTCCGGTCTGGCGGGCCACGGGGCCGAACCGGACCTGTCGCATCTTGAACTAACAGACCATGAGAGCGTACAACATTCGAACATGACAGACAAGTCTTGTAGACACAACTTTTCCCATCCAAGATGCAGCAACCTGCCCTTCCTTGCACTCTGAAACCCGATTAAAGTTTAATTAGCTACTGCATAGCTGGATGAGAAGAAGGTGCTTAAACACACCGTCCAAGCATGGATCACCGTACCTTCTTCTCCATCTTAAAACAGCTTTTGGGCATAACTATAACCGACTCCTGGTGGTACCAGAAAAAAACTTTTTACTAACGATCAGCACGGAGTGAACATCGAGAATAAAGCAAAGTAGATAGAAATCATGATATTCTAAAGAGGATTCCATATCAGCAGCACACACATCTTCAAACTGATCGGCGCTAGTCGAAGATTTTTCGCCTGTACTTCCCTGGAACGATAATAAGTTTCAGTGGCCTTTCTTGACAAATCAAATAACAGAATATTTAGAAAGCGTATGCAGATCGAGACAGCTAGAGGTGGCATAGCCTGCAAGAACACATCGGTCGACGGTGCGGCAAGCACAGCTTCATTACCGGCACGAGAGCCTTCAATATGAGCATCGATAAGGCGAACAACAACAAAACCAAATGTGCTTTCCTATTAATCAATACTGCTGGACTGAAGTAACAGAGAATAAAGTGTGTAGAAAGAACGTAATTGTATTTCTTTGAATTTTGTCCTCACTTTGCTTAAGTAGGCTACAAATCGAAAAGCAGACTAAAATCTATCCATAGAGGGATAATTTTTTATTACCAGAAAACTGATCAAAACAATAAGAGGTAATATAAAAACAAAAGAGTCAAATGATGGTATTCAATATACACAGATTACATTATAACCATAGAAAAGATAGGAAGTGCAAAAAACGAACTACTGACTATGGTGAAGCAGGAAACCAACTGGTAATGGAAAGCAAGTACACATAGTATAACTGTATATTACCTAGGCTAAACATGTGGTGTCTCAAAGTGCATCAACTCTTTTACGTAGCTCGAGCACTCAATTTCTACAAATGTCATCTGCACACATACATTGTGCCTAAAAGTGCACGAAATATTGTAGATAGCTGCAGCATTAAACTTTTGCAGATACCTAATGCTAGTTGTCAAAGCATCAACTTGGTCCTGGCAGAAGGATAATTCTAACCGACGCCTGCTGCACATTGATAAATGGAGCACACCATGAAACAAACTATTTTACTTGGACAACAAAAGCAGACCGTCAAACTTTAGGATAACTTACCCAAAAATATGACCTGATGTTTGTCTTCTAGACGGAACATGCAAAGAATATAGCAAGATTTTACTCAATGATGCACTGTTAGTTTTCCACATGAGCTGAGCTGAAAAAAAAGGAGAAATAAATAAATTCTGAAATGTGTATTTACTGATCTCTAGTTATAGAAATAAGTAATCACAGGTTTTAAAATCTCCATGAACTCAAAATCATCTTTCGAAAGAGATGTTCCTCTATCTAATGTTGGTATGGGGTATATATTATATGCAGTAAGAAATACTCCCAAACCGAATTGAAACATCATTTTGCTGCGGGATGGATCATAACATTCTGTTGCTTCTCCCGTGGACCCAATAGAGTAACATGATTAAAAATGGGCTGAAGCTGCACATACTCGGAACTTAATTTGAAAGCCATATTTCAACCCGGACGCTTTTGGGATGCTTCTAATAACCAACGAATGGCAAGTGCTCTTCCTTGTTTAGAACCTATTTCAATTGCAACTTTCCACGTCGATCCTTTTTTTTATTACGTCTTATTTTTACTCCTATATTGGGAGTTACTCTACGTATTTCTTGACGTAAAACCAATAGTGAATTTGTTTCTGTCTTTTGTTGAATCTTTTTCAGATAGAGAATTGATAAGCCAATGATTTTTTTTCCGTCTTTCATAATATGGTTAACCACCATGTTAACTAATCGATTACATATCATAGAACTTGTCAAGAATTATTCTAGTTTTATGACATTGAGTACTATCTATCAATTAAAGAAATCCATGAAGCATCATCTCAGATCGGTTGAAGCGACCATCAGACCACATAAAAGGCGTGAAAGAGAAAGATCCATTCTGTGAAATAAATAGATGTACCTGCACGCTGCAGGTCGTCGTCGACCAAATATGCATCGGGTGCTGCATTGGGGAAAATAAGGGCAGCAACACCGTTCTCCTGATGGTAGACCAGGTAGGGGAGCCGCCGGGTGACTTCTCTCCGGAGCCCGTCTCCGTCCGATTCCAGTCTTCTCCTCCTCTGGGTGGATTCTCCTCCTAGTCGAACATCCGCGCACCACAGATGCGGAAATGGCGGCCGCCGAAGGCGACAGAACGGACCGTCGTCCTTATTCCAGAGATCCTCGGCGCCGAACCGGATGAAGCGGTCGGCGAGGTCACGCAAGGAGGTGGCCCCATGTCCCCATGGTCGGCGGCAGGACCGCCTCACGTTTGGAGGGGCACCGGCCGCTGCCGGTATTCGGTGCCGCCCGTGCTGGCGCCGATGAAGGAGGTTGTCGAGAAGCGGTGCCGATTAAGGAGGCTATCGAGAAAGCCGTACTCCGAGAGAAACACCGACATCAACAAGTGCACCGGCAGCAAATAGAGGCAAATAAAACCTGATGTGCAATCAAGATCGACGGGAAGGAGTTATCCCAGAATCGCCGGAAAGGACTTGTTTCTCGCCTCCGCGGCTGGCGGATCAATGGCGGGGAAGGAAGGCACTGGAAGGCCGGCCGGAGCACTTCGCCTAGTCGGGAAGATGGGGACGACGTTCTAGGCAGCCGCTGCCGCCGTAGTCCTAAATCGCGGTGAAGTCTGACGCGACCCTTTGCCTGGTCAACCTATAGACGACCAAACGGATGTGTGGACGCAAAAAAAAAAACCTTCGATCGACACCTGCAATGCATAGGCAAGAAGACCCATTCTACGGTTGCTGGGTCCATGAAACAGTGGTCACCACCAAAATGAACTCATCAACGCACTAAGGTGGGGCCAGAAGCTCCCAGAAGCCGGGTCTTCTACCAAGCTTAAGGTTGTAGTAAATATTAGCCTCGTTACGAGATGCTTTTTCTCCCCTTTTTAATCCAGGTATCATTCTCTTTGTCTATATAAGATGATCTGCCGTTCACTGGCAGGTGGACTCCCTGATCCTGAGGTCCCTGCGATCACTGTAGTTCTTTCTTTTGCGTGGAGCAAAGCTGTTCTTTTTTCTTCAGAAGCCTCAAATAAATTATGAGATTTATTTACAACAGTTCTGTTATTCATGCAGGTAAAGCTTCTTGTTTCTGCGTAGCACAGCCTAGTGAGGATAATGACACGATGATACATGATCAGGCCCGCCGACACGAATAGAAGTCTCAAACAGAGACTACATCATGCTGCACAAGGGTCGCATGTGCTGTCAAGATTAATTCGGAACGGTGAACTGGCTCTAAAAAACAAGGGACTACATCACTTTTAAATCAACGGCTACAAAAAATCATGTTATTATCAACGGCCTCAAAAAAATATCCTCGACGGAACTGGACGGAACCCGTAGTTCTTTAATTAGGTTATGTTTTCGGTGTTTTGTTCTTAGACTCTAACCAAGCCAGTTTGACATTTAATTTTCATATTTCAGGACACACCATATCTGCACAAATTCCTAAGAACTGGATGGGCGCGCCAACACGCGTCACTATGGTCTAGTAAATGACTATAAATATGCTAGCAGAATTATCACTTTTTTTCTTCTCTAACCATGAATTCAATTTTAATATGTTTTTTTTGGGTTACAACATTAGGGCATGTCAATCATTTTTTATGACGATCTATATCTATGGGACATGCTTTGGGTTACAACATCAGGGCATGTCATCATCCAACTTATTACCCTAATTTCATATTTCCGCATGTTATAAGGCGCAAGATCACGACCTAGCATCTAAACATGTTTCCGACCCGTTCCACCCCCCGGGGACGTCGATCTCCATTATATTCGTCACAGAATGAGTGGACCCGTAGAAAGGGTTTGTACACCGATTGGTTGATCGGCTACCTTGAAGTTTCTGTTTTAACTGGATCATTCTTTCTCTCCGTCGGTAGCCTGACCCTTGTTTTTCTTTTGAAGATCATTGATCGGGTTGTATCACCCACGGCCAGTCGTCCTCGCAGGTCTCTACACCGACATCGGCATCGATAATCTCTTGCCTCCGCGCCTGCTCCAGCTTCTCAGCTGGCTGCCACTCGATAAACTGCGAGGGGCTCTCCTTAAGTTGTGTGCACCCCCGCACACCTGCCTTGGCAGGTTCTTGCATGCGTGACCCGTTCAACTGGATTGTCTTCGACGTCATCGACCGGGACTTCAACGACAATGTCACCATCGACCGTCGTCTTCCATGACATGGCTCGTACAACACTTCCATCAGTATGATTACCCGATCGTGATTCTCCACCGATCCTGTCGGACCGCTCTTGGACGAGGTAAGGCGCTTGCATCGGTTGTGTTATCCAGCAGCAACAGCGCATCCTCCTCTGCATTGCCTCTCCATTGCGGCAGGTGTTTGTAGCTTAAATCTTAATGTGACCAGTCCTCATAGGAGTCGGCTAAGGCATCCATACCCAATATGCATGCATTACCAGAAGGTACATAGTCAAGTAAGAGAGCGAACCTCCACGACGGCCCAGATTGCTCCCGCTGCAAAATGCACGCGCGATGCCTCGTGTACGGCATGAAGAGATAACAGCCATAGACCAAGTCTGTTGGTTTGGGAACCAGAACTTCTGCCCTTACCATGTCAAATTTGGTGCCTACGACATGATGAAAAATATTGACGGACGACCATTCAGATGTTGTAGTTTGAATTGATAAGACCATAGCATATATCTCATATGAATGGACAAATCTAATCAACGGTAGTGATATAATTATAATGTTTATCTCGCTCTTATTTATGTATTATACTTGTACTGAAATATATGCATACCCAATGTCACATTTTTTTTTAGAAATGGGAGCCTAGGCCCCGGCCTCTGCATCAAAATGATGCACATAGCCGGTTTTTTATTAAATAAGCAGAAAAATCATCCAGAGTATGTAACTTATTACAATCATGGGTCCGAAAGCGTGGCCACAAAGACAAGCCACCGAAACATAGACGAACTACGCATTAATTCGCCTAGAATGAAGCCACCCAGCCTGGCTGTAAATAGCCCGAACGACCGCCATCAAACGAGCACAGCCGGAATCCATAAGTCCTCGCTGATCCAGAGGGAGAAGAAAAGCCCACATCTGGATAGAATAGACCGCCTTGTTTACAACCTGCAAAAAATGAATATTCGTTTGTTTGTTAAAGACCAAATCATTGCGGCAATTCCAAATTGCGCATAGGAAAGCAGCCGCACCAACTCGTATTCGTGTTTTTGTTTTCCTATCAATACCATTTAACCAGTTACCAAACATATTCGCGATGCTAGCAGGTGGATAAATGCTATAAGTAAAGTGTATAAGACGCCAAATATCACGGGCAAAAGGGCATGTTATAAATAGGTGTTCGACAGACTCATCTGTATAGCAAAAAACACATTTTTTTAGAACCATGCCAATTTCTCTTTATCAAATTGTCTTTAGTAAGAATAACTTTCCTGTTAAGAAACCATAGAAAGATCTTAATCTTTAATGGTACCTTTAGTTTCCACAAGTATTTCCGTAAAAATCTTGTGGATCCATGCATCAAGTCAGCATAATAAGATTTAACCGTGAAAACCCCATCCATTGTGAGATTCCAACTAAATAAATCTTTAAGATTAGATAAGGAGACCCCCATCAATCTTTCAACCAGATGCAACCAACGGTCCCTTCTGTGACCAACCAAAGTCCTCCGGAACCGAACTTCTAGAGGATTATGGGATAGCACCTCCGCCACCGTAACGTTTCTATGAGAAGCGATGTTATATAACGATGGATAGGAATGTGATAACGGTTTATCACCTAACCATGTATCTTCCCAGAAATGCACCTGCTGACCGTTTCCTAAAGAGAATTCGCCCCGTGAAAAAAAATCATACTTAATCCTCATTAAACCTTTCCAGAAGGGTGAATCCGAAGGTTTACTCTCTACCTGAGATAACGTTTTATCTCCTAGATACTTATTAGAGAGTAACTCTTGCCACACCCCCTCCTCTGACAATAATTTATAAAACCACTTACTTCACAGACACATGTTCTTAATTTGTAAGACCTCGATTCCTAATCCCCCTTGATCTTTGGGACGACAAACAATATTCCATTTTGTAAGGCGGTATTTCCTCCTTTTGACATCGCTTTGCCAAAAAAACCTTGAGCGATAGAAGTCCAAACGTTTCCTAACACCCACTGGTATTTCGAAAAAGGAAAGCAAAAACATCGGTAAACTGGATAGGACAGAGTTTATCAGCACGAGGCGATCCCCATAAGACAACAATTTCCCTACCCAAGAACTGAGTTTCGTGTCAAATCTATCCTCAATTGGTTTCCACTCTTTATTAAGAAGTTTTCTGTGGTGGATTGGTATGCCGAGATATTTGAAAGGTAGCGTTCCGACCTCACAGCCAAAAATAATTCGGTAATCATCTTGGGCCTCTTTCGCTTTACCAAAACAAAAAATCTCGCTCTTATGGAAGTTAATTTTAAGACCAGACAGAAGCTCAAACATCGCAAGGATGAGTTTCATGTTCAGTGCCTTTTGTACGTCGTGTTCCATAAAAATAATCGTATCGTCGGCATACTGAAGTATGGACACCCCTCCTTCGACAAGGTGAGGAATCAATCCTCCAACTTGACCATCCTCCTTAGCTCGATCTATGAGGATAGCCAACATATCCGCTATAAGATTAAAAAGAATAGGTGATAACGGATCACCCTGTCTCAGACCTTTTAGCGTTTGAAAATAATGACCGATATCATCATTAACTTTAATCCCGACACTTCCCCCTTGAACAAAACGAGCAATCCAATCACACCACTTAGGTGAAAAACCTTTCATTCTCAATACTTGCTGTAAGAAAGACCAATTCACCTTATCATAAGCTTTTTCAAAGTCAATTTTAAACAAAACCCCGTCCAATTTTTTCGTTTTTAGCTCATGAATAGTTTCATGTAATACCACAACTCCTTCCAGAATATTTCTACCGGGTAGAAACGCTGATTGAGTTGGTCGGATAACTTTACTCGCAATAGAAGTTACCCTATTGGTACCCACCTTGGTGAAGATTTTGAAACTAACATTGAGCAAACAAATGGGTCGATATTGCTCGATACGACTCGCATCCTCCTTCTTTGGAAGTAACGTAATAACCCCAAAGTTTAATTTAAATAATGGTAAGTCTCCATCATAAAGCTGAGCAAACATCGCCATTAAATCGACCTTAATCATCTCCCAAAATCTCTGATAAAACTCCACTGGGAAACCATCCGGACCCGGAGCCTTATTATGTTCCATCTGAGAGATTGCTTCGAATACCTCCTTGTCCGTAAAAGGAGATGTAAGAATACAATTTTCCTCATATGATATTTTAGCCATATCCTCCGTCCTCTCCTCTACTAAAGAAACATTACTCGGCGCCGGTGCCCCGAATAATTTCTTATAGTATTCCGAGATAAAAGTTCTAAGGTTGATCTCACCTATAATCGTTCCCTCATCCTGCTCCAATTGGAAAATCATTTTCTTCCTATGTTTCCCGTTTGCAATAAGGTGGAAATATTTCGTATTATTCCCTCCTTCTTGTATATGTTTAACTTTTGCCCGTTGGGCCCATTTGGATTCCTCATCTCGTTTCAACTTACGTAGGTAATCATCGGCCTCCTTTTTTGCAGCCCGTTCGGCCACTGTCAAAGGAGTCGATTCCGCCTTAATATCTAACATATCTATGAGGGCTGTTAGTTTATCTTTTAGTTTTCTATATTCCCCGCTCTGATTTTTCGCCCACCCCCGTAAAAATTGCCTCAGGTGTCTTATCTTATTTTGCCACCTATCTAATGGGTTTTGCCCACAATTAACTGACCTCCATTCCTTACAAACCAACTCATAGAAACCTTCTTGGCGTATCCAAGAAAGTTCAAAGGAAAACTGACTCTTATTTCCCGCATGTGCTTGAGTCCCAGAGTCTAAGAGCAGTGGTGTGTGATCTGACCCCTTCGAGTCAGAGCATGCACCGTAACCATAGGATATTTCTGCTCCCACTCAATACTGTTAAGAAAACGATCGAGCTTTTCATACGTCGGATTATCTCCCCAACTAGCCCAAGTAAATTGTCTTCCGGATAAAGTAATCTCTTTCAAATCCAAACTGTCGATAATAGCATTAAAAATAAACGGCCATCTCGCATAAAAATTATCATTACTCTTTTCTTCCTGTCTCCGAATAATATTAAAATCCCCCCACTAGTATCGGAAGTGTTTCGTTATCACAAATACGTACTAACTCAGCAAGAAAATATGGTTTCTTTGAGTCTTGTGCAGCCCCGTAAACTACAACAAAAGCCCATTCAAAACCATCTGCTTTAGTCTTAACATGAAACTTAAGGCAGAAATCTCCAGACACAAAGGTTTGTGCCGAAAGAGTAACGCCATTAAAGCCAACAAGCATCCCTCCAGAGCGACCATGAGGAGGTAAACAGAACCACGTAAAGTCCCTACCCCCAGCAAGAAAGTCCAGAAAATGCGCAGTAAAGGAGGATCTTCCGGTTTCAATTAGAGCAATGAAATCAAGTTTATGTTCCTTAATAAATTCATGAACCGCCAAATGTTTTGCATGATCACCAAACCCATTACTATTCCAGATTAAGCCTCTCATCTCACTTCTTAAATTGTTTAATTCTAGTACTTCTACTAGGTTTAGATACAGTACCTAAATTCTTCTTGCGGTTACGTTTAACCGTCTTTGAGAGCATTGGATAATCCGTTTGATCATCCTCATGCTCGACCTCGTCACAGAGATCCTCACTCAGATTTGATGCTTTCGTAAGAGTCAAAGAAGAGTTAGAATCAACCAGATCACCATCTAACATTTCTTTTAAATTATTCCGAAGAAAAATAAGAGACCTATCTTTTTCCTGCTCTAACAAACCATGAATAGATGCATCAATTTGCTGCCTGTTTCTACCTAGTGACACACCTAACTTATCAGCCCGCGCTTTAATATCCGAACTAGAAAAAGATAGTAACGATAAACCAACGGGGATGGGGGGAGTACCTCTAGGAAAGACGACATCCTTGCGGTGCGCAAGGGCCATCGCCCGCAGCTCTTGAGGAAGATCCGCATCCGGTTTCGCCCGCAAGCGTGCACTAGAGCGGATCTCAGTATCAGCCGCTGCGAGACCCCCATATGCCATCACCGCCGCCAACGAAGGACGCGGTGTCGTGGTCAACACAGCTGCCAACCCCAACCCGCCTGGTTGAGGTGAGCTATGTCCGACCGGCAAAGGGGTCTCCCCCGTCGAAGTAGACGCCATCGCCACCGTCGACGCCCCCACACCCAACCCGCCTGGTTGAATGCAGGGCACCGTCGGTGACACAGCAGTAGTCGGAGAAGATACCACGCCCTCCCCATCCAACCCGCCTGGTTGGATGGAGGGCAAGTGTGCACCGTGAAACTCACCGTTGAGACGCTGTGGCTCCAAAACTCCGCCACCACGCACATAGCAGGAAGGCGAGTTGACAGATGGCGTTAGGTATCCGTTTGATACCAAGACCAGCCGCCCATCACCAGTCTCCCTCAACGCCTCATCGTGGTAAGCACCCCCAGCCGAAACCATCAAGTCATCCATCCCCTCAACCGAGCCAGCAAACACTCCCAAAGAATCCGAGTCAATGGCAACTGCCTCCACATCAGAAGGATGTGTGATCTCAAGCTGCGTGTTACTCATCGAAGTAAGAAGAAGTCGAGCCTCTCTGACAGAACTAGCCACGGATGGTGAAAGAACCACCCCGGGGGAGAACGTTTTCTTCACCCCGTTAACATCCGTCTCCTTCCCAGCCGGTTCCGAAGACCCACTGGTACCACTAGTGCTCTGTTTGGACATATCAATGTCCATACTACCAACAGCCGGTCCTTTTTGTTTTGAATTCGCACCATCACCGTCGTCTTCATCACGAGTATCATTTTTGGAGTCCACTACCATCTCATCCTCATTATCAGAATTAGGATTTTCCACCTGAAATTTCAACTCATAAAAACCATCACGCAGAAACACCGGCCAACCATCAGGAACAAGTGTATAATCCATACACCCCACAAGAACTCTCAGAACACCATGCTTACGAGTAAAATTCATATCTACTCTCAGAGTCTTACCGAATAACGAGCCAAGACTCCACAAAAGTAGAAAATCACCTCGATGCTTAGGTGGGATATCTGACACTCTAATCCAGATCTCAGGCAAAAGCCACATAGGCTTCATCTCCGTAACCCAGGCCTCCACAGTGATCACACAGCTGCTGTTAGGAATATGACACGCACTGAAAACGATCATACGATCCAATTCAGCTCTAGTAGGAAAAGAAACCTTATAAACATTGTCACTTACGAGAACCACCTCCCATCTGAACTGCTCGGAAGGCACCAATCTCTGGAGCTGGGAAATAACCTCATCAACAGAAAGCGATCCTCCTGTGATAGTAAGTTTACCCAGCCTGACGGAGTCAATCTTGAGCTTGTACGAAGCCGTAGGCACCGCCTCATAAAACATCAGCCCCTCGTTCAGAAAACCATGTGTGATCACCTGTTGTTTAGCAACTGACAGAAGAGGACAATCATCGGGGGCATGCCCCATGCCCTCGCAATACTCACAGACCACTTGAGTACAAGCCGCACTCACATGACCTTGCACTCCACATAGGAAGCATTTTGCCTTCTCGTTCTTTTTTGCCTTTTCGCGTTCGGATCATCGACCTCCTCCGTCGAGGGGCCAACATTAGCCAACTCCGAGTGTCCCTTGGACTGCACCAAAGCACCACCAGGTGCAGACGCGGCAGCAGCCCGCAACGCGTGATCTCTGCCCGTAACCGGCAGAGGCACCATGCGTACCGCGGCAGCGGAAGAAGGGTCGGCACCCGCGGCAGAGATTGGCGCTGCCGGCTGCGCCACGGCAGGCATAATTGGCGACGCGGCAGGCGTAGCCAGCGCGCGCGGTGCGGCCACTGCAGGACCCGCTGCCGCCGTCGCAGCTGTGGCGACCGGTGGTCGATTCACCGTCGTCACACCTTGCGCGCATAGGGCCTCCGTGACACGCCGAACGACGGCCTCCACCGACGCTTCGGTGAAGCCCCCGTTGTTAGGGATCGCCGCCGTGGTCGCCCGCGGCACCACCGGCCCACGACCACGTCCTCTTCCACGGTAGTTCCCCCGCTGCATGCCTCCTCCCGCCGCGTTACGGTAGGGGTACCGGTGTCGATCATCCCCCCCCCCCCCCCGCCGCCGTTGCCGTATTGGGCGCCGTTGAAGCCAGCACCCGCATTGAATCCGCCGAACGGCGCTCCGTTCCCGGGACCGAAATCCCCTTGGCCTTGATTGCCCCTCCCGTTCAGACCACCGCGGAAGTTAGGGCCAAAGCCTCCCCTCGCCGGCGGACCACCACGGAACGGAGGATGACCGTTGCCACGCTCACCGCGGCCGTCGCCGTAGTACCCCCTCCCTCCGCCTTGGTTCGCCATCGAGGATACGATGGGCGCTGCGCCTCTGTTCCCGTACCCAAGCGATCGAAGCCGAGGGTGGAAGGACCACTCGATACGGTCTAAGCCCGTGTGGCTTCGTTTCCGATCGGGAGTCCTAGGGAGGCCCAAACAAAGTCGGTGCATGGGGCCCGTGTGGCCCACCGCGTTCACCGGATCGAAATTTGAAACAGCAGATCCACCGCGGGCGGCGATCATCGTCTTCTCCGGCGACGGTTCGCCGAGGAGGACAGAAACACGCCCCTTCTTCCCTACTACGAACCACGGAAGATCATCATCTGAGCTTTGAGTAAAGAAACTAGGGGGCATAGACTGGATCTTGAGCCGATGCTCTCGGTGTCCCACCGTACTCCCCTTCGCCATTGTCACCACAAGAGGATCCGCGGTCGGCTCCTCGGACTGCGGCGTGACTGCCAAGGCGATCGCTGCCACCCGCTGTTGTCTCCTCCTCTCCAAGAGCTTACCGTGCCTACCTTTGACCATAGATCCTCCTGTGATAGTAAGAAAGTTCAAAGGAAAACTGACTCTTATTTCCCGCATGTGCTTGAGTCCCAGAGTCTAAGAGCAGTGGTGTGTGATCTGACCCCTTCGAGTCAGAGCATGCACCATAACCATAGGATATTTCTGCTCCCACTCAATACTGTTAAGAAAACGATCGAGCTTTTCATACGTCGGATTATCTCCCCAACTAGCCCAAGTAAATTGTCTTCCGGATAAAGTAATCTCTTTCAAATCCAAACTGTCGATAATAGCATTAAAAATAAACGGCCATCTCGCATTAAAATTATCATTACTCTTTTCTTCCTGTCTCCGAATAATATTAAAATCCCCCCCACTAGTATCGGAAGTGTTTCGTTATCACAAATACGTACTAACTCAGCAAGAAAATATGGTTTCTTTGAGTCTTGTGCAGCCCCGTAAACTACAACAAAAGCCCATTCAAAACCATCTGCTTTAGTCTTAACATGAAACTTAAGGCAGAAATCTCCAGACACAAAGGTTTGTGCCGAAAGAGTAACGCCATTAAAGCCAACAAGCATCCCTCCAGAGCGACCATGAGGAGGTAAACAGAACCACGTAAAGTCCCTACCCCCAGCAAGAAAGTCCAGAAAATGCGCAGTAAAGGAGGATCTTCCGGTTTCAATTAGAGCAATGAAATCAAGTTTATGTTCCTTAATAAATTCATGAACCGCCAAATGTTTTGCATGATCACCAAACCCATTACTATTCCAGATTAAGCCTCTCATCTCACTTCTTAAATTGTTTAATTCTAGTACTTCTCCTAGGTTTAGATACGGTACCTAAATTCTTCTTGCGGTTACGTTTAACCGACTTTGAGAGCATTGGATAATCCGTTTGATCATCCTCATGCTCGACCTCATCACAGAGATCCTCACTCAGATTTGATGCTTTCGTAAGAGTCAAAGTAGAGTTAGAATCAACCAGATCACCATCTAACATTTCTTTTAAATTATTCCGAAGAAAAATAAGAGACCTATCTTTTTCCTGCTCTAACAAACCATGAATAGATGCATCAATTTGCTGCCTGTTTCTACCTAGTGACACACCTAACTTATCAGCCCGCGCTTTAATTTCCGAATTAGAAAAGAGAGTAGCGATAAACCAACGGGGATGGGGGGAGTACCTCTAGGGAAGACGACATCCTTGCGGTGCGCAAGGGCCATCGCCCGCAGCTCTTGAGGAAGATCCGCATCCGGTTTCGCCCGCAAGCGTGCACTAGAGCGGATCTCAGAATCAGCCGCCGCGAGACCCCCATATGCCATCACCGCCGCCATCGAAGGACGCGGTGTCGTGGTCAACACAGCTGCCAACCCCAACCCGCCTGGTTGAGGTGAGCTATGTCCGACCGGCAAAGGGGTCTCCACCGTCGTAGTAGACGCCATCGCCACCGTCGACGCCCCCACATCCAACCCGCCTGGTTGAATGCAGGGCACCGTCGGTGACACAGTAGTAGTCGGAGAAGATACGACGCCCTCCCCATCCAACCCGCCTGGTTGGATGGAGGGCAAGCGTGCACCGTGGAACTCACCGTCGAGACGTCGTGGCTCCATAGCTCCGCCACCACGCACATAGCAGGAAGACGAGTTGACAGATGGCGTTAGGTATCCGTTTGATACCAAGACCACCCGCCCATCACCAGTCTCCCTCAACGCCTCATCGTGGTAAGCACCCCCATCCGAAACCAGCAAGTCATCCATCCCCTCAGCCGAACCAGCAGACACTCCCAAAGAATCGGAGTCAATGGCGACTGCTTCCATGTCAGAACGCTGTGTAGTCTCAAGCTGCGTGTTACTCATCAAAGTAAGAAGAAGTCAAGCCTCTCTGACAGAACTAGCCACGGATGGTGAAAGGACCACCCCGGGGGAGAACGTTTTCTTCACCCCGTTAACATCCGTCTCCTTCCCAGCAGGTTCCGAAGACCCACTGGTACCACTAGTGCTCTGTTTGGACCTATCAATGTCCATACTACCAACAGCCGGTCCTTTTTGTTTTGAATTCGCACCATCACCCTCGTCTTCATCACGAGTATCATTTTTGGAGTCCACTACCATCTCATCCTCATCATCAGAATTAGGATTTTCCACCTGAAATTTCAGCTCATAAAAACCATCACGCAGAAACACCGGCCAACCATCAGGAATAAGTGTATAATCCATACACCCCACAAGAACTCTCAGAACACCATGCTTACGAGTAAAATTCATATCCACTCTCAGAGTCTTACCGAATAACGAGCCAAGACTCCACAAAACTAGAAAATCACCTCGATGCTTAGGTGGGATATCTGACGCTCTAATCCAGATCTCAGGCAAAAGCCACAGAGGCTTCATCTCCGTAACCCAGGCCTCCACAGTGATGACACAGCTGCTGTTAGGAATATGACACGCACCAAAAACGATCATACGATCCAACTCAGCTCTAGTAGGAAAAGAGACCTTATAAACATTGTCACTTACGAGAACCACCTCCCATCTGAACTGCTCGGAAGGCACCAATCTCTGGAGCTGGGAAATAACCTCATCAACAGAAAGCGATCCTCCTGTGATAGTAAGTTTACCCAGCCTGACGGAGTAATCTTGGGCTTGTACGAAGCCGTAGGCACCGCCTCATAAAACATCAGCCCCTCGTTCAGAAAACCATGTGTCATCACATGTTGTTTAGCAACTGACAGAAGAGGACAATCATCGGGGGCAAGCCCCATGCCCTCGCAATACTCACAGACCACTTTAGTACATGCCGCACTCACATGACCTTGCACTCCACAGAGAAAGCATTTTGCCTTCTCATTCTTTTTTGCCTTTTTCGCGTTCGGATCATCGACCTCTTCCGTTGAGGGGCCAACATTCGCCAACTCCGAGTGTCCCTTGGGCTGCACCAAAGCACCACCAGGTGCAGACGCGGCAGCAGCCCTCAACGCGTGATCTCTGCCCGTAACCGGCAGAGGCACCGTGCGTACCGCGGCAGCGGAAGAAGGGTCGGCACCCGCGGCAGAGATTGGCGCTGCCGGCTGCGCCACGGCAGGCATAATTGGCGACGCGGCAGGCGTAGCCAGCGCGCGCGGTGCGGCCACTGCAGGACCCGCTGCCGCCGTCGCAGCTGTGGCGACCGGTGGTCGATTCACCGTCGTCACTCCTTGCGCGCAAAGAGCCTCCGTGATACGCCGAACGACGGCCTCCACCGACGCTTCAGTGAAGCCCCCATTGTTAGGGATCGCCGCCGTAGTCGCCCGCGGCGCCACCGGCCCGCGACCACGTCCTCTTCCACGATAATTCCCCCGCTGCATGCCTCCTCCCGCCGCATTACGGTAGGGGTACCGGTGTCGATCACCCCCCCCCCCCCCCCCGCCGCCGTTGCCGTATTGGGCGCCGTTGAAGCCAGCACCCGCATTGAATCCGCCGAACGGCGCACCGTTCCCGGGACCGAAATCCCCTTGGCCTTGATTGCCCCTCCCGTTCAGACCACCGCGGAAGTTAGGGCCAAAGCCTCCCCTCGCCGGCGGACCACCACGGAACGGAGGATGACCGTTGCCACGCTCACCGCGGCCGTCGCCGTAGTACCCCCTCCCTCCGCCTTGGTTCGCCATCGAGGATACGATGGGCGCTGCGCCTCTGTTCCCGTACCCAAGCGATCGAAGCCGAGGGTGGAAGGACCACTCGATACGGTCTAAGCCCGTGTGGCTTCGTTTCCGATCGGGAGTCCAAGGGAGGCCCAAACAAAGTCGGTGCATGGGGCCCGTGTGGCCCACCGCGTTCACCGGATCGAAATTTGAAACAGCAGATCCACCGCGGGCGGCGATCATCGTCTTCTCCGGCGACGGTTCGCCGAGGAGGACAGAAACACGCCCCTTCTTCCCTACTACGAACCACGGAAGATCATCATCTGAGCTTTGAGTAAAGAAACTAGGGGGCATAGACTGGATCTTGAGCCGATGCTCTCGGTGTCCCACCGTACTCCCCTTCGCCATTGTCACCACAAGAGGATCCGCGGTCGGCTCCTCGGACTGCGGCGTGACTGCCAAGGCAATCGCTGCCACCCGCTGTTGTCTCCTCCTCTCCAAGCGCTTACCGTGCCTACCTTCGACCAAATCCCGCGAAGACGAGGGAGAAGGTGTCCTGTAGTACGTAGATCGTGGCGACTCCGATGCCGCCGACGCCAGGGAGGAGGGAGCATCGCCGTCTTCGTCTTCATCCTCCGAGAGGAGAGCCCAGAAGCGACCGCCGGCGAGGGGAACCCCACGGTCCCCCCTCGAGTCGCCCCCCGAGCTCTCAGTCATTTCGCCGTGCATCCATCGCAGCGATTGATAGGGAGAAGAAGCAGTATACAAGTGTAAAAAAAACCCAAACACAACCGGATTTCGGGGAACAAGGAAAGGAGCTGGCTGGCTGGTTGCTGCTACCGCAATCTGCAAAGGGGAAGTACACGAACCAGACGCGGAAGAGCCAGCGGCTCTTGCTCTTATCGGGAAACTTCGCCCTTTACAATGATTTGAATGTCACATGGTTATTTTCTTACAAAATATTCAATTCAGAAAATATTATATATGGAATCAAATCATTGTATGCAAAAGTATATTATGAGGAGATATTCTGCATGTGCTTGCTACGATAAGAGAATCTAATAACGGTGCTGATTTCCCAATTATACTCCAACTCAACTTGCGAGACGAATCTGTCAATTATACTCTAGAAGACTTCTTATTTATCCATACCTTATAACAAACAAGAATCACTACTAATATATTTGTCGAGGCATAAGTTTTAGAGATCTTTATCTTGATTTTTAATGATAGAACAATATATACACGTAAACCGGCACACTTATAAAATACATATATATATGCACCATATTACATCAGACTTCAAAATTAGCACAAGCGAACTTCCGAGGAATGAAATTTACAATAAATCAATTAAATTTTTGTCACAACAGACAATGTATAATTGGCGTCAGGTCACTGGGAGATATAAATTTAAAATGGATAATATGGTACAGTTTTAAAAATCCATAACTTCTTTATGTAACTAAACATGTGGCACTGGTAGAAAATAGGCCTATAGTCCCGGTTCGCCAGGGCCAGTAGTCCCGACCGCGCAACCGGGACTAGCTATGCGCGACTAAAGACCCCCCCTATAGTCCCGCGGACTTACGGACCGGGACTAAAGACCCGTCCACGTGGGCTCCAGGAGTCCGTCACGGGGGAGGACCTTTAGTCCCGGTTCTTGTGGCTAACCGGGACTGAAAACCTGCGCAGGTTTAGGGTTTTAGGCCCCCTAAACCTGGTTCCTTTTTAATTTGTTTTGTTTTATTTCTTTTATATTTTATTTTGTGTTTTATTTTAATTTTGATAAAGTTTCAGTACACATATATATATATTTTACGATACTATATACATGCATATATATATATATTTTACGATACTATATATGAAATTTCAAACAAGGAGAATTCAATAGGAATATATAATATATATTCAATATCGGGTGACCATATATACAACCTCGAACAAGTTTCCATATTACACAATTAAGATGGATGACCATACACAAATTCGAACAAGTTTCAAAGTACTCAGGGCTGATGCGTATAATAGTCATCGTCGGTGGACGCATGGTACTCTCCTTCCTTAGCGATGACATGCCTAAGGAACAATTCTGCTATTTCCTCTTGAATTGGTCGGAAGCGAGCTTCTGGAGTAAGCGCCCTTCGCAAGTTATTGAGACCAGTCCGCGTGATCTCGTCCTTCTTCCTCTCAGAGATTTCTTTCCGTATGTTCTCACAGACATAGTATCCACATAGACCGGTCCCCGGTGGCTGCTTATCCACACCTTTGACCATATTTTTAAATTGTAGCTGATGTTTGAATCCACCGACATGTCCAAGTGAGAACCGTCTCCAAACTCTACATTGCAAATAAAATTAAATGAACAAGGGAGTTATTAGCTTAGGAAATGAACAAAAGAGACCGATCGATATAGAGCGCAAATGATTGAAAAATAATTACCTTTGCATCATTTTTCTCATGTCGATCCAAAGATCTGTATTTGAATTCATAGAGTCAAAGATCAAAACTATGCAGTTCTGAAGATCAATTTTTAGCAGAATCCAGTGGAACCTGCGGACACGTTAGATGTACAGTCATGCATAACTTATCGATTAGACATACCATGCATGGAGTAAACAAAAGAGAATGGGAACATGAGAGAAACACTCACCCAAAAAGGTAAGGAAATAGAATATATCTTTTGGATTCATGCTTTTTAAAAAAATTGTACAAGTCTTTCTCCACGTCTTTGGGGTGACGTTCTAACATAGTTCCATTAATGATTTGTGGGTCAATGAACCCAACATCATGGATGAGTCTTACTTTGCATTCCCAAATCTTCAATCTGCATAATAGCGTACGCAACAATATAGTTAGGACAATATATATATATATATATAGTGTAGGCAATGAAGAACGAGATGAGGTAGAAATAAATCACTTACAGAACGTAGCAACTCAGGATAGATTTGTCGAGCTCATGCAGATTGAACAGCTGGAACAATTCACTCATCTCAACTGTTACAGAGTACTTTTTAGTGTGATGCTCCTCTGTATAATCCACATACACAAATTCTTTGTCGGTCCATGTTATGAAATGTTTGTACCAACGTAGCAGAGCTTGCATTAGTGGTGGTAGATCCTTTTCCTTCACAGGCTCGACGAGAGGCCCTTTCTTCTCATATTGTAATCCTACCTCAGCCACTGGCGCATCGTCTAGGCCTAAAAAGAGACGAAGAGATATATCGGCCTCAGACGCATTTTGCATGGCAGTAGGTACAGTCAATCCCATTGCTGCCATAGCATTTATGACCTCGGGGTCCTGTTCCGGAGCGGCTTTCACTATGAGCGGGGGGATCGATTGTTTACTCTGCATCCCGAGCTGGGCAACTTGTTTCCCGCTTTTTTTCATTTTTGCTTTCTCCTCCTCCAATATTCCTGCTTGCTTACGAAGTTCAATATCATAGTCTTTAGGCAAATTCTTCACGGCTTGGGACACGGTCGACAAAATACCCGTAGCCCAATAGTCTACAATCGGAGGGAATACTTCCTTGGGCTCAGGCTCCTTTAGCGCCTTCAGTCGGCCCTTCCATTTGTCAACGTCAGCCTTCAAGGCCAATTTGGTTTCAGCATCACTAAGTTCCCAAGGCCTTGGGGGGAGAGGCTTCAGTGATGGCTCCGGTACCCGTGTGGTCTTAGGTACATAAGGCTCCGGGTTAATAGACCAAGAGCAGGTTCCCTTGCTGTCCGCCTGCCTCTGTTTCTTCGCTGGAGGAGGAATGGGGGGCGACGTCTGCTTATCCTCCGGAGGAGGAATGGGGGGCGACGACTCATTATCCTCCGGAGGAGGAATGGGGGGAGACGGCTGCTTTTCCTCCGGAGGAGGAATGGGGGGAGACGGCTGCTTAACCGCCGGAGGAGGAATCGGGGGCGACGGCTGCTTAACCGCCGGAGGTGGAATCGGGGGCGACGGCAGCTTACCCGCCGGAGATTGTGGATCGGGGGACGGCGTCGAATGGCGTGAAGGAGGCGTAGGTGAACCAGCACCACCACCACCACCACCACCACCAGCACCTGCACCATCGGAGGGGGTGGACTTGTTAGCCTTGGCGTCTCGCCTGGAAACACTATGTACTTCTTTTTCCATAGAATGAACTGGCGCTTGACATCTCCAAGTCTTCTCTCCCCTTCGGGTGTAGCTATGTCAATCTCCAGGTCCTCAAACGCTTGGACTATGTCTTCCACCGTGACACGAGCATAGCCATATGGAATGGGGTTGTTGTGATGGAGTGCTCCAGGTGTACATGGTAAAGCACTGCCGGTAGCTACCTTCATGGAAATGTTCCCCACGGGATAATGCAGATCACATTCTTTCATCTCCTTTACATCATCCACGGGGTAGTGAGGCTCCGGTGCACGACTCTCGATCATCGGTGCATTAGCACCTGCAGTCGGGGCCTCCGTGGAAGCCACGCTGCTTCTCCGCTGATGCTGGCTTCCGAGATCCGCTGCATGTTCTTCATGCGGCCCTGCAGCCGCCGCTTTTTCATTCTCAAGTATTCTCGCCACGATCTTCTTCAACTCATTAAATTCCGCTGCAAGATTCGACAGTTGATCTGCAGCCCGGTCCGTACCTCTCTTACGACTTCTGTAACAGTACGGGTCACCCTCCTGGGAAAACCCTACTTTCCACGGCAATCTGCCTTTGCCTCGTACATGTCCTCCGTGTTCAGGATTCCCGAGGGCATGGGTCAGTTGGTCTCTCTCTCTGTTGAACGTGATCACGCCCTGTTGAGCTAAGGTCATTGCGTCAACAAGGTCTTTTGTGGGAGCAAACTTTTTCTGCCGGTGAACACACTCCCCTATCTCCGGGTCTAGCGATCCCCCATGCCCGTACCACCACATTTTGGCTCTTTCGTCCCATCCCTCTGTACCTAGACGGATTCCTCTTGCCCTCAGGCCGTCCTCCATTGCCTGCCACTTAGGCGCCGAAACGCGGTATCCTCCTGGCCCCATAACATGATGGTACTGTTTCTTTTCCGCATTAGTCTTATTTTTTTTCGACATTTCCTTGAAATGCTCCGATTTGTGTTGCGTCACAAATTCTGTCCAATCATCTCTCAATTTCTCATATTGTCTAGTGAAAATCAGAGTCTTGCCCTTGCTGACATATTCACGGAACAATTTTTTCTTGAAGTTCCGGAATGCTTCGGCCATCTTCTGAAGAGCGAACTCTTTGACTATCCTCCTCCTCTGACGTCCACCCGGAACCTCCTCACCGAATTCATCTTTTTTGTTGTATTCCGGAGGTAGAATGAAATGTGCAATAAGCTTTCTAAACATAATCTTTTTCGTTCTCTTGTCGACATAACTGAAACCAATACGTGCTTTCTTTGGCTCCTTCCATTCCTGGACGGTGATCGGGACGATGTCTCTAACAATGACTCCGCATTGGTTGATAAACTTTGTGGTGTGCTGTAGGGGCTTGCCGGTTTCACTAACTGATTCGATGGTATATGTTTCTCCATCTTTCATCGCCTTGGATTTGCCACGCTTTGTCATACTAGATCCGACCGAGGGCTAAAATAAGAAAGAGAGTCGCGCGCGTTAGTGCATATGTATTCACATTTCAGTAAGTTTGTATCACGAGAGTCCCAATGTATATATATATATATACCTCGCCGGAGGTGGTTGTTCTTTGCAACTGGAGATCGTCGTTTGTCAACGGTTGACCTCCGTCATTAATGTCCATTCCTTCACCTCCTTGATCATCGACAATGTCCGTTTCTTCACCTGTTTGATCGTCGACAATGTCCGTTCCTTCATGTTCTTGATCATCAAAGTTCAGATAAGCAGAGACTACATCCTCTTGTTGCTCATCTTCTGGGTCCGGCACATAAGGGATCGGGTTGGCTATCATGCCGTATATAATACCTTCAGCCTCCTGATCCGTATATTTGTCCGCCATATGTCACTCCTGCAGACATGCATGTAGTAAAAATTAATTAAGTATATAGGATACTTAGCAAATATTGTCGTAGAAGGAGGGAAAACAGATTGGTAGGGTTGCTCAAATGACTTGGAGAACCCCATAGCTAGGTTGCATTTGCTTTTCTGGTCATTTTGGTATATTACACTTAATATCCTGAATTTATTGAATTAAAACTTACTTTCATTATTTTAATGAATTTAACTCAAATTCAAATATGGTCTCATTTTAAACTTTGTCAAACATGAATGATAATGATATAAACAGATAGCTTACATTTTTGTGAACATTTTGCATATTTTTCCATAATTTTTGGAATTATAAATTAAAAGTTATTTAATTTAGAAGATTTAATTATGTTCTGTAATTCCATATACAGTGGGCCCCACGTGTCATGATGACGTCATTAAAAAAAACTCGTCAACACGTGGCCAGGTGACGTCATGATGACGTCACCCCTGGCGTCACACGGTGGCCGGCGGTGGCAGTTTAGGCTCTCGGGTCTCCGGCGATTCCGACGATTCCGGCCACGGGGGAGGGAACGGAGATGGGGAGGAGGCCACTGTGGTGCTCGCCACGGGGGAGGGGACGGAGATGGGGACGAGGCCACGGCCACTGTGGTCTCGCCGGCGGCGAATCTGGCCGCGGTAGCGAGCGCGAGGGCGGCGCGTTCTCAGTTCGTGGTCGCCGTTCGAGGGCGGCGCGTTCGCGCGCGATTCGTGGTCTCCGTTCGATGGCGTTGGTTCTAGGGCGACGGCGACGGCCCGCGGGGAACCTACCGGAGAGACGGCGACGGGGCGGGGACGGAACAGGGTGGAGGCGGTGGAGAGAAGGGCGCGACGACGGCGACGGCGACGGCGATGGCGACGGCGCGGTCCTCTGCGCGGGCGACGGCGACGGGGCAGAAGACGAGCGGGCGCCGGCGCGAGGGAAGACGAGGGTTTGGGACTTAGAAAATTTTGGGGCAGGAAGGCATCACACATATATAGGTCCAGCCTTTAGTCCCGGTTCGTGACAGCAACCGGGACTAAAGGTCCCCTGGGGTACCCTCCGCGGGCCTTTAGTCCCGGTTGGTGTCACGAACCGGGACTAAAGGTCAAAATTTTCGCGGCGCTTTCGTTCCCGCGCAGAACGAGCCTTTAGTCCCGGTTGGTGTCACGAACCGCGACTAAATGTGGTTATTCGAATTCTTTTCCTTTTCCCAAACTTAAAAGTACAAATAATATATCAGAAAATTCAGAAAAATAAAACTAATTCTTTTTAAAATCTTAAAAATACAAATAATATATCAGAAAATTCAGAAAAATAAAACTAATTCTTTTTAAAATCTTGAATATATATATATAGATAAAAAAGGCAGTACATAATGGCAATAGTGGATCTAAACCTAAACGGAGAGCATAGATGCATGATCTGATATCTGCTGCTAGTCATACTCCTGCCTAGGCCTATAGTACATGTACTCGTAGTCGTCGTACTCGCCGCCGCCGTCGCCGTCACTATCGTCTGACGGTGCTCTGCACTCCCTCGGAGGATCACGACTCCAGGACTGGGCCTGAGGGTAGCGCAGGCGGGGGATATCGCCGGCCCTGATGTAGTCCATGACGCTCTGTAGAGTCCGGCCGGACCACCATAGCCGACGACCGGCCTCGTGAAAGTTCCCAGGAGGCAGGCCGTCCTCCTCATACCTGGCGAGCGCCCTCTCACGCCGATTGATGAAGAAGGCATCCCAAGTATGCTGGTTATCGGGATGCCAACTGGGATTCCTCCGCTGCTCCGGCGTGAGCTCGTGGTAGTAGTGGTTCGTGATGGCCGCCCGACGCGCCACACCTTGAGGAAGAGGAGGGACCGGCACTCCTCCGGCGCTAAGCATCCAACCGGCGGGAACGCTGTAGCCGGGCGGGCAGCGGTAGTTCGAGGCGGAAAGTGCCTCTGCCTGGATGAATGTTAGAGTGGGTACGGTAGAAGCCATGAGAGAGTGGTGAGTTTGTATGTGTTTATGCCAATGGTGTGGCAATGCATACATATATATAGCGAGAAGAAAACATCCCTTTAGTCCCGGTTGGTGTCCCAACCGGGACTAAATGGGTTAGGGTTTCATTGGGAAACGGATCATCCCTTTAGTCCCGGTTGGTGACACCAACCGGGACTACATGGGAATTAGGGTTTCGTTTGAACCAATCAGATAGAATCACACGGATCGTGTGTTTCTTTCAAGCGCTTGTGAGTCGTTGGATCCGGGTGTGTGTTTTTCGAGCTGTTGTGAGCCGTTCGATCAGGGCTATGGTGTGTTTCTTTCGAGCTGCTGTGAGCCGTTGAATGAGGTGTTTCTTAACCGTTGGATCAAAACCCTAGCTCAACACTTTGTGAGCCAGAGGACCCTATATATAGCCCATCTTCATACACCGGTCAGTTCATCTCCCAAATACAAAACATCCGGATTCGCCAGCATACGCCCTGCTGTGCATTTGGTATGTATATATGCACCCAGTAGCCACTGCAGGGTTGTATGCTGGCGATACCGATTGTTTTGTTCTACACCCCCTTTAAGATTTGATACATCATATATTCAGTTCATCGAGCAAATACAAAACATCCTGATTCGCCGTCATACGTCCAGTCGTGCATTTGGTATGCATATATGCACCCAGTAGCCACGGTTGGGCTGTATGACGGCGATACCGTCTGTTTTGTTCTACACCCCCTTTAAGGTTTGATACATCATATATTCAGTTCATCGAGCAAATACCGTCCATTCAACAAAGTTTGGTACAATAAATTATTACACATCAATTCTTCCCTTGTGTCCCCGCTTTCTTACGATTTGGACGTATCCATGGAGCATCCTGATCATTTAACTTAATGCTTGGGTTAGTGTTCACTTTGAAGGGCGGAATTTCACCAAACATATTATAATCTTCTGACATGTCTGTCTTGTCCTCCACTCCCACGATGTTTCTTTTCCCTGAAAGAACAATGTGGCGCTTTGGATCATCGCATGATGTACTGATCGATTTCTTATCTTTCCGTTTCCTCGGTTTGCTACTCATGTCCTTCAAATAGAAAACCTGAGCGACATCTTTGGCTAGGACGAATGGTTCGTCAAGGTAACCAAGATTGTTGAAATCCACCATTGTCATTCTGTATTGCTCGTCCACCTTTACCCCACCTCCTGTTAGCTTGAACCATTTGCACCGGAACAAAGGGACCTTAAAGGAGGGTCCATAGTGAAGTTCCCATATCTCCTCTATGTAACCATAATATGTGACCTTTTGCCCAATCTCGGTTGCTGCATCAAAGCGGACACCACTGTTTTGGTTGGTGCTCTTTTTATCTTGGGAGATCGTGTAAAATGTATTCCCATTAATCTCGTACCCTTGGAAAGTCGTTATAGTCGAAGATGGTGTCTTGGCCAACATGTACAGCTGATCTCCAACATCATTGCCATTAATTAAATGTTTTCGCAACCAACTGCCGAAAGTCTCCATGTGGGCCTTTCTAATCCATGATTCAGGCTTCCCCGGGTTTTTCGAGCGTAAAATATTCTTGTGTTGCTCGAAGTATGGAGCCACCAAGCTCGAATTTTGCAGAACTGTGTAGTGTGCTTCAGTCATAGAATGACCGTCCATACATATCGTTGATTTCCTTCCGATCGTGCCTTTTCCACTTAGTCTCCCCTCGTGCCGCGATTGAGGAATACCAATCGGGTTAAGGTCAGGAACATAGTCAATACAGAACTCAATTACCTCCTCATTTCCATAGCCCTTTACGATGCTTCCTTCTAGCCTAGCACGGTTACGAACATATTTCTTTAATACTCCCATAAACCTCTCGAAGGGGAACATATTGTGTAGAAATACATGACCGAGAATGGAAATCTCTTCGACTAGGTGGACCAGGAGGTGCGTCATAATATTGAAGAAGGATGGTGGAAACAGCAACTCGAAACTGACAAGACATTGGACCACATCGTTTTGTAACCGTGGTAGATCTTCTGGACTGATTACCTTCTGAGAGATTGCATTGAGGAATGCACATAGCTTCACAATGGCTACTCGAACATTTTCCTGTAGGAGGCCCCTCAAAGCAATCGGAAGCAATTGCGTCATAATCACGTGGCAGTCGTGAGACTTCAGGTTTTGAAACTTTTTGTCCGCCATGTTTATTATTCCATTTATATTCGACGAGAAGCCAGACGGGACCTTCATACTGCTCAGGCATTCAAAAAAAATGACCTTCTCTTCTTTCGTAAGAGCGTAGCTGGTACGACCTTGAAACCATTCCGGATGCCGGTCATCTGAGTCTTTCAAAAGTTGCTGGTCCCGCCGTGCTTCCTTTGTATCATTTGTCTTTCCATACACGCCCAAGAAGCTTAGCAGGTTCACGCAAACATTCTTCATAACATGCATCACGTCGATTGCAGAGCGGACATCTAGGACTTTCCAATACTGTAGCTCCCAAAATATCGATTTCTTTTTCCACATGGGTACGTGCCCGTCAATTCCCAGCGGAACTGATTGTCCTCCAGGACCCTTTCCAAAGATGACTTTCAAATCCTTGACCATATCAAATATCTCAGCTCCAGTACGTTCCGCGGGCTTCGGCCGGTGATCTGCCTTGCCGTTGAAATGCTTGCCTTTCTTTCTTACGTTATGATTTCGGGGAAGAAATCGACGATGACCCAGGTACACGTTCTTCCTACAGTTATCCAAAAATACACTTTCAGTCTCATGTAAGCAGTGCGTGCATGCTTTGTATCCCTTATTTGACTGCCCCGAAAGGTTACTGAGAGCAGGCCAATCGTTGATGGTTACAAAAAGCAACGCTCGTAGGTTAAATTCCTCTTCTTTGTGCTCATCCCACACAGGTACACCAGGTCTGCCCCACAATTGTAAAAGTTCATCAACTAATGGCCTTAGGTACACATCGATGTCGTTGCCGGGTTGCTTCGGACCTTGGATGAGCACTGGCATCATAATGAACTTCGCTTCATGCACAACCAAGGAGGAAGGTTGTAGATGCATAGAGTCACGGGCCAGGTGCTATGGCTGGAGCTCTGCTCGCCAAAAGGATTCATGCCATCAGTACTTAGACCAAATCTTATGTTCCTTGCATCAGCTGCAAAATCTTTGAACTCTCTTTCGATCTTTCTCCATTGCGTTCCATCAGCGGGGTGTCTCAACTCCCCGTCGGACTTACGGTCCTCTTTGTGCCATCGCAACAACTTGGCATGCTCTTTGTTCCTGAACAGGCGTTTCAACCGAGGTATTATAGGAGCATACCACATCACCTTGGCGGGAACCCTCTTCCTGGGTTTCTCGCCCTCAACATCGTCACCATGGTCATCGCCTCTGATCTTATAACGCAATGCAGTGCATACAGGGCATTCATTCAAATCCTCGTATGCACCGCGGTAGAGGACGCAGTCGTTAATGCATGCATGTATCTTCAGAATCTCTAAACCTAGAGGGCACACAACCTTCTTTGCTTCGTACGTACTGGCGGGCAACTCGTTATTCTTCGGAAACATATTCTTCAACATTTTCAGCAAATTTTCAAATGATGAGTCAGCTACACCTTTCCGTGCCTTCCATTTCAGCAAATCCAGTGTGCAGCCCAGCTTTTTCAGACTATTGTCGCATCCTGGGTACAGCGACTTCGTGTGATCCTCTAACATGCGATCCAAATTCTCCCTCTCCTTGTCAGTTTCGCAGCGTCTCCGTGCATCAGCAATGGTCCGACCAAGATCATCAGCGGGCTCATCATGTGCCTCTTCTTCACCTTCACCAAACCCTTCCCCACCTTCAGCATCATCCTCCATGAAAGTATCACCGAAAACGTCATGATAGTTGAAATCGATATCATCCTCTTCTTCATCTTCTTCCATTCTAACCCCTCTTTCTCCATGCTTGGTCCAACAATTATAGCTTGGCATGAAACCGTGCCGAAGCAGGTGCATGTGAACGACTCTTGAGGAGGAGTGACCCTTCTCATTCTTACATTCAGCACATGGACAGATAATAAAACCTCGCTGCTTGTTCGCATTTGCCACTACGAGGAAATCTTTCAAACCCGTAGTGAACTCGCCGGAGAGTCGGTTACCGTACATCCATTGCCGATTCATCTGCATTATTATTATATAAAGTATATAATTAACCATCATGCATTTGTTAAACTAACTAGCTGGAAATAATACAAATCATGAAAGGGTTCAAGTTGCTAAACGCGATCGCGGAGGTAAAATAAATGAAAACGCTCAAGTGCGGCTCGGACACTTAATATCATGTGTGTTTCATGCTATCGGGCATTTCATCGAACACCTTGTGTGCATAGTAGGAACCAAAAGCATACCCACCACCCCTTGTGAATGTTGTGAGCAGAAGTGACACCAAATGTGGCTAAGTGCAGCGAGCTGAGTTCCATATATAGGGATGGGCCTTTAGTCCCGGTTCACCTGGACAACCGCGGCTAAAGGCCGTGGGGCCAGACCGGTGACCTATTAGCCCCGGTTGGTCTGGCCAACCGGGACTAAAGCCCCTCCCCTCCGACAGCTGTGGACCGAGCGCGCTGGGCCTAGACTATTGGTCGCGGGTCTCGTACCGAACCGCGACTAAAGACCCCTATGGTCGCGGGCCGATTATTTTGGGGACTAATGGGGGCGTACCGAAGGCCTATTTTCTACCAGTGTGGGTTATGTCATGGAAAATTGTGCTAGTCAATACCATAGTAGGTTTAAAATAAGTACAATAGTTCAATATAAATTATGTTTATTTTAATTTGTCTTAGATCAAAAATTTTGTTTGGACCTGCCTTGTTCCTGGTACATGTTTAATAGAGCAGGAAGAGTAATCGTGGATGCAACATTCTCCGTGCTGGAGTGTGATTCCAGCATGTCAATGATCCCCGCTCAGCAAGTCTTCCTAGAAGTGTGGCACATTACCTTATAGAGCTTAGTACAATAGAACTATATGCATCCATGATTAAGAGAAAAGTTATAGAATGAAAACAAATAAGCTACTGACGATCAAAATTGTCTAGAAATTTATAATATAAATCTTGTTTATTTTGTTTTTCTTTATACTACACATGAGGTATATAATACAAGGCTAGTGATGGCGACCACGAGGCTGGGGTTGGATATAAAAACCATATGCAAGATAGTTCGGGCTAGAGCTTTTCAGGACTCCGGAACTAACTATAGGTGATCCATACTCATGGGACACTTAGTTTTGGTATGTCGCGGCTAAGTAGTCATGCCGCACAGAAAAAGTGTGTCAACTGTCATGGGTATGCCCTTCCCCGTGTTGCACTATTAAAAAAACGCGGCACGACTATTGATGCGTTGGGTGGCTGGGGTGTCCAGGCTTAGCCGTGGCACACCCTATTTTTGGTGTGTCACGCGTAAGCTCATACATCTGGCCCATCAAAATCTGAGAGTGTTGCAGATCTAGTGAAACGAGACACTTTTAGCAACATGAAGTGATTATCTATAGAGATTTTAGTGCGTACTATTTGCTCCCTGTAACATGGTATCTCTAGAATGTTGCGCAAACTGCTGTTAAGGTTCAACAACCCGACACAAAACAGTAGCAAAAGAATGACCCTGAAAACTGAAATAAGACTTTGTATAGTCTTTACCTAATAATAATAATATAATTTTTTCGCGAAAACGCAAAAGCTTTGCGTTTTATTGCATTGATAGAAAGAGAGTTTTGTACAAGCCTTGCGGAGAGGCAACCCCACGCGATACAACTCAATCCACTACCTAACTAGGGGAGAAGCTGCCAGAGATTACGCGCTCCTGCGCACACCCAATCTTTAGCCTCGGCCTTGATGGTTTCCACCAGCGCACTGACCGACGGGCTCGAGTTGTCGAAGATGACCGCGTTCCGTTGTTTCCATATCCACCAGGCCGTGAGCATGATCAGCGAAGAGGTGCCTTTACGCATCGCGGGAGGGGTGGAGTTTAGGGCCAACGTCCACCAAGTGACGAAGTCATCTTCCACAACCGGAGGTCTGGCCGTGGATCGTATCCAGGAGAGAACCTCATGCCAAATTGTTCTCTAGAAGGGACAGCCTACAAGGAGATGCTGCATGGTTTCCGTTTCCTGGTCACAGAGAGGGCAGTACTCCTAGTGCGGTAAAGCCCTCCGGGCCAGCCGTTCACCTATCCAACATCGGTCAAGACATGCAAGCCACATGAAGAACTTCACCCTCGGTGTCGTCCACATTTTCCAGGTTAGCTTCCAAGAGCCGGATTCTGTTGCCCCTCGGAACATCGCTTCGTAGCAGGATTTCGAGGAGTATTGTGCGTCTTTCGTCCACCGCCATATCAACCTATCCGGCGCGTCCGAAAGCTGTACGTCCTGAAGCATCCTCCATATTTGAACATATTGCCATAACGCAAGAGGACTTAAGGCACCCGAAATGTCCTCGATCCAGTTTCTCTGAAAGATTTCCTCCTGGACCGTTTTGCGCTTCCGGCATCTCTTAGGGATTAGCGCGAATAGGTCCGGCGCTACCTCCCTAATTGACTTCCCTTGGATCCATTTGCCCTCCCAGAAAAGGGCCACCCTCCCATCTCCGAGCGTCATCTCAGTTGAGACCTTGAAGATTGCCCTCTTTGTCTTAGAGAACTGCATGTCCATCCCCCTCCAAGGTCGCAACGGATCCGTCCGCATCCTCCAAATCCTGCCCACCCTTAGACAGACTGTTGTGCGCCCAATGTCCGGGATGCCGAGCCCTCCGAGCTGAAGTGGTCTACACACCCTAGCCCAGTTCACATGACAGTGTCCACCCTTTGCCTCGGTCCTGCCCACCCAGAGGAACCCGCGCAAGATTTTCTCTACCTTCTTGATTGTCTTCTTGTTAACACAGAGGACCATGAGTTGATGCAAGGGGATCGCCGCTAGCACAGCCTTAATGAGCGCGAGTCTTACCGCTTTAGGCATCATGGCCGCCTTCCAAGTGGGGAGCCGGTCCGCCAGCCTGTCCACCAAGGGTTGCAGCGCCTCTCCCGACAACCTACGTAAGCTTAGGGGGATCCCCAGGTATTTTCTCGGAAAGGGAGTCAGCTGACAGCCCATGGTTGTGGCCGCTGCAGTCGCGATTTCCTCCGAGCATCCTATTGGCGAGACCGAACATTTTCCGAAATTTGTATGTAACCCTGACGCGTGTCCAAAGAGCGCAAGGATGTCTCTGACTCCCTGCAGCTCCTCGAAGTCTGGGTGGCAGAATAGGACAACGTCATCCGCATAGAGCGACACTGTTGTGACTAGTTCTTGCCTCGCCAACCGGCGCAGAATCAAAAACTCTGCTGCCTTTGCTAGGAGCTTGTTCAGCGTCTCAAAGACTAGCACAAAAAGCTGTGGCGACAGCGGGTCCCCCTGTCTGAGCCCCCTACGGTGCCAAATCGGGGGGCCTGGCTCGCCATTAAGCATCACCCTTGTGCTAGCCGTGGAAATAAGCATAGCCACCCACTCGCAGAACCTCGGACCAAATCCCATCTTCCGGAGTACCTCAAAAGGCAACCCCCATGACACTGAGTCGAAGGCTCGAGCAATGTCAAGTTTAAGCATCACCCTAGGCTCCTTTAGCCTGTTGAGCAGTCTGGCCGTCTGCTGGACTGTCATAAACTTGTCATGGATGCAACGGTTTTTTATGAAAGCACTCTGGTTCTTTCCCACCATACTCTCCAGGTGGGGGGCAGCCTTGTAGCCATGATCTTGGCCATCAGTTTGGTGAAGATATGGATCAGGCTAATAGGTCTATAGTCTCCCATAGCAGCCGCATCCGGGCGCTTAGGTAGCAGGATTAGGAGAGCCTGGTTCACCCCTTGGAGGCCACGTCCATTCATCCCAAAGAATTTGTTAATTGCATCCATGAAGTCGTCCTTTATAGTCCCCCAAAACAGCTCTGTAGGAATTCTGCAGTGAAGCCGTCCGGTCCTGGCACCTTCCCATGGGGTAGTCGCCGTACTACCTCCCAGACTTCCTCCACCGTGAAAGGCGCTTCAAGCCCCGATAGATCCTCCTCCGCCTGGAGTCCCAGGAAGTCTAGGTCCAGAGAGAAGTCACGATCTAGAGCCGTGCCCATGAGGCCCTCAAAATGCTCGAAAGCGGTCTGAGCCATCACCCCATGGTCCGACACTTTCACCCCGTTGATCTCAAGGCTCCTAATCACCGATTTCTGTCTCCTGTATGATGCGTGCTGGTGGAAGAATGTTGTGTTGGCATCACCCTCCGCGATCCAGGCAATCTTTTCCCGTTGTCGCGCCATAGTGCGCTCCAGGGAGGCAAGACCCAGATGGGTCTGCTTCAGCTTGGCTCGGAGTGCACTCTCCAAACCCGAAAGCTGCCTACCCTCCATAGCGGTGTCCAGTCTCATAACCATCTCCCTTGCGAGTGTAAGATGCAACTTAATACACCCAACTTTTTTGTCGCTCCAGCTTTTCAACTGACAACATGTGCACTTAAGTTTGGAGCTTAGTCTTCTGAAAGGATCCGTGTTGCCATCTGGCTCCTCCCAGGCTGATTGCACTGCCTCTTGAAAGCCATCGAGCTTCACCCAAAATTGCTCGAACTGGAAGCGCCTCCTACCTGGCGACTTGGAGGTGCAGTCAAGCAATAGGGGAGAGTGATCTGCTATCATCGATGCCAGGCACCGGAGCGAGCAGTTCTCATGTAACTCCTCCCAATCTGACGTGCAGAACACCCTATCCAACCGGACGAGCGTCGGGGAGTCCCGCTCGTTGAACCAAGTATACCTCCGTCCCTGGAGCTAGATATCCTTCAAGCCGCAGTCGCTCAAGAAGCGCCTCATCCTCCCCATCGTTCGTCTATCCAGATTACCGTTGTTCTTGTCCTCGTCCCTATAGATCATATTGAAGTCACCACAGAGCGCCCACGGGCCCGGTCTTGCGGACCGTACGTTACGCAGCTCCTGTAGGAAGGCAATTTTCTCTAGGTCCTCCTGGGGACCGTACACATTCGTGAGTCACCAACCCGTCTCTTCCCCCACCGGGGAGACCCAAGCCGTGATCGAGTTCACGTCTATGTGTGCGTCCTCCAAGTGGACTTTCGAGCTCACCCAGGCGATGAGAACACCACCCCTAGTCCCAGTAGCCGGCAAGCAGATATAATCATCAAACTCGGCGCCTAGCGTCTCCATAACAATCGGAAGGGTTACAAGTGCCAGTTTTGTCTCCTGGAGACATACAATCGTAGCCCCCGTAGAGCTAGTAACACAACGAACATTATTCCTCCTCGCGCGGTCGTTTAGACCTCGCGCATTGAGCACCAACATCCTAGGTTCGTAAAACATGAGGACGTTGAACACCCTAAGCTCGTCGATCCCCGTGGTCAAGCCACGACCAGGCAACCACCCGAAGACTCCATCCTCCTCGGGGAGCAGCCATCCCCACGATTCGTCGAGATGGTCCACCCGAAGAGTTCTCCAATCGCTGCAATCATGTCCTCCTCCAGAGGGATCTCGAACATCTTGTGGTAAGCCTCCATCGCCTCTGAGGATGGAACCTCCTCCTTCTCAATCAGGCCGAGTTTGCGCATGAGGTTACGTTGTGCCTTTTGTTCTGCATTCAGCCCACAGGGTTGCTTCGCAAGCCTCCCACTGCGACGGGGTTGGAAGTCCATTTCCGCCAGGAGGCGCCACAACAGAGGGGTTTGCAGGATGCACTCCGTGCGCGCCTTTGCCGCCGCAAGGAAGCCACCCAAGGTGCGTGGATTGGCCGTGTTCACACCCTTTTGCGCCTCTCGTGGTAAGGTTGCCGACGGTGGGTCACAACGAGAAGGGCGAGCATCGATGGTTAGCAGCGCCTGGGTACTAACCGTGTCACCCCCCTCTCTTCCGGGCAGGGGGATGGCTCCGCTCTGATCGAAATCGGCGAGTCTTCCACCGGGGTTGAACTGGGAGAGGTGGTTGGTGATGGGGTTTGTAGTATTGGGGAGTTAGGGTCGGGAGAATCCTCGGATCGTCCCCCCTTCCTCCTGCTCCACAACGGAACCGGCCTCCTCCAGCTCCTGAAGTGGGCCAAGGTCACCCAAGTGCACCCAACCATCGTGGTTTCCATCTCGCCTGCGTTCTGGGCCACCGTAGTGGCAGCCGTGTGCTGGGCCAAGTCCGGCCCAAGGGGCGCGGCGCCCACAACAGGAGCGGGCCGGGTGGGTGAAAGAACACCTGGCTCACCCAGCACCGTACCTTCCACCAACGGAGCCTCGACGACCCGGTCATCGCACCTTATCCCTTCGTCATCCATGCGCTCATCCTCTCTGCGCGCGTCCTCGCAGCAGACAGAGGAGAGCAAGTAGGGCGCAGCTGGAACCTCCTGGAGCCCGACCAGCGCACCCACCCTCTGCAAAGCCTGGTCTCCCGACCTTATCTCTGCCGCCTGCGACGCGCGCCAGGCTCCAGACTGATCGACAGGGGGAGTGGGCGCAGCGGTCGAGCTGCTTTTGACCAAGTTCGAACAGGGTACGGCGGAGCCGGCCGTTATCGGCGCACTGGCGCGCTTCGCCTGGTACGCTGCCCTCCTGGCTTTCTCCTTTCTCCTCTTCTGCTGACGGCGCGAAAGGGGAGGGATGCCCACCATGACGCCCGAAGACAGGGCGAAGGACTCGACCTGTCGCTGTCCGTGCGAGCTGCCCCGCACGCTGGGCCCGTCGTCCCCGCCTCTGTGGCCACGACCAGCGCCACCGTCAGCAGGGGGGCCCGCATCATGACAGGAGCGTCGCCTCTCCCCTTGCTGGACGAATCTTCTCGCTGGCGGACGACCCGTCGCAGGGCCATCATCACCTCCACCCGGCGGCGCGCTCGACGGCCTCTAGCCGTAGTTCTTGGAGCGAGTCACCGTGATCGTAAGGGGATAGACCAGGGTCTTGAGCTGCGGCGGCGAGATCAAATCGTGGGCCAGCGCGAGCTCCTGCGTCGTGGGCGGCGCCCCGGGCTCGGGGACATGGAAGTCCACCTCCCTAGGAATAGCCTCCACGTCCAAACACCAGGCAGAGAGACGGACGCGCGACATATCCACTCGCATCCGCGTCGACGGGTGGAGCTTCTCCACCCATGCCGCCGGTGCCAGCGCAATTTCAGCCGCCTCAATCCCCCAACAGTTATCCGGGATACCGACGATCTCGACATCTACCTGCGTGGCCAGGGCCCCGGCGACGGCGAACCTGTGCCTCGACCAGGGGGTAAAACGGAGCGCATCTTCGCGGAGAAGGACGACATGAACATGGTGATGCGGGATCCATTCATAATAATAATATAATAATAGACTTTGTATAGTCGGTCAGCATGTAGCGTTTGATTTTCCTCCGTACTTTTCATCCGTCGCTCGCGTGTCTCGCCCGAATTCTTGCTCGTTAGGTCTTAGAATTTGGTTTCCTACATGAACGTACAACACACGTATTTGCATCTATTTAGTTTATATGAGAACATATCAAAACGTCTACCGGGCCATAGCGATCGGTTCCCATCGCTATAATCAATCTTTGCTCGTACCCGGCCGTCGTCTCCCATACAACCTAGAGCGAGCTCCTGCCATCCAATATTCGGCGATATGTTGACGAAAGCACGACCCGGTCGATTCGTAAATCCCGCAGCGGCTTCAGCCATGGCTCATGTGCTGGATGCTCCCGATGAGCATCTGAGCCCAGCGTTGTACCTGCCAGCCACACGCGGCCGCGCCGGCAGCAGCCACAGTTTACGATCGAGGCCCCTTCCTCTAGCTCCCGCGCTATGATGCTGCCACAGGAATGTCACGCTTGCCCCGTTGCTGATATGATCGTCAGCGTGAGGATGGCGTGGTCGCCATGGAGTCTGTGAACGAAAGAAAGAAGAGAAGGAGAGACAGACAGGTAGAGGCAGAGTTGGACTTCTATTTCCGTATTCAGACTTGCCCCGTTTCGATACATCAGTTTGCTTATAAGCAGCTCACCCAACACGATATGGCACGTAGGCCGCACTACACACCTACAAGATTACCACACCAACTTCTTCACTCTATGTAGCAGGCACTTGAGGCGTGACAATGCCCCCCGGAGAAGGACTTGCTTGTCCCCAAGCAAGCACAGATGGAAATCTCATCTTCAAGACATCCCAGTCCTCCCAAGTAGCCATTTCAGCAGAAAGCCCTGTCCACTTGATCAGTGCCTGAGGAATAGCCGTGTTGCCCTTCTTGACAAGGCGACGGTCGAGCACCAGTTCCGGTTCAGTGTCCATAGCATCAAGCGAAGGAAGCTTAGGTAGGGTAGAGAACACCGGAGTATAATCTGGACGGAAATCTTTCAATTGTGAAACATGAAAAACGTCATGGACCTGAATCTGGGCTGGGAGGTCGAGACGATACGCCACCTTCCCAATGTGCTCCAGGATAGTAAAGGGCCCAAAATACTTATAAGCCAGCTTCGGATATGGACGATTAACCACTGAAGTTTGTGCGTATGGTTGTAGTTTAAGTAAGACTTTTTCTCCCACCTGGTATTCACGCTCCACTCGGTGTTTATCTGCATTCACTTTCATGCGCAGTTGAGCCGCCTCCAGGTTCTTAGTCAGTAACGCCAACTGTGTCGCACGTTCTGACAGCACATCAGTGACAAGGGAGGGTTCATTCTCTACTTCAGGTATTGCTCCAAAGTTGGGCTCATGTCCATATAAGGCCTTGAAAGGAGAAGTACCAAGAGATGAGTGAAATGTTGAATTATACCAGAACTCCGCAAGAGGCAGACATCTTCGCCATTGTTTCGGTTGGTCTTGACACATGCAACGCAAGAACATTTCAAGACATTGATTGACACACTCAGTTTGGCCGTCAGACTGTGGGTGGTATGCAGTTGTAAAATTCAGTTTTGTGCCCAGCTTCTTGAAAAGCAACTTCCAGAATGTACTCGTAAAAATCCGATCTCTGTCTGAAACTATTGAGTGTGGCATGCCATGTAATTTCACTACAGAGTCCACAAAATGTCGGGCCACTGTTGGTGCAGTGAAAGGACGGCGAAGAGGGACAAAATGTGAGTACTTGGTGAAACGGTCGACCACAACTGTCGTGGGATAATCACGGCAGACGTTACCGGGGGTAACTGATCTTGGGGCAAGACGACACAGGCGTTTGGGAGAGGGTTTAGCTCAGAGGAAAACATGATGGAACTCGATCTGGTAGCCGGCAATCAAGTCGCCGAGTCTCCGATCTCAAGATATTAACTCAACTCTCGTGTTACACTGGAGGCTCGATACCAAGCGATATTGCTAGGGCTCTTAGATCTCTCTCAACTAAACCTAGGGGTCGGTTTATAAAGCACCCGTACCCCCTGGCTTACTCTCCAAGGCGCACCCTGAATCCTACCCGGACACCACATACAAACCCTAACTTTTCTTTACCGTAACCCACAATCCGGGTTACGAGGCCTACAAACTTGGGCCTTCCAGAAGTTTCTTTATCCTTAGCCGGATCTTGCGCCGCGTCCTTTGGGCCGGGTTATACCTTGGAGTTGGCCTACCGGGTTATTATCCCTCCATCAGTAGTCCCCAGAATAGCTTGGGCTTCACGGATCCTTCCTTGAAGCGCTTGCTATTCCCTGCAAAAATATCAAACGCATAAGTGTATGGAGGCCGGGTTAAGATGCTTTGATAAATAGCTAGGCCTAACTCCATGGTGGCCATATAGTAACCCGGCTTTTCTCCAAGTACTTGGCTTAGCTTTCCAGGTCTAAACCCTGATAAAAAATGCCAAAAGCCCGACTTACTTTACTCGATAATTAACCCTGATATCGCGGAAAATATCTCCTTCTTATTTCTGCCCGGATATCACGTTCAACACTTGAAGCATATCTCAAAAAATCCGCACAGATGACCGTTATCCCCAAAATTTCCGGATTCCGCCCGTTAGGATAGGTTTATCCGCCCGCATCTTATAAATAGAGCCCAGAGGGTAACTTAGATCCCAACGTTTCACTCCAACCTTCCCTTTGCTTCCTTATTCCCTGCGCTCCGCAATTCCACAAGAATCTCAAGCCCGCCATCGTAGCAAGACCGCCGCCGGCCACGTTCATCCTTGAACTGTTCCGCGCCGCCGCCAAACTCCGCCACCGCGCCTTCATTCCGCTCATCAAGGGTTGCAGAGGGACATCTAGACCGCGACATCGGCCGCCGCCACGCCAGATTCAAACTCCTCCCAGTAAGTATTCGTTAAAATAGCTCCGCAATTTTTCGATTCACCTTAGATTGGATCTAGGTCAACCCGCGGGCCGTTTTTCCTGTTGCACCGGATTAGATCGATTTGACGCTCGCTAACTCCTTTAACAACCTGTTTGATGATTACACCCCATCCTCCTACCATTATTAATCACCAATTTATTCGTAGAATCGTCCGCAAGTTTTCCAATCTAGATCCATTTCACCTCAATTTTCCGCGCATAACATTGACACCCGGAAAATCCTCCTTTTCCGGCTATTTTGCTTGCAGTAGATATATGGGCAACCATCCGTCTTCCCCAAATACTTTTCAATACGTAAGTGACCAATAATCTCCATAGTTGTACTTAATACCCGGATACCTCGCAATCTTCACTCCATGGTGTGATACCCGGATAGTTCTTAGTTTTCATATCTTCTCGATACTTCGTGCATATATTTGGGTAACCCAATATTTCCGGGTTTCATTTCCTGTATCTTTTCCCTTGTGTTTTGCAGGTTGATCCCATGGCTCCCAAAAGGCAAGGGAAACAGCCGGCCCAGGCGAAGACAACCCAATCCATATCCGCCAATTGGGGGCGATCCACTGTCACAAAGGCCAAGCTGGAAGAATTGGCTGAGTTGGGGGTTCTCCCCCCTCAGAAGGACATCCACTGGAGAGCACCGGGCGACGAGACCCGGCCCACACCCGCCGATAATGAGGTAATCTGCTTCATAGAGCACGTGACCCGGGGATTCCGTCCTCCGGGTCACCCTTTCTTTCGGGAGGTCCTAAGCCACTATGGCCTCCGGGTATTCGACATAGGGCCTAACTCTATGTTGAATATTACCCACTTCATCGTTCTATCCGATTCATACTTGTGCACTCCACCAAGTTTGGCTCTTTTTATTGAACTTTTCCAGTGCAAGCCGTGCCGCGAAAGCGGTGACGGAGCACTTCTCACTTGCGGCGGGGTATCCATCCAACGCCGCAAAAACTCCCCAATGCCAACCCTTAATCTGAACTCCCATGTTAAACACTGGCAACTATCCTTCTTCTACTGCCACGACACCTCTCCACCCGGCGAGAGGAGACTGCCGGGTTACTCGGAGGGCCTCCTCAATACTTCCGAGAATTTCAACGCTTTCGCCCCTGACTCGGACAGGGAGGCAATCATACCTTTGCTAGCTAAGTTAGCCATTCTCTCAGCGCAAGGCCTTCTTGGGCTCAACTTAGTGAAAACTTGGGTCGATTTCCGGATCCAACCCAATTCTATCCGCTCCAAATTGATGTGCGAATACTCGGGGCACACCACAGACGTACCTCGATATTCCACCAAGAGCTTTGCAGCCGGGGATACCAACAAAACCATCAAGGGTTTCTTGACGGAGAAGCTGGAGGTGATAAAGAACATCGCCGGGTTACCTCCATTTACTCGGGAAAACCCGGCCCCAGCGGTAAGACCCGATACTTATAAGTTTATTTCCTCATCTTGACTCGATACCGCTCCTAGTTCTTATTTTCATCTTTCTGTCTCAGGCCGATGATCCTTTCTGGACAGTTGAAACCTCCCCCCCTTCCAGAGACCCGGAAGAAGAAGATGAGTCGGCTGACGGTGATGAAGGTATTTGCCCGGATCTTGTATTATCTTTACTTGCATCATTTTCCTCCCATTTAACTTTTTCCCACGGACACACACTCGGTTCGCAGGGCCGGAGGACGAAGATGAGAAGGACGAGGATGACCCGGAGGCTACCGAATCTGATCAAGAGGCAACAGTTGGAGCCAAGAGGAAGACTAGAGGGGCAGTGTCCAAGGTTCCTTTCTCTTCTATATCCTCTGAACCTTACTCCTTCGATGCCATGCGACAACTTAACCATCAATTATCGAACTCGTCGTACTTGAAGGATTCTCTTCCAGCCAAGCGCAGAGTAACTCGGAGTTCCCCGGGTGAGGATCCCCTTAACCCGGGCATCTCCATCTCCCCCGTCCATCATGCCAGTGCTCCTCCGCCTCGTCCTTCCAATTCTCCTCGGCGCCACCCTTCTCCTAACCATCCACGTGCCGGGCAATTCCGGGTTCCGCTATCGGTCCCTTTGTCATCTTCGTCTGCTTCGAGCAGCGAGCTCCCGCCGGATTATGCCGTAAATACCGGGTAAGTTTTTGCTATATGACATCCTTTGATACCTGAAAATTTTCAATCATCATTGCTAACTGCCTCTTCTCATCTTTCTTTAGCGCTCAAGTCACCGTTAGTGACCCGGAGAATGTGGAGATGGATAACCGGGAGGCGGATAACCGTCAGACAGAGGAGCCGACTGAGAACGTAGACACCGCGACTGGCGGTGATACTGAGAACAACCAGGAACAAGGCCCCTTGGGCGATCCACTTCACCAAGCCGCCGGGTCTCCTGAGTCATCCGAACCAGTGGACGAGGAGATCGAGGTTCCGGACACGAGGATGGGTTCTCCCAACCCGGATACCCAGACTGTCCGGGTCTCGACCCCAAGAGCGGGGAAAGCTCCCCAACCAGGCGACCAGGCTGCCGGCTCTTCTGGTGTCCGACCCGAAGACATGACGTTTGCCCAGATGCTCGAAGCCCTGCGCACTTTGAGGGCTGATGAAGAAAATATCTTGGAGGCTTTAATAACCAAACACGAGGTAAACCCGAATAATATTGCTTGTGTCCTTATCTAGTCCCCAAGTTCCGAGTGAATTGACTCACAATTTGCTTGGAATTTTACGGTATAACCGACTGATAGCTTGCCCCTTCCTTGCATCCGTGCAGTCCTTCGTGACTCAATCTGAGGAGAAACTGGCAAAGGCCACCAAGCTCATTGAAAAGGAGGTGGCTCTGCGTAAGGCGGCCGAGGCTGAGGCCAGGAGGAGTAGGACGATAATGAAGAAGTATAGGAGGAGGGCTCACACAGCAGAAGATGATCTAACGAGCCTTTCTGTTCAAATTGCTGATACGTATCGTGCTTTGCTTGGTATGTTTCTTCATCCGGGTTATCCTTCTGATAAATAGCCGGAGTTTCCCGACTCATGTTTCCATTTCTGCAGGTCCAGATGAAGTGATGCCGGACGAGGATGACATTGCCAGGCTGAAAACTATCAAGAGCGTTATCCGGCAGCTATGCGCCGGAACCAAATGGATCCTTCAAGAAATACGGTGGCCGGGTAAGGGGCATGGCGACCTGAAGAGAATGCTAGACGCTTGCTCCACTATCCCCGAGTGGATTTGGCACTGGAAACGCTCGTCCTGCCGAGTTGGAGTAACCCGGGGACTTGCGCTTGCCAAGGCTTACTTCCCTAAGCTCGAGCTAGCCAAGCTTATGGGCGGTTTCCCGGAATTCAAGCTTGATGGGTCCAAGTTCTCCGTGAAGGATTTCAAGGCCGTCCAGAAAGAGGTCCGTTACCCGGCCAGCGTGATTGCTGACGGCTTAGATGTCGATTCCCTCGTTCCTGCAAATGATGCTGCTGGTGAAGCGGTTAAGTCGGATCTTCCTGAGCCGTATGACATGCTGGCCCGATGGAAGGAGGAAGCTGCTAAGTTGAGGGAGGAGGCTGCCAAAAAGAAGGCTGAAGCCGATTTTGCGCCCGCTACCTCCACACCAGTCGTTCCTCCTCCTGCACGAGCCGGTACTACTGATCCGGGTGCTGCTGTTACCCCAAGTGATGGCAAGGGCAAGGCGAAGATGGACGCCGCGGCCTAGAACGCCGAGTGATACCTGATACCTGATGCTACTTCATACGCGTCAGTTGGTCGATGTGTCGTTAAAACAACTATTTTTGGATGGTGCGCTTGTGCACCTTTGATACTATTTACCGGAGTTTGTAATGCAATCTAAGTTCTTGATACACTTTGTGCTTCTTCTGATCGTTTAAATTTATCCACTTTTGAGTCAACTTGTTCTTGATATCCGACTTTCTTTACGATTCCTTTTGTGAGACTCGGTTTCCGAGTTTCATGGGTGCTGACGAGCGGACTTGCTTCTAAGTCCCCAAGTCCCCAAGACTCGGATGTTTGGGTTTTTTGAGCCTTAGCAACTAAGCTACTTTTTCTTTTCCAAAATCCCGAATCGCCAAGACCCGAATTTCCGAGTCTGGGATATGTGGTCTTTTCGAAGAGAACGAGTTTGTTGTTTGCTAAGCCCAAACCCGGAGCCGTTTCACATAGGTAATGAAGTTATGCTTGATAAACGTTGAGTTTCCAGCTATTAGCCTTATACTCTGCATAACTTGTGGTTTAGATGACCCTTTTGACAATCTTGTACTATAAGCCGGCTTTCGCGTGGATATCATGTTGTCACATCTATACGAAAACAGGGTCAGGCAAGTCCCATTGGGCTTCATGGCTGATTGTAATCGTAAGCGAGCAAATCATGCCACTTTTATTGCGATTCACATCGAGCTTAAGTAAGAAAAGTCAAGAAAGTTTGGCTCCTTTGTCCGGTTATAAGATTGCAGCCGTACTCGTTTGCGAGTAATCGGCCCTTATAACTCATAGGCATCAAGGCCGGGTCATTGAGTTTGCAACTGTGCTATTCAAGCAATCAGCCCCCAAGACCTATATATATGCAACATACTGAGATTAAAGAACATGAGAATAACCACTTCTTTTCTTGATATGAGAACGTTAGGTCAGCAAGCCGTCTCATCCAGTCCCCAAGGGTACCCTGGATAGGAAAATAGTACGTCTGAAACCTGCTGCCTGTTACATCGTGCAATTCCACTTGCCAATATAGTCTTTACTAAGTATAATATGGACGTAGCTGAGCCACGTTCCATGGTCTGTCTCTTTCTTGCATAGATGAAGTGGTATGAGCGGTGTCATTAACTGTAGCCGACTCTTCCCTTGCATCTACCAAGTAATATGATCCATTATGCAGATTCCGGCTTATGATAAACGGTCCTTCCCATGGTGGTGATAATTTGTGTTTTCCTTCGTTTGACTGTACCAGGCGCAGAACCAGGTCTCCTTCCTGGAAGACCCGGGTTTTCACGCGCCGGCTATGATACCTCCGTAAATCTTGCTGATATATTGCTGATCTTTCCAGGGCTTGTTCCCTTTGTTCTTCTAACATATCTACGACGTCCTGTTGGGTCTTTTCGTTCTCCACTTCGACATAAGCTGATACTCGCGGTGAATCGTGAATAATGTCACTCGGTAACACTGCTTCCGCACCATAGACCATGAAGAAGGGTGTCATCTGAGTGGATCTGTTAGGTGTAGTGTTGATACCCCAAACCACGGAAGGAAGTTCTTCGACCCATGCACCAGCAGCCCTGATACAGGGAACTCGCAATCGTGGTTTTAATCCGCGAAGCAATTCTCGGTTTGCCCTCTCCACTTGTCCATTGGCCTGAGGATGAGCCACTGATGCTACATCAAGCCGGATTCCATTGTTGCCACAGAACTTTTCCATCTCACCAAGGGACATGTTGGTTCCATTGTCGGTAATTATGTTGTGGGGATACCCGAACCGGTAGATAATTCTTTTCAGGAACTTGACTGCTGTAGCTGCTTCGCAATTAGTAACTGGCATAACCTCAACCCACTTGGTAAACTTATCAATAGCCACTAAAAGATGTGTCTTCTTGCAAGGTGACATATGAAAGGGGCCAACCCTGTCCATACCCCAGACAGCGAACGGCCAAGTTAACGGGATGGTCCGTAATTCCATAGCCGGCACATGGGTTTGGCGAGCGTACCTTTGACATCCGTCACACCTTGCTACTAATCGTTCCGCGTCTGCTAGAGCCGTGAGCCAGAAGAATCCGTGTCGATAAGCCTTGGCCACAAGGGATCTTGTGGATGCATGATGCCCACAATCACCTTCATGGATTTCCTTGAGAATCTGTCGGCCTTCTTCTGGTGCCACGCAGCGCAAAAAGACCCCCGCGGCGCTTCTCTTGTATAACTCCCCGTTGATGATAGAATATCCCTTTGCTCGCCGCAAAATTTGCCTTGCTAACACCTCTTGCTATGGTAACTCGCCTCGTGATAGGTAGGCCAAAAACGGTTCTGTCCACTCGGGAATAGCACGTACAGTGGCCACGAGTCCTAAATCCGGGTCTTGATTTGCCAATTCCTCCTCTGACTCGGTTTTAACTGATGGTCACCACAATTCGTCCAGGAAAACGTTAGGTGGAACCGGCTCTCTGCGCGAGCCGAGTCTAGCGAGGGCGTCGGCTGCCTCATTCTTTCTTCTGTCTATATGCTCCACCTCATACCCGGAAAAACATCCTGCAACCCTATCAACTTCCCTGCGGTATGCTGCCATAGTTGCGTCCTTTCTATCCCAAGTTCCTGACACCTGCTGTACCACAAGGTCCGAATCTCCGAAGCATCGTATCCTCTTAATGTTCATCTCCTTGGCTACCTTTAAGCCATGCAATAGGGCCTCATACTCGGCCACGTTGTTGGAACAGTGAAAGTAAATTTGTAGTACGTAACTCAATTTGTCTCCTTTGGGTGATGTTAGCACCACTCCAGCTCATGATCCCTCGTACTGCTTTGATCCATCGAAGTGCATGATCCATGACTCGGAGTTTGGAACCATGGTAGTCATGCCTGTGTGTGTCCAATCATTAACGAAATCAACCAAAGCCTGAGATTTGATTGCTGACCTGGGCTCGTAGCTGATGTGATAATCCCCCATTTCTATCGCCCATTTGGCTATTCTTCCGGTCGCATCCGAGTTTCTGATGATATCCGACATTGGTATTGAGCTAACCACTGTTATGGGGTGTTCCTGGAAATACGGCTTCAGTTTCCGGCTGGCCATAAAGACCCCGAAAACCAGCTTTTGCCAATGCGGATAGCGCTGCTTTGCCTCTGATAATACCTCACTGACATAATAAACCGGCCTCTGGACTGGATACCCTTTTCTATCCTCTTTACGCTCCACAACCACTACTGCACTGACGGCTCGGGGGCCAGCTGCCACGTATAGCAACATAGGCTCTTTAGGACCCGGGGCCGCTAGTACTGGTGCTTCAGATAACTGCTTCTTTAGTGCCTCGAATGCCTCATCCGCCTCTTGATCCCATACAAATTTATCGGATTTCCTCAAGAGCCGGTACAAGGGTATTGCCTTTTCTCCGAGTCTTGATATAAATCGGCTCAGGGCTGCTACGCAGCCCGTGAGCTTTTGAACATGCTTCAAATTTTCCGGCTTTTTCAAACTTTGGATAGCTTTGATTTTGTCCGGGTTTGCTTCAATTCCTCTCTCGGAAACGATAAAGCCAAGTAATTTCCCGGCTGGAACTCCAAATACGCACTTTGTCGGGTTAAGCTTCATCTGATACCTCCTTAAGTTCTTGAACGTCTCCTTTAGATCATCGATAAATGTTTCTGCCTTCCTGGTCTTGATAACCACGTCATCCACATAAGCATGGACGTTGCGTCCAATTTGGTCCTCGAAGCACTTCTGAATACACCGTTGATAAGTTGCGCCAGCGTTCTTCAACCCAAACGTCATGGTTTTGTAACAAAAGGCCCCAAAAGGGGTTATAAACGATGTTTTCTTCCAATCCTCCCTCTTGAGTTTAATCTGATGATATCCGGAATAAGCGTCCAGAAAGCATACTAGGTCACTCCCAGCTACTGCATATATGATCTGATCTATCCTTGGTAGTGCGAACGGATCCTTTGGGCAATGCTTGTTGAGACTCGTAAAATCAATGCACATCCTCCACTCATTGGTCTTTTTCATCACTAGTACCGGATTTGCTAACCAATCCGGGTGAAATACTTCCATGATGAAGCCGGCTGTCAATAGCCGAGCAATTTCTTCACCTATAGCTTTCCTTCTTTCCTCATTCATCTTCCTCAAGCCCTGCTTCACAGGCCTGGACTTGGGATCTACATGCAAACTATGCTCTGACAACTCTGTAGGGATACCCGGCATGTCGCTAGGTGTCCAGGCGAATACGTCCGCATTCGAACGAATAAACTCCACAAGTGCCTTCTCCTGCTTGCTGTCCAAGTTAGACCCTATAGTAAATTGCTTAGTGGGATCACCTTCGACAAAAGCTATCATCTTGGTGTCCTGTGCTGCCTTGAATTTTGCTCTTTCGTCCTCAGTATTCGGCCTTTTCAATGCGGTTCCATCATCCGGATCTACTTGAGACCGATAATACTTGAGTTCTTCTTTTCTGCAAGCTTGCTCGGCCATTACCGAATCTCCTTCGTCGCACTCGGCCGCTATATCCCGGCTTCCATGTATGGTGATGGTCTGCTTAGGACCCGGAATCTTCAGCTGCAAATACACATAACATGGCCTGGCCATGAATTTGGCGTAAGCCGGTCTTCCAAATAGTGCGTGATAAGGACTGCGCAATTTGACCACCTCGAACGTGAGCCACTCAACTCGATAATTATCCGTTGATTTTCCGAAAGCTACCTCCAATGCGATTTTCCCCTCGGGACATGCCGAGTGACCCGGCACTATTCCATGAAAAATTGTTGAGCTTTTCTGTAGCTGGGACTCTTTGAGACCCATGCGCGAAAAAGTTTCCCAGTACAAGATATTGATGCTACTTCCACCGTCCATTAGGACCCTTTTTAACTCGTAACCATTAACCTATGGTGCGACTACCAATGCTAAGACTCCTGGGTGCTCTATTCTTTCCGGGTGATCTCTTCTGCTCCACGTTATCTCTTGTTCCGCCCATCTCAGGTATCCCGGAACAGCCGAGGAAACCGAGTTCACAGCTTGCTTGAGTATCTTTTTGTCCCTATTAGAAGTTCATGTAGTATGCACATGGTATTGTCCTTTTAAATCATATGTACGTACCATACCGATGAAGACGCTGATCTGGCCGATCGTCACAATAGATCCGGATTCGAGGTGATCCGACTCTGGCCCACAGCCGGAATCGTCCACCATCTTCTCCCCTTCGTGGTCGATGTAGATCTCGCCGACGACAAGGTTCTCCATGTTCTTCCGAGCTTCTCCCGTGATGTAAACACCTTTGGACGCAGGCCCCACGGTGGGCGCCAACTGTCGTGGGATAATCACGGCAGACGTTACCGGGGGTAACTGATCTTGGGGCAAGACGACACAGGCGTTTGGGAGAGGGTTTAGCTCAGAGGAAAACATGATGGAACTCGATCTGGTAGCCAGCAATCAAGTCGCCGAGTCTCCGATCTCAAGATATTAACTCAACTCTCGTGTTACACTGGAGGCTCGATACCAAGCGATATTGCTAGGGCTCTTAGATCTCTCTCAACTAAACCTAGGGGTCGGTTTATAAAGCACCCGTACCCCCTGGCTTACTCTCCAAGGCGCACCCTAAATCCTACCCGGACACCACATACAAACCCTAACTTTTCTTTACCGTAACCCACAATCCGGGTTACGAGGCCTACAAACTTGGGCCTTCCAGAAGTTTCTTTATCCTTAGCCGGATCTTGCGCAGCGTCCTTTGGGCCGGGTTATACCTTCGAGTTGGCCTACCGGGTTATTATCCCTCCATCAACAACCATAATGACATTGCAACCTTCTGACATTGGGAGTCCTTCTACAAAGTCCATGGAGATGTCCCTCCAAGCTCCTGTTGGTAAAGGCAAAGGTTGCAACAGACCACCTGGAGGTAAGTTGATGTGTTTTGCATGCTGACATACCTCACACTGACGAACAAAATCAGTAACCTGTGATTTGAGTCCAGCCCAAGCAAATAACCTTTTGATGCGTTGATATGTAGCATTGGCACCAGAGTGTCCACCCACTGCACTTGAATGGAATGTTGCTATGATTTTAGTCTGTAGTGCTGAATTAGATCCCAACCATACACGTCCTCTAAAACGAATAATTCCCTGGTGCAAGGAATAACCATGCTCATCAGGACTAGAGAGCGCCAAAACTGTCAGGCGGCGTTGAGCATCAGAGTCTGTGACATATGAGTTGAGTACTTCTTGGAGCCAAGTGGGTTGCACTTCAGAACTGGCTTGAATAGACATGACGTGATTAACCCGTGAAAGGGCGTCAGCAGCGAGATTTTCTGCCCCTTTTTTGTAGGAAATCTTGAACTGGAGTCCCATCAACCGAGCCATGGCCTTACGCTGGAGAGGGGATTGGAGCGTTTGATCATCTAGGTAGCATAGACTGTGGTGATCAGTCTTAATCACAAATTCGCCTCGTTGTAAATAGGGCCTCCATCTTTCCACGGCCATCAGAAGAGCCAAGAATTCCTTCTCGTAAATGGACAAAGAAAGATGGGTCTGACTTAAAGCTTTGCTCATGAATGCAATAGGATGCTGGTCTTGCATGAGTACTGCCCCAATACCAGAATCGCAGGCGTCAGTTTCGACAACAAACTGCTTTTGGAAATCCGGTAACCGTAGGACTGGGGTGGAAACCATAGCCTGCTTCAGTGAGTTGAATGCTGACTGGGCATGATCATTCCAATCAAAACTCTTTTTCTTCAAGAGATTAGTTAGTGGTTTCGCTATGATTCCATAGTTACGAACAAACTTGCGGTAGTACCCAGTTAACCCCAGAAAACCACGCAACTCAGTCACTGTCGTTGGAACTGGCCAATCTGTCATAGCTTGTGTCTTCCTTGGATCAGTTGCAACCCCCTCTGCTGAGATGATATGCCCGAGGTATTCGAGACTAGCACACCCAAATGAGCATTTGCTACGTTTGACGAACAATTTTTGGTCGCGTAGCAAGCTCAAGACTTCAATTAGGTGCTCAACATGCTTTTCAGGCGACTGGCTGTAAACCAATATATCGTCCATGAAGACTACGACAGAGCGACGCAAGAACGGTTCAAGCACCACGTTCATTACACACTGGAATGTCGCTGGGGCGTTGCAGAGCCCAAAGGGCATGACTTTGAGCTGATAGTGACCCTGATGAGTTTTAAAAGCTGTCTTAATCTCATCTTCTGGACGCATACATATTTGATGGTAACCTTCCCGTAAGTCCAACTTGGAGAAGATTGTGGCTCCCGCTAATTCATCAAGCAACTCATCAATGACGGGCATGGGAAACACATTTTTGATTGTCAGTTCATTGAGCCGTCGGTAATCAGCACAAAACCGCCAAGTGTCGTCCTTTTTCTGCACCAGGAGAACAGGAGAAGCAAAAGGCGACATACTTGGAGTGATGATGCCAGCCTCTAGCATTGCTCGCACTTGTTTCTCGATCTCTGTCTTATGTTCCAGAGAATAGCGATATGGACGCATATTGAAAGATGTTGCGTCATCTTTGAGAGTGATGGCATGGTCATATGGCCTTGGTGGTGGTAATGTTGATGGTTCAGCAAACACATCAGAAAAGTCAGCAAGTATCGCCTCAATTGGTCCACCGAGTGCGCTGTCATCATGTGTATTCTCTGTCTGCACCACAGCTACCGCCCAAATCTCATTTCCTTTGGTCCATTTAGCGAACTGCTCGACGGGTAATTCCCGCAGCGACAAATTTTCCAGAGGCTGCATGCCTTGTAATGTAACCTCTTTTCCAGCATTGTTGACCTTTAGAGTCTTTAAAGTCCAGTCTCCAGTAACTGGGCCATGCTTCTTGAGCCAGACAACACGAAGAATCGCATCATAACCACCTAGTGGCAATACACGCATTGGAGTATGGAAAGTCTCACCCTGAATCCACAGAGCAAGATCAGGAATGATTTTATCACATTGCAGTGCTTCATTGTTGGCAAGTTTCACATTGACAGGATTTGTGTGTTGCACCGAACAATGCAGTCGTGGCAGCATGGATTCGTTAATGAAGCTGCCGGTGCTGCCCGAGTCGACTAGCACAAGGAGCACCTGATTTTCTACCAGTGCACGAAGGCGTATAGTATTAGAAGAATCAGTCCCAGCCAATGCATGAATGGATAAACTTAATTGTTGCGCCTCATTCAGATCCTGAAGTTCCATCATATTCAACACTTCTTCAGAAAGCTGTTCTATGGCCTCTTCTGTGGCCATGGCATGTAATTCAGCCGTCTGTTTCTTAGGACATTGATGTGTTGGATCATACTTGTCTCCACACTTATAACAAAGTCCGTTAGCTCGTCTGTAGTCACGCAACTGGCGATCCTTCCAAAAATCTCCTGTACCCAATTTCAATGCAGGACGAGCATGCTCCCCACGTGGTACTTGTTGTTCTGCACGAACCTGAAAATGGTTGACGCTGTGCCCATGATTTGGTCTCTGCCAACACCTCCTGTTGAACCAAAGCGAGTAGAATTGCACGCTCCACGGTTTCTAGTACTTGCGACTCAACAGAACCTCGCAATTCAGTTTTGAGACCACGGATGAACTGCGAGACAAAGAACTGTTCATCATAATGTGGATTTTGGATAGCAATTTGGTACGATAACTCTTCAAACTGTTGCTGATACTCTTCGACAGTTCCACGTTGCTCTAACAATTGTTTCATATATTTTCTGTGGTCATTGGAGCCAAACTTCTCCTCAACTGCTGCCATTAGCTCTGTCCATGAATTCACCTCATGTCGCAGACGATATGCTTTGAGCCAGAGAGCAGCATTACCATCCATGTGCAGAGTCGAGGAAACCAACCAGAGAGATGGGTGCACATTGAACAAGCGAAAATAGTCCAGGCATTTGTCCTTCCAAATGCGTGGTTGATCTCCATCGAAGCGGGGAAACGACATCTTCAGGTGATGCTTGGGTGTCAGATCCCCACCATGAACCTGTCTACCGCCACCAACGCCTCCAGTACCACCGCCGCCAGCACCTCCTGGTCTACCGCCGCCCAAAATTCCATCGCCACTCGCTTTTGGAGATCCCATACCGTCGCCATGAGGTCCAACGGCATGTGCCGCTGAGGACGCACCTGGAGTATTTCCAGTCCACGCTGCGTGTGTGGTACGCTGTGTGCCCTTCCCCGCGATCACGCCGCCCTCCGGGTCAGGGTCGTCCTCTTCCGGTGATGGCGACCGCACGCGCATCTGCTCCATGGCCTGCGCCGTGGTGTCGAGGCGCTGGTCGAGCGATGCGAGTTGGCGCGCCGCGTCGGCGTGCATCTTGGCGCCTTCCTGATCCGCATCAGCGATGAGGCCGAGCTGCGCCACTAGCTGCTGCTGGGTAGTGTCGATGCAAGCAACCCGTCCGTGCAGCAGGTCGACCGCGGACCGTATCTCGGTAAGGGAGGCCGCCGTGGCTGACGCTGTGCCCTCCACCGCTTCAAGGATGAGCTGCATCTGCGGAGAGGGCTTGGACGGCGCCGTGGTGTCTCCTCGTCAGCCCGAGCCAACCAGTCGACGGAATCACAGAGATCGTAAATAGATCGGCGACCAAATTCCAATCTCCAACCGCTTCCTGGGATTTGACAGCTCGAGGACACAACGAATTGGGAGCGCTCACAACCCTAGCCCGTAGATCGAGATGAATCTGATACCACTGTCACGCTTTCCCCGTTGCTGATATGATCGTCAGCGTGAGGATGGCGTGGTCGCCATGGAGTCTGTCTTGGAACGGAAGAAAGAAGAGAAGGAGAGACAGACAGGTAGAGGCACAGTTGGACTTCTATTTCCGTATTCAGACTTGCCCCGTTTCGATACATCAGTTTGCTTATAAGCAGCTCACCCAACACGATATGGCACGTAGGCCGCACTACACACCTACAAGATTACCACACCAACTTCTTCACTCTATGTAGCAGGCACTTGAGGCGTGACAAGGAATCGCGTCGCAGCTCACCCAGTCGTACGTCCCTGAGAAGCATGCCTTGCTGGTTATCCACCGCGATGAGGCACGTTAGCTCCATGCCGTCCACACTGGTGTTCCTCCATCTGATCCGGGGCCCGGACTGCCCTATTACTTCATTAGTAGCAGTTTCCCATGCACAATGACTTATGTTTCGGTAAATACTTGTCCAGGGCATTCTCTAGCTCTCCTGGGAGAAGTAGCACATCACCAGCACGACAGTGCAGGCGCCCATCGTGTTCGGGTGCGGGTGGGAGAAGACATGGGCTTTCCTAGATGGCCGCCGGTCGGACGGGGATTCGCATGGACAAGGTCTTCGTGTCCAGCTTCGTCACCCTCATAGGCCCAACTTCTCCATGTACTCCGGCGAAATGGGGTCGGCCACATTAATTTCTGTGACATCGTCAACCCGGCCCAGGCCCAAAACCTTGGTCTTCTCCATGGCTCCTACTCCCTCCGTTCCATATTAGATGACTTTGAAATAAATGTATCTGTATCTAGATACATTCATTTCAAAGTCATCTAATATGGAACGGAGGGAGTAGATTACAGTACAAACAGTAATTGGTTGGCAATGTCTATTATGCAGTCCATCATAGGATAGTGCCACCAGGAGCATGAACGTCCAGAACATGGTCGTGCCGCTCGGGTTAGACGCGGCTGTGAACCCCGGCATGTTCTTCCACTGGTAGAAAATAGGCCTTCCATACGCCCCCATTAGTCCCCAATCTATACGAACTATGACTAAATGCGTTTTAGTCGCGGTTCGCGTGGCGACCCGCGACTAAACGTCATGAATGGCAGTTGGAGAAGCGCGCGGAGGGCATTAATTCCGGTTGGCCTGGCCACCCGCGACTAATGGTCGAAACTGCTCGCTTCCCGCGCGTTTTTATTTCGAGAACAAGAGGCAGAAGGCCATTTGCTACAGTGTGCGGCTCTCTGTTCTTCTTCCTCTCTTCTCTTCTTGATCCTCTCTCTTCTTCCTCCACACCCACCACCCATGGATTCTCCCGTTTGGAACGTTCTCCATGTGCCCACACCATGCGGCAAGAATCTCCATGTCCTCTATACCAATATATGCGAGAGGCTCCCCGAAGCTCTTCGCCGTTTGAGCAATCGCTATGAAGCCGCCGATGAACACCACAAGTTCTTCGGGCTTGATCTAGAGTACACGGCGAATCAACGGGATGTGGCCGTCATCCAAATTGCTCATGAGGATACCGTGCTTGTCTTCCAATGGGCAAGGTACGCACACGATCTCTCTTGTAGGAAAATTGTGTTGTCATGTTGATAGCAATAGTATCACTTGTTGCAATTGTAGAGGGGAAAATTGCATAGGGTAGCAATTGTAGAGAGGAAAATTGTGTTGTCATGTTGATAGCAATAGTATCACTTGCTGCAACAATTGTAGAGAGGAAAATTGCATAGGGTAGCAATTGTAGAGAGGAAAATTGCATAGGGTAGCAACATTTGTAGAGAGGAAAATTGCATAGGGTAGTTCCATTTTTGTTGTTGCATTGGAATAATACACGTGTTGCAACAATATCTAACACGTGTTCCATTTTTGTTGTTGCAGTAGTTCAAAGCAATCTCCAGAAGTTGTTGATTTTCTTGTCAACAAAGGGTACGACTTCTGTAGCGTTGACATCACAAATTACCGGCAGAAGTTGATGCGCACGTTGGGTATTGAGATACCTGAAGATCACTACATTGATCTTCAGGACTTGATCCATTTTGATGATCTGTACGGGCACAAGACCGGGATGGCTAGTATGGCAACTGCCTTCATCCACCCCGACTACAAAACCATGAAGACTTGTTTCCCCTTGAGGAATCACTTTTATTGGGGGAAGAACCCACTTGACCGGATCAATCTCGAGTATGCAGCAATAGATGCATACGTTGCCTTCGAGTTGTTCCGCATCTACTCTTCGGAGCTCGAGTAGATGTTGTTTTTGTGTACCGCATCTATGTACCGCTATGTTGCGTTCGATATATGTAATGGATATATTATGTAATGGATATATGTCTTTCTATTAATTCCTATATTATTTCTATATTAATTCCTAGCTATATTATTTCTATATTATGTAATGGATATATATATATATATATGTACCGCTATGTTATGTAATGGCTCAAATAAAATCACGGGTTAAACATAGCACAAAATTTACTAAAGCAATCACACAAAGATCTAGCTCACACACAATTCCAAAATAATAAAACTAGAAAGTAACAAATGCTAGTTCCATTTTTATTTGGGTTTCCAATCATGCACACACTTTCTAAGGTAGATGTTCTGCAAGCAAACAACCTAATATCAAGTCCTAACACTCTATACAAGCTAGGAAACAAGATAAGATGAAACACACATTTCAAAACAAACAAAAACATCAAGAAAACAAAACAGTAAAACTATTGTTTCTATATTTGTTCACCAAAAATAAATCTATAGCTCCAAAAATTAATCTAAGCCATGAAAACATAGATCTAGTCAATACCTATCTAGAACATTTTAGTTTGTCCATTTTGGTTATGTATTTTAAAAGTTAGATTCAAATCATTCTCACAGATAGTCATTGCCAAAACAGTTCTTGTGTCCAAAATAATAGTCCAAACTTGGATCTGCAAATTTTATATGGTTTAGATTTCATATGGTTTGGTTCATGAATTTTATCAGATTTTATTTTGAATTTAGGAAAGGGGTAAATGAATTAGTTTTATTTTTCTGAATTTTTTGATATATTATTTGTATTTTTAAGATTTTAAAATGAATTAGTTTATTTTTCTGAATATTTTGATATATTATTTGTATTTTTAAGATTTTAAAATGAATTTGTTTTACTTTTATGAATATTTTGATATATTATTTGTTTTTTTAAGATTTTAAAATGAATTAGTTTTATTTTTCTGAATATTTTTTAGAAGTAATATAAATTAAAAAGTTAATATTTATTTATTTATTCAAAATTATTAATTACATCATTACTTTTGTTGATTAAAAGATTTATTTGAAATTCAGACAATAAAGAAATGTGGCATCGACCAACATGTTAATAGATTGATATGATACTAGTATCACATACATGCGTGCGAAACACTTGGATGCGGGACGGGATGGAACTCGAAAGTTAAGCGTGCTAGTGATAGAGTAGTGATAGGATAGGTGACCGAGCAGGAAGTTTGACCACGAGTAAGTAATTTGACTAGAGATAATTATAGTTAGATACTAAGCAAATAATAAAAATTCTGAAGAAAAAAAATGGAGTGACAAATTGGAGTGAAAAAAGGGAGTGAAAAATTGGAGTGAAAAATAATTAGAAACCCAAATGAATTAAAGAAATAACGAAATAGCATGTAGTTCCGGTTCGTGTCAAAAACCGGGACTAAAGGTCCTCCCGCATCCGGCGCACGCCAACTGCCCACGTGGCCGGCCTTTAGTCCCGGTCCGTAAGCCGCGCGACTAAAGGGGGGCCTTTAGTCGCGCATATTTAGTCCTGGTTGCGCGGCGGGACTAATGGCCTTTGCGAACCGGGACTAAAGGCCTATTTTCTACCAGTGTTCACCTACCTTGTCGAGCCAGCATACTCGGTGAGACAAAGAAACTACATAGTCAACATGCATGGATTGGCTTCTCTAATTGTTTTCCTCAAGACACATAGCCGAGTTGCACCTCAACTCGGTCGAGCTCAATCCGGATTCAAATTCACTCCATTGTTGCTTGTGGAGTTTTCTTTCTTGAACCGGATAGACCAAACTGCTTTGAATTTTGCCGAGATCGCAGCAGTTAGCCAATTTTTCAGAACTTTGCCGCTCAAACCAGCGCACTTCGCTATCTACGCATATAAGGCTCTACACGTGGCGCAGAATCATAACCCACGTCGCCTCGGGTCTGATGTGATTGCACCGCACGCGCTCCACCTGTGCCAGGCACTGCACATCGGGCCCACGCACCGTCATGTCATATCACTCAGAGCACTTGAGTACCCACGTCGCGCGACGTAGGATCGACTACGACCGTTACGCACGAATTAATCGCTTTGTGTGTTTCTATCGTGTGCAGTAACTTCCCACGCCCCACGATTTCCGCCGCAGTGAATCCAACGGAGTAACTGCGCTATGGGGGTATAAATACCCCCGCGCCGCCCGTTGCCTCGGATCCTTCGCCATTTGCCCCCTTGCCTTTCTCCTTACTCGCGCAACTTCGCACAGAGTGCTCCGCTCCGTCGTGAACCACCGAACACCGCCAAACTTGGGGGCCTCCCTGGGGAGCCAAACATTATCCGGTCTCCCCACCCGACAGGCGGCCCCCTCCCGTCAGTGGCACAAACTGCCACGACGACACTACTTTGGCGCAGAACACCAAAACGGCGATTGTTCCCTCCATTTTACCCCTTTTCTCACCGCCGCCGCCACCGCCTCCTCGCATTCCCGCACTATGCTGCCAAAAGGTCCAAAGAAACTCGGCCTCCCACGTGCGGCGGCGCCAATTTTGGCGCCAAAGAGGCTGCCGATGAAGCCGGAGCTGAAAGATGAGGTGGTGGAGCTGTCAGCGAAGAACCAGCATACCGTCACCTCTATCCTTCGTCAATAGCGCCGCGTACGGGCCAGAGAATAGGCGTTGTTGGAGACAAATCAGACCGCCGACATGATGAAACTGCCACGTCTGTCGCCCCCAGTCTAGCGCGTCGCCGTATTTCCCGCGCTACTACGCTGAGCCTAGCCAGTACCGGTCTCGCAGCAATCCCGCTTCTCTATCTTGCCAGACGACCCGGCGCAGTCCACCGGCATCGATCTGAAGGCGACCGGCATCGATCTTCGAGTCCTCGCTAGCGCTACGTCAGATAGGGTTCACAAGAGGCGAGCAGAAGGCATCCTGACCTCTTCGGCAAAGAAGGCGCCAACATGATGAACCAAACGATGGAGCAGACGGAGGTTTTTGATTGCTGGCATGCGTGAATTGCAGCCGTGCGTTCATTGCTGCCGGTTTTCCCAGGTGAATTGTGTGCTGACCGCCGATCTACCGATGTAGGGGTCCATGCATGAACTTATCCACGTCTGCACCACCAACTTTGGGCACGCGGACGCCGACACTGATCGATTTTCTCAAGCTCATGACGATCAATTTGGGCACGCTGACGCCGACGGTGAGGAAGTAGACGTGCACGATATGGACACCGACGAGATCGTCAAGAAGCCGGGGTACCCGAGGCAAGACATCGTCCGATGAGGAGGACCTAATGTTGGTCGAGTCATGGATGTTCGTGGCGTTGGACGCCGGCAAAGGCGCACAACAAACACGTGATGCTTATTGGAAGCGCATCAAAACTTACTTCGACAAAAGGAAGGCATACCATCAGCATGGCTACCTCCCCGATCGCAATGCCAAAGATTGTGAGAACCGGTGGGCAATTCTTCAAGGATTATGCAACAAGTTTTATGGCTGCCGTGTTCAAGTGCGGATGAGGAACGAGAGTGGCAAGACCGACGACCTCAAAGTAAAATCCTTTCAAATTGTTGCCGAGCTCCTTTTTATACTTTTTTTTGCATATTATGACGCCGACCTTTCTATAGCTCAAGGACACCCACAAGATTTACGTAGCGTTGAACATGGACAACAAGAAGCCGTTCAAGTTCATAAATTTTTGGATCAAGATTAAGCAGTCCCCAAAGTGGAAGAGTTGGCGTCTCATGGAGGCCGAAAAATGGGAGGGCGACGTCGGCGTGGATGGAACCAAGATGTCGGGCAGGAGTGCCGAACGGCCGATTGGGAACAAGAAGGCAAAGACTGGGAAGCATGCGGCGTCAGCGAGGGACATGCAAGAGGCCATGGTCGTGTACGTGCAAGAGGTGACCGCATCGGCGGCGAAGAAACTGAAGATGCACGACAATATCAAAGAGAGGTGAAACACCTTTCTTTTCATGGCCGAGGCGAAAGCCAAAGCCCAATTGGCAGCCGAAGAGCGCTCGATCATGGCAACCAACACGGCGGACATGAGCCCTGACAGAAGGCCCACTTCAGTGAGGAAATGCGACGCATCACGGCGGCAAGAGCGGCGAGGGCGGCGGCCGAGGTGGAGACTCTACCTGCCGAGGCCGATGCGGTGGCTGCAGCAGCTACCGACGCCGATGTCGCAGAGGCGGCAGCTATAGCGGATGCCGAGACCCAAGAAGACTGAAATCCCATGCACCGAGAGTGGTGCCCTTTTAAACGGCCGTGTGTTGGTCGAGACTATCATTCGATCGCCGGACTTGTGTTGGCCGATCGCCATTATTTTGGGTAAAAATGAATTAGCCAACGGTTTGATCGGGGTCCAATTTGGGGTGGCCGATTGGAGGGCCCCGCTACGGAGCACGTCCATCAAAATCGCGGACACAGGTCCGACGCCCCTAAAGGGATACAATTAGAGAGTGCCGGACACATATTTGATGGGTGCGAGTGGAGATGCTCTAAACATGCTCCATCCAAACTAGCTCAAATCCCTGGAACCAAGCGGAAAATGGAATGAGCACCGTCCCATCCATTAAGTACGATGATTCCATCCCATTCATTTCAAGCCAGCAGCCTGCAGTAACCACACGAGAGGAATCTATACTTCTTATAAAGCAAAACCCCACTAACATACATTAATTATTTTTCTATCTCAACATGCAAACTGTCCACATCATTCATCCTCTTAGCCAATCAATTGTCCATGTCATCTCCTCCTCTAATATCATTAATTATTACATGCAAGCTACATATCATACATTTTTTTAACCATCCATTTTTCAATTTAATGATTTATGTAAGCTACATGTCATACATTCCTTAAACCATCAATTTTTCAAAATAATGGTTTATAATACGCATCGCATGTCTATAAAATTTAGTATCTCGAGTATGATCCACCGAATTTTTCATATTTCTTTAGACTATATAATGTATCATGCTGGTTTTTTCGAAAAGAAGATTAAGACCCTTGGCCTCTACATCAAAAAATACACATGCCATTTACTATAAGGGATCCCCGCCGCAACGCGCGTGGTATCCTTCTAGTTTTCCCTAAAAAGTAAAAAACACACACACACGACGAACTTACAATAACAAGGTCTTCCCTCACAATTAGCGGACCACCAAATCCAATGACGAAGCTGCCGCCACCAGCGTTTGTGTACAGGATCAGCACGGCCGATGAGTGGGCGGAGCTTGAGCGCACGGGCGGTACCCTCGGCGGCGACCTCGACCGCTCCACTGGCTGCATCCACCTCAGCGACCTCAATCAGGTAAACATTATCTTTTCGATGTCTTCCGGTTTATAGTCTGCCTAAAAATCTATCGTTTTGTCAGATGTGTACTCCGCTATATATTCTACGGACTAGTTGCGACACTTTTCTCTCTTATTTCCTAAGACCCCTCCCCGCACTTTTTGATTTGCTGTATAGAAGAAGGGATTGACCATTTAGTCATGGATTTATATATTTTCGGGAGGTTCCCTTTGATGTGTGATGTTGTTTCTCTTGTTGGCTCGAAATTCCGATGCCTTGTCTTCTTGATGGTGCGATTTGATTAGCTGGGCGTTTTGGGGATTATTGGCTCTGTTTGTGCCCAATAATCCATACTTTTCAGTGAATGTTCTAATTATTTAGGTTGGTACTGGGTAAGCTATAGTGGTCCGTAAAATACAAGCAAGCGGTTGAAGAAGGGTTTATAAAAACGAGATGTGGATCAATGCTATTCAAAAGAACAGTATAGTATTATAGCTTACTATACCAAAATAAGATCAAACTCTGCAAAATTTATGCTAATAAGACATTAATTTAAACTGATGATGTATTCTTAGGCTGTGATTATATAAGAAGGGGCAAACAAGTTGCTGTACATATTCTCCAAAATGCTCGTACTCCACTAGTTTGGAGATTTCTTCTTACTTATTGACATGATATTTCCGTTGATTTTCTTAAACTGTCACACATGTTCAGGTGTTGATAGATCTGTCAGTGTCTTCTACCGTACCAAATTCACTTGAATCAATGGTATATCTGTTCTAGGAGGCAATTTCAAATTTTTATTATATTCTTATCATCCCAATTATCCTAATGTTACGACGTGATTTGGAGATTTTGTAAGAAAATGTGAATCATATTATTCGTCCATGTTTCTATCTTGGTCATTCTCAATAGCCAAGTTTCTTTGATCTTTAACGTGATGTAGGTGAGGATGACACTAAAGAATTTCTTCCTTGGCAAAGCTGATCTATACCTGCTAGAAAATGACACTACCAAGGTATTGATATCGCAGATTCCATTTTCTGTGACCATATTAAAAATTCCATTTTATTTTGTCTCCTGTCACTTCATTGTAACTATAGACGAAGTTCCCAAGTTTTTGTATATTTAGTGTTCATGGTTGTTACTTCTGTATGCGTGTTAGGACACATTCGTAAATAGATACCTTTGAAATTGATTGTGTCATTTTCTAGATGGATAAGTAGCAAAAGGGAAAGCAGCATGTATTTTTCTCTGGTCAATTTCTATCACTTCATAAATTGCACACTTGATATGTTTGTTATGCGAATACCATTTTACATGTAATATTTGTACTTCTTGTCTATCTCAGATTGCAGATGGCTTAATTTATGAGGCAGCTGATGGTTGTAACCACTTCCCTCATTTCTATGGCCCTGATCAGAGCTTTGTAGCCCTTCCACTAAGTGCTGTGGTCAAGGCAGACAAAATAGAGATGTCAAACAATGATTTTACCTGCAGCCTACTTGATGGACCGGCCCTCTGATTCTGATGTTAAAGCCTCGCCCTTCTCCCTTGTTTCCCTAGTGTTCTTGTAAGTTCCCTACCAAATTTATCAAAGACGCCATTAGATGTTTCGAACTGTCTTGTGATTAACGAAATATGTTGTTTCAAGGTGTTCATTGTTCTAAATTAATATGTGTTGCTTTTTTTCATGCCACATACATTATCTGATAGCATATACGTAGATAGATACTTAAGAGTTACCTTGGCATGCACGCGGGGTATTCTTCTCGTATCTAATTAATCTGCCAACCCTTTTAAATAGGCAGAGCCCAGCCGGATGCCATTGCATCTTGACAAATAGAAATAATAATACTCCGCATATTTTTGTGAAAGAAGGGTAACCCGGTATTTAGAAACCAAATTTTGAAATATCGGAAAATCCTGAAATGAAATTTCATAGATATATCTTCACATTCTATGTATTTGCAAAGTCGTTCCACCAAGAATAGATATATTTTTGTTTCTTGTGCAAAAAAGGCAAAAATAACTCCATAAAAAGGCTTATTTTAGCATCAAATTTTGTCTTTTTAGATAGCACACACAAAATGTCGGCTCATGAAACGATTTCGTGAACATATAGAATGGTAAAAACTAAGTGCATGTGAACACTTAATTTTTCAATTTTTACATTTCAAATGTTATTTAAAATGGATTTTAAATAACAGGTGCATTTTCACCCGGTAGCCAAAACACCACCCCAACGTCGCACGACGACAATGTGTATAGTTCAAAGAGCATTGCCGATGATCATGTCCAACTTTTCATTCTCCATTTGGTCCGTTCCTAATCGTTCTCTCGATTACTATTTTCTAAGCTCGGTCATCACCTCACACTTTGCGTTAGACGTATAAGAGAAAGATGACCCAAAATTTATTTATGGGTAATCTCGTCAAATCTTCACTATATGAAGTAATTGGTGTCACCCTATTAAACAGGCAGAGCCCAACCGGATGCGATTGCATCTTGACAAATAGAAATAATAATACTCCGCATTTTTGTGAAAGAAGGGTAACCGGGTATTTAGAAACCAAATTTTGAAATATCGAAAAAACCTGAAATGAGATTTCATAGATACATCTTCACATTCTATGTATTTGCAAAGTCGTTCCACCAAGAATAGATATATTTTTGTTCCTTGTGTAAAAAAGGCAAAAATATCTCCCTAAAAAGGCTTATTTTAGCATCAAATTTTGTCTTTTTACATAGCACACACAAAATGTCGGCTCATGAAACAATTTCGTGAACATATAGAATGTTAAAAACTAAGTGCATGTGAACATTTTTTTTCAATTTTTACATTTGAAATTTTATTTAAAATGGATTTTAAATAACAGGTGCATTTGCACCTGGGAGCCAAAACACCACCCCAATGTCGCGCGATAACAATGTGTATAGTTCAAAGATCATCGCCGATGATCATGTCCAACTTTTCATTCTCCATTTGGTCCGTTCCTTATCGTTCTCTTGATACTGTTTCCTAAGCTCGATCATCACCTCACACTTTGCGTTAGACGTATAAGAGAAATGTGACCCAAAATTGATTTATCGGTAATCTCGTCAAATCTTCACTATATGGAGTAATTGGTGTCACGATTGCACAGATAGGGGTAAAGGGTGGAATTCCATCTTCTCTAACTATCTAAAACCAAAGTTTTTTTTTCTTATCTAAATCAATTTTCAAATATATTGAAGTTGTGCTTTCTATAATCAACCAGGACATATAAAATCACGGGTGATTTGTAATAAGCAAAATTGTTTATAACATTAAACTCTGCGTGATCGAGACACGTAATAAATGATTGAGCATGCTCGATTGTAGCTTGCTTGGGTCCCACGATATGTGTATTCGGAGATACAAAGCTCATACGACTATATATTGATTTATCTATTTGTTGCATGTATTTAGAAAAAGAAGATATGTATTTAAAAAACTATGATTCCCTTAACACTCGAAAAGTTTTTCTTCCTTATTTGACACCGAATGAATTTTTTCCCTGTATGACACTTCCGCCCATTTTGACAGTAAAATATGATGTGCAAAGACCATTTTACCCTTGATGCAGTAGGTTACCAGAACAATAGGTTCCATCCTCTAAAATATCATATTGAATGTTTTACATCTCGCCAATATGTAAGATATGCACAACGCGAGCCGTAGGACTAGCACGACATGCACACCGTGGCAGCAATAGAAGGTAGAAGAAGCTTGCGACCTATGCGTTTCCAATTTGTCCGTTTGTTTTCTTGTCGTTAGTTTGCAAGTAGCCAAAAAGTTGCGAACGAACCAGCAAGAGCTAGCTAGCTCATACTAGTCCAAAGATCCATCGGGCCTTGTTTGGTACTAGAGTGTTTAAGTGGATTAGTAGGGATAATCCCTATGGCCTTGTTTGGTAGGAGCGTTTTGTGGTGTGTTGCAGTGTATAATCCCAAGGGGTTTGGGTTAAAACACTTCCCACACCCGATCCTATTCCTCCACCCCAATCACCTTCCCCATAAATACCCCACGTAGAAAACACGTGTTTGGCACAAGAGGTTAGCTACAAGGTGTTTTCTGAACATTTGAGCACACAGTTTCAGTACTATAAACTCAAGTATACCATCAATAGAAACCGTATCTTTTCACTGTTTCAACAATAATATAAATACCAGATTTATCTTGTCACGAGAATAAGATCATCCCGTCAGTTACTACAAAATTATTTGATCTAGAACACGATCTTCTGATCTGTTAATATATCATGCATCACATGTCATGACAGGAACAAGATCGTCTCGTCTGTTAACATCTCACACATTATTACATGAATAGAAATGCATTGATAATTATGATCAGGAACAACAAAGTCTCCTCTCCGGCATTCCTCCTTTTTGCTCTCTGCTTCCCTATTGCAAGAACAGATTGAGTGCTGGCATTTTTTAATCAGCGAAAAAATGTCATCAAAGGTAGAAGTACAATACAATAGACAACACTCATAGTACTAGATATGTAGAGTAGGAGTAGTCGACTCAAGCGGTTATGTGACTTGTGTCCATAGAAATGGCCAAAGGAATTTCCACAGGTTTGAGACGGTGACCAAACAAAACCAAAATTGCAACCTCACCGACCTCCTCTGGTTCTACACATTCTAAATGGCCAAAGGAGTAAATTTCCACACAGTTTGAGACACGGACCAAACAAAACCAGAATCGCAACCCCATTGCCTTCTATACTTCTTCAACTACAAATGGGACGACAAAAGAACTATTATGTAACTACAAATGGGATGAAAAAATACTTATGAGCCGAGAAGTATGCAAAGAAGAGACCAAAAGACCAACAGAAGTACAGTTCATGCAATTCTAGATCGAAACGATGAATTTTGCAGTTCATGTCCAGATATATTCGAAAGGTCTATAATTCATTGATTCACCAAAAAAAGTATCCCCGAAACATTAGTTCATGTCCACAAACAACAGATGAGAAAGGAAACACAACAAACTATCTACCGCTAAGAGCAATAGCATACTACCACAGAAAGCACTACAAACTAGCTACCACTCTTAGAGCAATAGCAACAAACTAAATAATCCACTAGCTTACTTGTTGATACAAGCCAAAGAAAACCGTATTGTTCGCAGAAAAAACAGAAGTCATGCATCAGCTATGCCCAAAAGACCAGTTCAACTTTTAAGAACAAGAAGAGTATATGAACATCAATAAAATCATGTGAACCTTTTTCCTTGAAGTCATAATGAAAATGGCAGTGCGAGATTTGTCCTAAATGCAATCATAGCCGACTCATTGAACAGGGTTAAGAAGAAATATTCCTACAACCATATTTGCCAATTTTTCTAGAATACCTAGGGCATACAATGGCCAAATTATAGAGCATGAATGCAAGCAGGAATATGAGTGGCAGTTGAAACTATCAGCAGAGTTGTTAGCGAAGTTTTGTTGCTTACCTCATGCAAACTTGGATATATGTACGCGAAGTCAGTCGATAGCAGTTCCATCTTCATCAGCAGCAAGGTTCACAAAAATCTCACGATTGTCAGTATTTTTGAAGACCTCCAAAGACGGGATCTTGCCAGCAGATGTAACGCCTTCCACTGTCTTCAATGCCTCCATACATCTGGTGATGGTGAAGTCATGTGCAGCTTCCTTGTCGGCTTCCTTTTCTTTAATATGCACTAATCTCTCCATCACTTGTACAATTCCATTTGCACTCCACTTCTTAGGACTGTTCTTAGGTTTCTTTCTTGAGCGACCGACAACCCTTTTTGCATGGGCTTCCTCACGCTCCACTTGATCCCTCCCTTGCACATCAGTAGCATCATCCAACATCTGGAGCTCATCTTCACTTTGTTCTCCAACTGCCTCTCTGTCGATGTCTTTTCCAGCTTCATGCTCATCATCACTTGCTATTTCTGTCACAGCGTCCTTCAATGGCGATGAGGTGGATGTGAAGTTGAGATTTCCAATAGCTATGCTACCTACAAAAGGTAGCCAAAATGAAGCAGCTGAATAACATGATAAATGAGAATATTCTTTGAAGTGCCATGCAAAAAATAGTACATCTTACCTTCATATAGTTGTCCTAGTGAATCATAGAGAGGAAAGGCTTTGGATTTGAATCTCTTGATCCTTTGACCGGGTGACTACAAAAGTTGAGTGAAGTTTTGTTAACATGATGGAGCTTGAACCAAACATGTTGTGTCAAACACGAATTTAGTAACAAGAGTGTCGGAATAAACAACTTACAATTTCCAAGTTGTCCCAAAGGTGTGGCTCGGCTTATATCATGTACTTGCTTTCATTCCCGCCAACGCCACTTTGCATGTGTGCATCCTTTAGCATCCTATAATCTCTCTTGAGGTCTTTCTCCTTGTCTTGAATCTGTGACTTTGTGAGTTGAACATATGAGTGTCTAGCATGGAAAAGTTTTACCATTTTGTTCCATGTTTCACTACTGCACCCATTTTGACTTCTGTAATATGTTGTGTTGTGCTCATAGAGTATATCCACAAGAGCTTTTTCATGTCCAAGATTCCAAGAGGCTCTAGGTCTCCCACATACACAGTTGTAAAATAACTTTCACTTGCAAAAGAACAAGTAATAAAAGAGCAGAAAAAGAGCTTTCACTTGCAAAAGAACAAGTAATAAAAGAGCAGAAAAGGAGCTTTCAATTGCAACGGTCTAGACTGAATACCTTTTGGAGAAGACCTTTTGACATTTGGGGAAGCCTTCTTCTTTAACTTCCTTCCCACTGTGTTGGATTGAATCAAGTTATACTTAGGAGAGCCTTTTGCATACGTTGGATATGCTTTGGGATACATATCTAGTGGGATAAAAAAAAACACAAGATGATGACAATTTATCAAATTTGCAAGATGCCCATGATGAAAGATACTAGAAATAGTTCCTTATTACATGATAAATACTATAAATAGTTCCTCATTATATGATAAACACATCTAATAGTTCCTTATGAGTTATTACATGATAAACATCACACCTATGTCAGTAGCTACTATTGTTCAAAGTCATTCCACATCTGCCACGCAATTTGGTCCCTCAAAATATTGCCTTGGAGGTTATTCTATTGGGGGTTGTTTCCTTGGTAGTTATCGTCTTCACCATTGGGTAGATCCAAAAAGTTAGCTGGGTCTATGGATTCAGTTTGGTTGTCAAGCCATTCCTCATCCCCATCATGCATTTTAATAATATTATGGAGAGTTGTTGTGGCTGCCGGAATCTTCACTTGATTCTCTATTGAATGGAAGGTCCCAACATTCAGAATAGGGAACCGCTTCTTCAGAATGCCCAAAACCCTTTCTACATGGTTTCTCATCACCGCATGTCGGAGATGAAATAGTTCCATGTGATTTTGTGGCCTACGGCGACCATGCCCCCACTCTTTCAAGTGGTACCGCACACCGCGGTATGGTGCAAGTAAGGACTAGGTGTTTGCGTAACCACCATCAACTAGATAAAATTTTCCATTTGGTACTTTGAAACCTTTCAGTATAGCAGAACTGAGTACTCTAGCATCGGTGGCAGAACCCTCCCATCCACATGAAATAAAAGTTATGTTCATATCAAAATCGCATGCAATCATGACATTCTGGCTAAGAGAGCTTTTCCTATTCCTCCATGGAGCCTCAAGATGAGGAGTTCTAGTGACAGGCACATGAGAACCATCTATGGCCCCTATACAGTTCTACAATTAAAGGGAAGTCATATTTTAAAACTATAAGAATTTTAGATACGAGAAGGAACTTTGGAAGTGTCAATGAAAAAGATGAAACCTCGAAGTATGGAAAGAAGCGATCATTCATGGTGATTTTTGGATATGGCTCATCAATGTACCGAGGCCTCACAAATTGAGTTGTTAGGAAGGGGATGATGTCAAAGAACTCCTTAATATACCCGTGGAAGGTCCAATTACTATGGTGAAACTCTTATTGTAGATCTTGAAATGATGCATTATGTGATATCATATAGAGAAAGAAGGCTAGCTTCTCTTCCACCCTGAGTATACTATCTTCTATGAGTCCTTCAGTTCTAAGGTAAGATGCCAGCTATCTGAATATGTGTGGTTCCATCCTAAAAGCTACCAAGCAATTCATAAGATGTCCATCAAGCAATTCTCTAACTCTCTTCTTGCCGTACAAGACGGAGCTATGCCGTTTATTCTTCTCTGTTTGCTTCAGATACAAGTACAATGCAGACATGATGAAGGACATCAGCTCTTCGTCATCATCAACTTTCCTCTTCCTAATACGCTCTAGGATCCGTTCATTCATTTTAGGACTAATGTAAAAGAATAAAAGAAACTAGTAAGATACAAGTATAACTTTGGTTCCCACATAATTTAAAATCTTATGATCTAAATGACCAGCAGACATGCATTGGTAAGATAAATCAGGACAAGACTTCGTAAATAAGAAAGGCACAAACATACATTTTGGCACTTCAGAAATTCCTAATCAAACAAAAATACACAAGAAATAGCGAGCAACACATTTCTTTTGAAGACAGGTACATGCTAGTGTTTTATGGTAATATTATAGCACAACACAAGGATTTGCTTGGCCACATAAAAACAAGGGAACCAAGTATTGCAATTTTGGCCCAATAAACAAATAAAGGCTTCAGATTGTAGTGTATGGATATGATACATAGGTACATGTCTGCAATTGCCTCCTACTGAGCTAGTAATTAATATTCTAGGCAGCCATTAGGGACCTTCTGCACAAACTCTATGAAATCTTGGTCTGCGGTGCATTGTAGAAAATTAGAAAGCCATTTACAGGAAATGATAAAAGATCTATTTATTTTTTAAAGGTAAAGAGATGCAAGATATGTTAGATTCTTAGGCGCTCTCCCTCTATGTCTGATTTCATTTTTTGACCGTAATATTAGAAGAAGAGAATTACATTGGTAGCAAAGATTTTGCAGATGACCATACTAAGAATTGAAGCAAGCACACAACATTCATGTTTGGAAGAAAAAAGTGACCAAACAAGCCAGCTAGTGGGAAATTCAGACTCTGGTTGCAGATGCACATATCTTGTTGAGCTTTAATAAAAGGATGAAATTTGGAGTGTACTACTTTTGTTTTAGTTCGACTCTGCATGCCATTCCACTTTTTTCTGAAAAGGGAAAATGCCCTCTATCAATCCATGCTCCCCATTCCACTATACATATGAATCAACTTGATACCTCCGGACGCCTAGAACTAAATCGATTTTTTAAGGGGCACATGACTTGCTTGCTTTCATGTTTGTGACCAATGCATATACCAGAACTTGTTTTTTACCAAGAAGTATAAAGCTCTCGCCAATAACAAACCAAACCAACATTCTGTGACTATTACCGAGTTCATGTCGAAATCAAATGGGGTCCAAATTCTTTTTTTAGGCCAATGGGGTCCAAATTCTAAATGCATTACTATTGGCAAAAACCGCATCAAACGGATATAGTGCATTTTTTAAGCGAACTTAAGAAACTACATTATAGCATTATATCAGATTATTGTCAACTGAAATTTGCAAATGATAATATGTCAGGAGGTATGCCAGAAATTTCACATTTATAGGAGTGCCTATGAGTATTAGTACAGAGATGTAATCCTTTGTGCTTACTTCAGTTTCTATAAATTTCAAGGGCGACAATACAATTTTCTTAACCAGTGGATTGTATATCAAAATTTTCTGTTGTATCTGAAATTTCAGTTGTCCATCTAGTGTGTGTCACTCATTCTAGCATTATTGTGGGAGACACACCATGCCAAACTTCCTGAATACCCATGCATCCATAATTTCATGTGATAAATTGCAAGAAATATCACTGTATGACTCACAGATTTACAAGCAGGTAGAATCAAGAACCGTGGAAACTCCCATGAAAACCTAGCACTAGATCTAGAGAGTGGGGACGAGGTGGAAGACGTACATGAGAGTAGGTCCAGGCTTCAACCGGAGAAGTAGGGCTGCCAGAGGAGCTGGGCGTTGGCGGTGCTGCCGAAGGAGGCTTGAGGACCGTCAGCAGCGGGGGGATCGAAGAAGAAGGGTTCCAGCGGTGGTAGGGAGGGAGGCGCCGAGAGAGGAGGCCAGCATCGACGTCTCCGTGACGGTAACGGGGACAGGCGTCGGCGATGAGAACGGGGCGAGCGTGGTCGTCGTCGCTGCGCTGACAGACACGGCAAAACGCGAGGGTGGAGGCGTGTCTTTGTTCCACTCCAACCCGACGAATCTTGTGGGGATTATCGGGGCTTAGCCCGTCTGAACCCGGCCTGCCAAACAAGTGTGGAGTGTCTCTCGGTGTCGCAAGTTGGGCTGGTAATTTACACTAATAAACCGGTACAAACACGTATGCCAAACGAGGCCTAAAGGGTTTAGGTGAAACCCCCACCTCCATCTAATCCCCTCAATACACTTGTACCAAACGGGTTTTTTTGAGATTGTGTGGATTTAGGGTTAGATCGGGATAATAATTACAAATCCCCAAATATACACCCATACCAAACAAAGCCTCAAGGGATCACATACACCTACAATTACTAGATGATCAAGCTACGTAGTACCCGTATGTCCACAGTATCGATCTAACTTCAAAATAAACGGATTAAAGTTTGCTTCTTCACATGATGCGGGTGTGTACAGATATGATAGAATTGGTGTGCACTAAGAAATACGTCTACTACCTCAAATAAAAAAATGGATACGTCTACTAAATATTTCGGAAGGACCAAGTTCCCAAGGGTGGCGTGACGTCTAACATGTCATGCACAAATATATAAAAAGAAGGGGTACATCTAGCATGTCATTCAGGTCGATTCGATCAACCATCACTGATAGAAAAAAGGCCTTCCATACGTCCCCATCAGTCCCCAAACTTGGCGCACCGTGACTAAAGTGTTTTTAGTCCCGGGTCGGGAGGAGACCCGCGACAGAAGGTCATGCGTCGTGGGTTGGGAAGCGCGTGGAGTCGCGTGGAGGGCATTAATTCCGGTTGGCCTGACCACCCGGGACTAATGGTCCAGTCTGCTGGCCTCCCAGTCTTTAGTCCCGGTTGGCCTGGCCACCCGGGACTAAAGATACAAACTGCTCGTCTCCCGCGCGGCGGTTTTATTTCGCGAGCGAGAGGCAGAAGGGCGCCATTGCTACAGTGCGCACCCGAGTCTCTGTTTCTTCTTCTCTCTTCTCTTCTCTTCCCTCTCTTCGATCTTCCTGCACCAAGCACCATGGCTGAAGTTTGGAAGAGATATGGTGTGGCCACACCATGCGGCAAGAGTCTCGACGTGTGCTACACCGACAATTGCGAGAGGCTCCCCGGTGCTCTTGATCATTTGACCGATCTCTATTTCTCCTCTCCCGATGAACACCGGTTCTTCGGGCTTGATCTAGAGTATACGGCGGATCAACGGGATGTTGCCGTCATCCAGATTGCGTTCAAGGAGGCCGTTTTGGTCTTCCAATGGTCAAGGTAAAAGGCACACATACAATCTTGCATCTTCGATTTGTTTGTTGCATCTGAAGAATACATGTGTTGCAACATATCTAACACGTATCAAATTTTTGTTGTTGCAGTAGTTCAAAGCATTCTCCGGCACTTGTTCATTTTCTTGTCAACAAGGGGTATGACTTTTGCAGCGTTGACATCACTCAAGACCGTCAGAAGTTGATGCGATTGGCTATTGTGATACCTGAAGATCACTACATTGATCTTCAGGACCTTATCCATTTTCATGATTTGTACGGGTACAAGACCGGGATGGCTCCCATGGCAACTGCCTTCATCCACGAGGGTTACGAAATCATGAAGTCTCGTTTCCCCTCGAGGAATCACATGTATTGGGAGAAGACCCCACTGAACTAGACCAACGTCAAGTATGCAGCCATAGATGCATACGTCTCCTACGAGTTGTTCCGCATCTACTCGACGGAGCCATAGATGTATGCGTTCGATATATGTATGTAATGGATATCTTAGTATGTAATGAATATCTTAGTATGTAGCTCTTGAAGCATAGCTTGTATTGTGATACTTATGTTTGTGTTATGTGTGATCGTAAGACTCTATGTTATGAATGTGATATGATTGTGTCCTATTCATGATTGTGATGTCTCTACTCATATTTTACTTGTGATTTATCACTTGTCTTTTGTTGTTCATAAAACTATTTTTGTTTCCTAGTTTTAAATGACTTGGAAAAATTTGCAAAGTGTTGCAAAGTGTAATGGATATTATTTCTATATTAATTCCTAGCTATACTATTTCTATATTATGTCAAACACACATTTCAAAACAAACAAACAAAAACACATCAAGAAAACAAACAAAAACACATCAAGAAAACAAAACAGAAAAACTACAGTTTTCTATATATCTGTTCACCAAAAATTAATCTAAGCCAGGAAAACATATATCTAGTCAATACCAAACTCATCCAGTTGGATTTATTTCAAAATACATTTTTGAACTCATTCTAAAAATAATAGAAGAGCCTACTGGTCTTTTTAAGATTTTAAAATGAATTAGTATTATTTTTCTTAATTTTTTGATATATTATTTGTATTTTTAAGATTTTAAAATGAATTAGTATTATTTTTATTAATTTTTTGATATATTATTTGTATTTTTAAGATTTTAAAATGAATTAGTTCTATTTTTTAATTTTTTGATGTATTATTTGTATTTTTAGAAATAATACCAATTAAAAAGTTAATGTTTATTTATTTATTCAAAATTATTAATTACATCATTACTTTTGTTTATTAAAAGATTTATTTGAAATTCAAACAATAAAGAAATGTGGCATCGACCAACATGTTAATAAGATTGATATGATATTACTATCACATACATGCGTGCGAAACACTTGGATGCGGGACGGGATGGAACTCGGAAGTTAAGCGTGCTAGTGTTAGAGTAGTGGGAGGATGGGTGACCGAGCGGGAAGTTTGACCATGAGTAAGTAATTTGACTAGAGATAATTGTAGTTAGACACTAAGCAAATAATACAAATTCTGGAGAAAAAAAAGGAGTGAAAAAAAGGGAGAGAAAAATTGGTGTGAAAAATAATTAGAAACTCAAATGAATTAAAAAAATTACGAAATAAAGTCTAGTCCCGGTTCATGTGGCCAACCGGGACTAAAGGTCCTCCGCCACCCGCCCACGTGGCCGGGCCTTTAGCCGCGATTCGTAAGAGGCGCGGCTAAAGAGGGGGGGTCTTTAGTCGCGCAGAGCTAGTCCCGGTTGCGCGGCCGGGACTATTGGCCCTGACGAACCGGGACTATAGGCCTATTTTCTACCAGTGCGTAAAAGTATGCACTATTAGTCGTGATCTCATTTGTCACTTTACCCACGTGAACTGAATGATCAATATTGAACCAACACAAATATTTTGTCTTATATGCAACTTTTTTATCACATAATGTATTAGGGGCAAAATCGTCTTTTCATGTCCATATTTAACATCAAAATGAACTAGAGTGTCATATAGGGAACAAAATTTAGACCAAGTGTCAAATAGGGAAGAAAAACTTTCCCAATGTCAAATAAGGAATCATATTTTTCAGTAGTGTCAAATAGTAAGAAATTCTCAACACTTATTCGCCGGATGAAAGGAAATAAACAATATTTACAATCAGAATGGATGGTAGTCGTTTCTTAACCCATATAGGTTGTCTATGACTTACGTTACAACGGCTGCATTGTGGCGTGGCCATGACTGTTTAGAACTACAACTTTGCCCACATCAAATATTTCTAAGAAAAAAATATAGATAACATAGTTTTCAGTATTGTTCATTTAGATAAAAGGCAAAAATGCCCGACGTTGAATTAACAAAGCCCCGCAAGTTCAAGGACGATTACAACATGCTGAGAAACAACTTAGAAGCAAGCAACATGAGCAACCACAAGATAAACAAATAAAACAACTCGAGATGCCTGCTAGAGTCGCTAGAGTCTAGCACCGCTAACAAGCAAACACAGGCAACCGAGGCCAAGGACACTACGAGAGTCACCACGACCACCGGCACCAGCAGCTTGACAGCAACACCAATCCCAAGCTGCCGGTCGAAGACGTAAAGAAGAAGAAGCGTCAAAAGATGGCATGTTCACCACCATGGCTCAGCAGGACCTCTGAAGCACCAACACTCACCAGCCATATGCGCCGTTATTGCCATAGAGAGGATCCCATTCCCCTCTCGCCCACGCTCGAGGGCGCCGACCCAACAGCGAACAGGGGTACCAATGCTGAGAGGCACGCCAGCCCGCCAATCAACACGATAAGATGACATCACCGAACAAGACAAGCCCCCACGACCACCACCTCTTACGCACCACATGACCACCACTCCTGCAATTCCCCAGAAGACTTCTCCAGGAAGGGCACGACGTTAGGACGCCGCTGTCATCCGAAGGGGGAACGCGGCTTTCGCCCGAAAAAGGGGGGGGGTTGAAAGGGGACAAATACCTCGACAAACTCCTTCGAGAAGGGGTATGGCGCTCGCGGACGTCACAGTCTTCGTGGCCCTCTGTGGCCACCGGTCACCCCCGCCATCCAAAGTCCCCACAGCGAACCTCCCTGCACAAGCACTAGAGTCTGGCAAGGACTCCGGGAGCCTGTACCTAGCAGGGAGACGAACAACGCGAGCAAGGGAAGATTTCTTCCTCAGATCTAGAACCAGAGCCGACAGAGCAGCCCCGCGCCACGCCCTCCAATCGCCACACCCTCGCTGCCCACGCAACTAGAGGATAGAGCAACCAGCACCACATACGCCACCAACCACATGGTCGACACCGTCTCATCCGCCCGGGGCCGCCGCCTCGACATCCAAACTCCCCCGAGCCAACCGCCCGAGACAACCGAGGAAAATAGGGGAGACCATGGAGCAGCCAACAGAAGGGTGCAACCCAGCCGCCCACAACCCCCCAAAAGGCACCGACTTGGCCGCCACCCCTCTCGGGCGACCGCGCCTGCGTGCAACATAGATCTGGAGCAGAAACAACGCAGATGGGGGAGGGAGGCATCGAGCCAGCACACCGGAGCACCTGCCGACGGTGGAAGGGAAGACCCAGGTCTACCTCCTCACCTCACCCCTGTCATGGTGGAATCCGGGGTCCCCTGCCCAGATCTACCAAACCAGGCCGCTGCGAGGGACACCAGCTCCGAATCGCCGCTTGAAGCACCAGGAGTCAGCTTCCATGACGGAGGACGACAGAGGAGGGAGCCCGCGCCGACGAGCTCCATGGACACGCCCAATAACTTTGAAAATTAACAGTGGAGGAAAGAGCGGGAGCACCTCCAGTGGAATGGAGGAAGCGTGTGGAGAGGGCCTCGCTGCCGCTGTCCTCGACCGAGACGTAGGTCGGGTTTGCCTGCCGGCGGCCTCAGGCAGCGGCGATGGCTAGGGAGGGGAGGAGGTGTGGCTGTGGTTAGGGTTCAGTCGCCCCCCGCGTGGCCAAAGTTAACTTTTGGAACACAAGTTTCTAGTGTATTTCTTTTTGAGAGGCCATCACATGTACTTCCCCGTTTAGAGTTCAGAGTTGCACGCCAAAGTCCAAACCAAGTCACTAACTTCGTCCCACCGTGATCCAAGCAGGAAAGCGGTTTGCTCACCGCGGGACCGCGGGAGCAGAGTAAGCTATAGCCCATCCGTACCCCACCGCTCGTATGCGAATTGCGAAGCGAGGGCGTGGCCGCGTGGGAAATATGAGTACGTGACGGTGTGGCCGACTCGCTTTGGTTCTACCGGTCGCATGATGAGAATCTTATGGAACTACTACTTACAATTTTTCTGCTTAGTTTGGCACCCTTATCGTGGCAGGCAGCGGGTTTATGCAAAAAAAAAAATCAGAGCTCCGGTCAACACAAGCTCAACGCATATACGTTGTGGTTGGCTAAAAGTCTACAACGTGACATCATGTTCTTTATTGACAAGTACAATGTGGCATCATGTCTTTTTTTTGACAAGTACAATGTGATATCATGTCATTATCATGTCAGGATCTTGTGTTCGATCACTAATCAAATGGTTTTTTTTAAGGATACGTCTTGGAAAAGACGCATCGGTTTCAAAGAAGAAGGGCCAAGAGGCCAATTACAACGCGTTCCGGCACAGGCGCACGGTACGCGAGGGTGCAAGACTCATAACGGGATTACTCGCCAAACCTCCACTTATCTACACCACCTAGGCTACCTCTAAAAAGCCCTGCCAAGCACCACATGACAGCCTCTGACTCGATCATTTTGACCACTCCTTCAACCGAAGGTGGGTGTCCCTCAAACACCACAATGTTCCTATGCCTCCACAAGCACCAGCAGATAAGGATGATAGTTGTCCACATGTCTCTCTGGTCCGCATTATTCAGCTTCCTCGCTGGAAGCCATTGGGACACCTTGGATTGCTAGCTCGGGATCCACTCCCTAAGTCCCCCACTGGTAGAAAACAGGCCTACAGTCCCGGTTCGCCAGGCCCATTAATCCCGTCCGGGCAACCGGGACTAGCTACGCGCGACTAAAGCCCCCCCCCCCTATAGTCCCATCTCTTACGGACCGGGAGTAAAGGCCTGTCCACGTGGGCGGGTGGCGGAGCCTGGGGTCGGAGGACATTTAGTCCCGGTTGGCCACATGAACCGGGACTAGATTTATTTCGTAATTTTTTTAATTCATTTGGTTTCTAATTATTTTTCTCACCTTTTTTCACTCCCTTTTTTTCACTCCTTTTTTCACTCCCTTTTTTTCACTCCCTTTTATTCTCACAATTTGTATTATTTGCTTAGTGTCTAACTAAGATTATCTCTAGTCCAATTAGTTACTCATGGTCAAACTTCCCGCTCGGTCACCCATCCTCCCACTGCTCTAGCACTAGCACGCTTAACTTCCGAGTTCCATCCCGTCCCGAATCCAAGTGTTTCTCACGCATGTATATGATAGTTGTATCATATCAATCTTATTAACATGTTGGCCGAAGCCATATTTCTTTATTGTTTGAATTTCAAATAAATCTTTTAATAAACAAAAGTAAAGATGTAATTAATAATTTTGAATAAATAAATAAACATTCACTTTTAATTTGTATTATTTCTAAAAATACCAATAATATATCCAAAAATTGAGAAAAATAGAACTAATTCATTTAAAATCTTAAAAATACAAATAATATATCAAAAATGAAGAACAATAATACTAATTCATTTTAAAATCTTAAAATACAAAATATATATCAAAAATTAAGAACAATAATACTAATTCATTTTAAAATCTAAAAAATACAAATAATATATCAAAAAATGAAGAAAAATAATACTAATTCATTTTAAAATCTTAAAATGAAAAAATATATCAAAAATAAAGAACAATAATACAAACAATATTCATTACATGCATAGAGTCGATCACACATAACACAATAGAGTCGATCACACATAACACAAACATAGAGTTGATCACATTTCATAATTAACATATTATATATAGAGAGTCGATCACAAAAGATATCCATTACATATATATACTACTAATTAGATACCCATTACATGCACATGCATAGATATCGAACGCATGCATACATCATCTATGGCCCCGCCGAGTAGATGCGGAACAACTCGTACGCGACATATGCATCTACGGCCGCATACTTGAGGTTCGTCGGGCGCAATGGGGTCTCCTCCCAATAGTTGTGATTCTGCCGGGGGAAATCAGTCTTCATCCTTTCATAGGCCTGGTGGATGAAGGTGGTTGCCATGACAGCCATCCCGGTCTTTGGCCCGGTCAACTGGATAAGAGTCTGAAGATCAACGTAGTGATCTTCCGGTATCATAATACCGATGCGCATAAACTTCACACGGTCTTGCGTGATGTCCACGCTACAAAAGTCAAACCCCGAGTTGACAAGAAAATCAACAAGGTCCGGGCAATGCCTCGAACTACTGTAACAACAAAAATAGGATATGTGTTAGATATGTTGCAACACACGTATTGTTCACATGCAACAAAAAAACTCGAAGATGGAATGCAAGATTGTACACGTGTGCTATATATATATAGCTTACCTTGACCATTGGAAGACCAACACCGAATGCTTGAACGATATCTGGATGAGGGCAACATCCTTCTGATTCGCCGTGTACTCCAGATCGAGACCAAAGAACCGGTGTTCTTCGGGAGCATCAAAATAGAGATCGGCCAAATGACCGAGAGCTTCAGGCAGCCTCGCGCAGTTGTTGGTGAAGAGCACGTCCAAATCCTTGCCGCATGGTGTCTTCCCATTGTATTGCGTCCATTCAGCCATTTTGCGTGCGTGTGCTTGGATCGAAAGAGAGCGAGAGAGAGGAAGAACAGAGAGCGAGAGGAAGAACAGAGAGCAAAGCAGTGGAATGGCGCCCTCTGCCTCGCTCGCGAAATAAAAACCGCCGCGGGGGAGGCGAGACGCTTGATGTTTAGTCCCGGTTGGCCACGGGCACGGGGAATAAAGGGCCATTGGTCCCGGTTGGCCACGGGAACGGGGAATAAAGGACCAATAGTCCCGGGCGGCCATGTCAACCGGAATTAATTCCCGCCACGCGTCGCAACGCGCTTCCCAACCCGCGACGTCTGACCTTCTGTCGCGGGTCTCCTCCCTACCCGGGACTAAATACTCATTGGTCACGGTGCGCAACGCTTGGGGACTGATGCTGGCATACCGAAGGCCTTTTTTCTACCAGTGCCCACTGGCACAGGAGCGTCGTCCACACATGCCTAGCTACGACACAACCTAGCAATAGGTGGTTGATGTCTTCTCCTTGTTGGTCACACCGGGGGCATGCCGCCGGGTGCGGAATCCCACTACGGGCCAACCTATCTGCTGTCCAGCACCTGTTTCTCAAGACCAGCCACATGAAGAATTTGCATTCGTTGGGTGCCCTAGATCGCCATACCTGCTGAGCTCCACTCAACCCCTCAGACCCTGCGAACATGGCCCGGTAGGCTGAGCGAGCAGTGAACTGATAGTTGGATTCCCAGTTCCAGCGAAGCACATCATCCACACCCTCCTCGAGGTCCGACAAGCCGAGGAGCTCCCGCGGCTCTACCTCCTTCAGGTCGTGGGGACGTCCTGTAGCCACTCCCCTGCTAGGCCCTTTCTCACCGTGCGTTCAGCCCCCGAGCACGCTTAGGAACCTTGTCCCACAAATGAGGGGCCACATGCTTTATTCTGCCCTCTAGCAGCCACCTGTCAGTCCAGAAGTAGGTGTTGCCTCTGTCACCCACAACCGAAGATGTCCCTGCTTCGAAGAGGTGCATCACAACTCTAAGGACCTGAATATTGAATTCGTTCCACGGCTTCGAAACGTCAGTCCTTTGAAGCCACAACCACCTGGCCCGTAGGGATTGGTTCATGACCCGGAGGTTTGGAATGCCAAGGCCTCCAGGGTGCTTAGGCCTGCAGACCCTATCCCACGCCACGAGGCCGTGTCCACCATGGACGTCTTTCCTCCCTTTCCAAAGGAAGCCTCTGAGAATCTTGTCAATATCAGCGGAAGTCTTTGCCGGAAGGTCCAGCGACATCATAGCAAAAATCGAGACCGCCAAGAGCGTGGTTTTTACCAGCTCCAGCCTTCCACCCTTGTTCAACAGATTCGCTCTCCAGCCAGGTAGATGTGCTCCCACACTGTCCACAATGAATTGCAGCTGCGCTGCTGTCAGCTTTTTCAGGGAGAGCGGCAGTCCGAGATATCGCATTGGGAAAGGCATAATGGGACACTGTAGTTCATGCTCTACCAGCGCTTTCTACCCTTCTCCACACCTGATCAAGTGAGCGCAACACTTTTCCAGATTGACGCGTAGCCCAGAGGCTTCCCCAAAAGTCCTGAGGATTTCTGAGAAAACTTTAAAGTCACCGGCAGTTGGCCTCAGAAAAGTCACCACGTCGTCGGCATATATGGAAGTCCTATGCCTCAGACTCGTATCCGCCAGCCAAGTCAGCAGACCCATTGAAGTGGCCTTCTCAATCATCAGATGCAACACCTCCATTACCAAGATGAAAAGTTGTAGAGAGAGCGGGTCTCCTTGACATAGTCCACGCCTGTTTAGAATCCGGGAACCAGGCCAGCCGTTGACCAACACTCTCGTGGAGGCAGACGACAAGAGAGCGCAAATAATGGAGATCAGAATGTCTCCGAATCCGATCTTCCTCAGGACTTCCAGCAAGAAAGCCCAACTAACGGTGTCGAAGGCTTTAGTAATGTCAAGCTTCAGCAGCACAGCCGGAGTGGCCCTGGAGTGCAGTTTCCTCGCTGTCTCCCTGACCGTCATGAAATTTTCATGAATGCACCGTCCACGCACGAATGCACTCTGATGCGTTCCCACCAACTGTGGCAGCACCGGAGCGATTCGGCAGGCCAAGACCTTCGCCACCAGCTTTGCAAATCCATGAATAAGGCTGATAGGCCGGAAGTCTTTCGGCTCCTCAGTGCCAGCTTTTTTTGCGAGGAGAGTGATGAAGGCGTGATTTACTGCACTGAACCCCCGAGGATCACGACGCTCAAGCGATCTGAAGGCATTCATGATATCTGCCTTGATAGTGCTCCAACATGCCACGAAGAACCTATTTGTGAAACCATCTGGTCCCAGGCATTTGTCCAGTGGCATACCCCGGATGCGTCAAGGTGCCCTAGGTCCGTGGAAGGTAGCTGTAGGAAATCTAGGTCTACCGAGAACTCTCGCTCCACCTCCACACCTAGGATGTTATCATAGAACTCGTCCAGGGCTTCCGCTTTCTCTTCAGGGCTGGTCAACCTCTGCCCATCCACTATGAGATGTCCGATGAAGTTTTTCCGCTTGCGATGGCTAGCTTGAGCGTGAAAAAACTTGGTGCACGCATCTCCTTCCCGCAGCCACAAGACACGCGCCCTTTGTCTGGCGAGGGAACATTCCAGGGAGGCCAGACCTAACAGCTTTCCTTTCAAAAGTTTCCTCAACGCCTTTTCCTCCACTTAAAGTTCTCTATTATCCATTGCCGCATCTAAACGCAGAATAATCTCATTTGCCAATAGAATTTGCAGCTTGATATTCCCTATGAATTTGCTGCTCCAGCTGGCAAGTTTCTTTGCGGTTGCTCGAAGCTTGTTATCCAGCAGCTTGAAAGGGTTAGCGTCGTGATTTAGCGACGTCCACACCTTCATGACAATTTCCGCTCTCAAAGGATGAAGACTCTGCTGTCCAGAATTAACACACATTTAGTCGTTATAAATAAGAACCATTGTGGATAATTTCAACATTAATCTATCGGAATATGTGCAGATATGCATCACATCTCTTGATAGAACACCTTTTTTTTTCGTGTGATGCAGCTCTAGAGCCCTCAATTAATCCTTCATATTTCATCTAAAGAACATCCTTTTTTTTTTTGTTCCCCACCTCTCCAACGGAGCCCACAATAACCGTACCACCAAGCAACATAGCTATGAATCAGCGTTACCTACCTTTGGATAAGATTCTGCAAATCTACATAGCTGGACGCCTGGACTAAGTCGGAAAACTATATATTCCGACTTGAGCAGTAGACAACAGTGATGTGTTGCAGGTTGATGCAATCAGCAACCATGTCACGGTGCGTCGTCCGATGTCGACAGGGTAACCATCACCACCCCTAGCTGCAAGTAACTACCCAATGGTAAGTTTTCATGGTAATTTTTCTTCTTGTGGAGACACACTAGTAATTTCCGATCCAGAGCGACGAGAGTGACACTGATCGATGCATGGTAGTTTCGTTAACGCCCACGCACGTTTCGTCAAGTCTGAGAAACTGCTGCACAATGCGTACACGTGGTCCCAGTTTCCGCGCCTAGTTCTTTTCGACGAGTTTAGCTATCTTGCTCGGTGGAGATAATGTTCCATTTGAAATTACAAGCTTTGTAGGAGTAGTATATACTAGGGCCCGGCCGTTCGATACAATGGAATCGTTCAGACCGAAGAATCAGGGGAGTCAATCCGTGCAGGTTCCCGTGGACGCATTTGCTCTCCAACCCACTATAAATACAGCCGGTATCTCCACCACTAAAATCAGTGCAAGCTAGGTCTCACTCATCTCACTTCACTACTACTCGTAGCTAGCTAGAGGTCGCGCGCCCGCCATGGATGACGCCACGTACAACACCATCCTCCTGGCCCTGCTGGCCGTGTCCATGATCTACTTCCTCAAGCCCGCGTCGGCCCGAAGGCCACCGGGCCCGCGCACGCTGCCGATCATCGGGAGCGTGCACCACTTCGTGAACACCCTCGTGCACCGCCGGCTCCGCGACCTGGCGGGCGCGCACGGCCCGATCATGATGCTCAAGATCGGGCCGATGCCGCTGGTGGTGGTGACGTCGCGGGAGCTGGCGCGGGAGGTGCTCAAGGTGCAGGACCCCAACTTCGCAAACCGCCCGCGCCTCCTCGTCGGCGGCATCTGCGGCTACGGCTGGACCGACATCATCTTCGCGCCCACCAGCGACTACTGGCGCAAGATCCGCAAGCTCTGCATCCACGAGATTCTCAGCCCCAAGCGGGTGCTCCAGTTCCAGTTCATACGCGAGGAGGAGGTGCAGCGGCAGGTGGACCTCATCCGCGCCGCAGGGCCCGGCGCGCCGGTCGACGTGACCAGGATGGTGTACGACATCAGCAGCCGGACCATCTCAAGGTCCGCGTTCGGGGAGGTGCGCCCCGACATGCCGGTGTTCCAGCACGCGATCAAGCGGGTCGTCGGGCTCTCCAGCGGGTTCAACGTGCCGGACCTCTTCCCGCGGCTCAGGGAGCTGCTTGGCGAGGCCACCGGAATGAAGAGGAAGCTCCGGGAGATCCACCGGACGTTCGACGACATACTCGTGGACATCATCGAGGGGAGACGGAAGGTGCGCGCCCAGAGGGTCGCCGCAGGCAAGGATGTCGTCGACGAGAACGTCGTGGACGTCATGCTCACCCTGCAGAAGGGTGACAACCCCTGGGGTTTCCCTGTCACGGACAACACCATCAAAGCAGTCGTGCTGGTAAGTTGTACTCCCTCCGTTCCTAAATATAAGTTGTTGTAGCTATTACTCATGTTGTCTAGATGTATACTAATATGAGTGAACATATACACTAAAAGTTATCTAGATATATGTAGACAGCGTATGAATGTGGAAATGAGCTACAACATCTTACATTTAGAATGGAGAGAGTAGTACGTACCACTTGGGGTTATGTATGTGTTGCACGCTTCCCCCAAAAGTATCCATGCATGGCATTGGCATGCATGCTGAGTTGCTGACCACGAAGTTCATGGGTGCCTTGATTCCATGACAGGACATGTTCGCGGGCGGCACGGGGACATCCGGCTCGTCGACGGAGTGGGCCATGTCGGAGATCATGCGCACCCCGCGCGTGATGAGGAAGCTCCAACACGAGGTCCGGCGCGCATTCCACGGCAAACAAACCATCAGCGAGACGGAGCTCCGCGGCAACACCGTCAGGTATCTCAAGCACACGATGAAGGAGGCGATCCGGTTGCACCCGGCGGCGCCGCTCCTTGTCCCGAGGGAGAGCATCGAGACGACGGAGCTGGGCGGGTACGTGGTGCCGGCCAAGTCGAGGATGGTGGTGAACGCGTGGGCGATCTCGAGGGACCCGCGGTACTGGAAGGACCCGGAGGAGTTCGTGCCGGAGCGGTTTGAGGAGGACGGCGCCGTCGACTTCCACGGCCTCCACTTCGAGTTCACGCCGTTCGGTGCCGGCAGGAGGATGTGCCCCGGGTACAACTACGGGCTCGCCGGCATGGAGCTCACGCTGCTGCAGCTCATGTACCACTTCGATTGGACGCTGCCGCCCGGCGTGGAGGAGGTGGACATGGCGGAGGCCATGGGGCTCGGCGTGCGCAGGAAGAACCCTCTCATGCTCTGCGCCGCTCCCTACGTCGTCCCTCCCCCTATTGCTGCTGCTGCTCCCGTCGTGTCGACATGATGCGTGTACGTGTGCTTGTTGCAATGGACGTTGGTGCCGGCCGGTGGGAGGCATCAGGCTTGGAGTGAGTGACGTCCAGTACTGCGACACGTACGTACGCTTGCCTGCTGGGGTTCAAGGCTCGGAACTATAAGCTGCTGTGTGTGTTTATATCCCTCTCGTTCACGTATGGAATTCTTTCAGAGTTCCTTCACCGGGTTTGAACCGGATACTGTCCATAAGCACACTCAAAAAAATATAGGCTCATACTCCCTCGTTCACTTTTATAAGGCACACCATCTATCATCTTGATTTTGACCATACACGTAATAAAATAAGTGAATCTATATACAAATTAAGTCTAGACTCACTCATTTTAAAGTGTATGTGTATGTGGCTAAAATGGAAATACATAATAAAACTGAACAAAGGGAGTATTGAATTTGAGATCGTCACACGGCAGGCGAACTGCTTTATTTTTTTCATTTTTGAAAAAGGAGCACCCCCAAGAGGAAAGTATTCACTTCATTTGGAAATAGCAGGTTAAAGAATCATGATTACAACTTTCATCCCATACAACAAGAAAGCCTAGCTGAATGCAAAATATTGAAGAAATATGATGAATACACCGAAGAGAACAACAGGAGCTTGACCGGGGTCCGCTGAAAACTCGGGCACACTAAACCTGCAATTGCACTCTTCCGAGATCCCTTGCAATCTAGCCAACCGTAGTGCCAGTGGCTCAACCAGCAATCGAGATGGGCAGATGACTTTGAGGTAGGAGATCGAGTTGTAGATTTAGAGGGTGCATCGCCGAGCTCAACTCAGGAGGATCCTTGCCGTTAGACCTGAGAAACCGCATCAGAGACGATCTCACCCGCCTTCGGCGTGTCCCAAACAACAAGGAGGCATAATCATCATATTCAATAGCTTGCATTAATAGATTTGCAAAGCAACGAGACCACTGGTCATGGAGTTGATTGGATGGAGTACCACCAAGATAACAATGATTTTGGCAGCAATCAACTGTTTCTTACTATTCATTTTTCACCACACACGAGAAGGAAAATCATAAGCGGCGCTCGCTCCCTCTCTACCCGCTTTCTCCTTCCATTTTTTGGCGCTACATGCCCTTTCCATTTCGAGTAGCTCCAGCGACATGTCGCACTGATACGTCTCCAACGTATCTATAAGTTCTGATGTTCCATGTTTATATTATGCCAATTGCTACATGTTTTCTCCCTTCTATATAGCATTTTTACATGTTTTCCGGGACTAAACCTATTAACAAGATGCCAAATGTGAGTTCCCTATTTTCTGTTGTTTTTCATTTCAGAAAAGTTGTTCTGGAAATATTCTTAGAATTGGACCCCACGAATCCCAAAGTTCCTATTTTCCCCGGAAGCATCCAGAAGTCCGAAGAGGAGTCGAAGACGGGCACCAGGGGGGGCTCACCATAGCCAGGCGCGACCCTCTTTGGCCGCGCCTAAGGGTGGTGAGGACACCCTGGTGGCCCACCGACGTCGCTCTTTCGCCTATTTATTACCCTCTGAAGAAAAACCCTACGCACCTAATAAAAATCCCCGAAAGTTCCGCAGCCGTCATCGTCGTCAACCCTAGATTAGGGGGTTCTGAAGCTGTCTCCCGGCACCCTGCCGGAGAGGAGATCATCACCAGAGGCCTCTTCATCACCATGCATGCCTCCGGAGTGATGCGTCAGTAGTTCCTCCTTAGACTACGGGTCCATAGCAGTAGCTAGATGGTTGTCTTCTCCTCCTATGCCTCAATGTTCAGATCTCGTGAGCTGCCTAACATGACCGAGATTGTTCTTATGTAATTCTATGTGCTGTGTTTGCTAGGATCCGATGAATATTCAATTTATGCCAAGTTGATTATAGTCTTTATTGCATATGTTATTTGTGATCTTGCATACTTTCCGTTGCTAGTGGTTGCTCTGACCAAGTAGTTGCAAGTGACTCCAAGAGGAAGTATTTATGCTCGATAGTTGGGTTCATGCCTCATTTTCGCCTGTGCTCGAGTAAAAGAAACGTGACGGGGGAGGATGTGTTGTTGCCACTAGGGAGAAAACAGCGGTGTGAGTGCATGCGTGCACAGTCATTGCTTACATTACACACATTGCTTAATACGATGATATGTTGCTTGCAACTTAATACCTAAGGGGGTTTGGATGATAACCCGAGGGTGGATTATTAGTCATAGATGCATTTGGATTACGGTCTATGTCTATTGTTGTAATGCCCGCACTAAATATCATAATAGTCATCATGTCATGAATGTGCACTACGACGCAACCTCTATTTGTCAATTCCCAGCTGTAATTTGTTCATCCAGCATGCTATCTTTTATGGAGAGACACCACTAGTGAACCTATGAACCCGGTCCATTTTACTACATTGTTAAACAAACCACTACAATTCTCTACTTTCTTTACTTACTGCAAGCATACACCATTTTCCACACTATACGTCTAATCTTTGTTTTCAGCAAGACCGGTGAGATTGACAACTTCACTGTACCGTTGTGACAAATTATTTTGGTTGTGTTGTCTACATGTTCCGCGTTGTTGCTGACACCTGTGAGGCGCCATCACCACCGTCCGTGGCATCAACCTTCCGAAGATACTCTTTCTCCTACTGAATTGATAACATTTATTCTTAACTAAGGGAAATTTTTACCGCTGTACTCATCACACCCTCCTCTTGGGGCTTCCAACACGCCATCATAAGCATCAAGAATTTCCGACGCCTTTGTCAGGGATTTGAAATTCATCATTATGAAGAAGTCTCCCCGTCAAGGCACCATCAAGACGTAGCAAAGAATTTCTGGAGAGCTGCTCGACGAGGCAACCGGGATGAAGAGGAAACTCCGGGAGATCCACCGGATGTTCGATGACATACTCGTGGACATCATCGACGGGAGAAGGAAGATGCGCGACGAGAGGGTCACCGCCGGCAAGGATGTCGTCGACGAGAACGTCGTGGACGTCATGCTCACCCTGCAAAGGGTGACAACCCTTGGGGTTTCCCTGTCACGGACAACACCATCAAAGCAGTCGTGCTGGTAAGTTGTACTTCGTACCACTTGGGGTTATGTACGTGTTGCACTCTCCAGCAGATCGCTCGATCTCGGGCTGGCGCACAAAAAAAGTCAATTTGGCGCCCGGGCAAGCATCTGTTGCTCGATCTGACGCTGCCACGTGAAAAAATCCGCGGCGATGGAAATTTGGAGCCCCGCATCCTGCGCGCGGGCAAACATTCAGCATGCGTTTACATCGTCTGGAATCTCTCGCATTACACCCGCGATCAAAAGACAAACTATCCACATGCATGTCATGCATGCATATTACAAAGTTCATGCGTGTTTTGATTCCATGGCAGGATATGTTCGCAGGCGGCACGGGGACGTCCGGCTCGTTGACGGAGTGGGCGATGTCGGAGATCATCCGCACCCCGCGCGTGATGAGGAAGCTCCAGCACGAGGTCCAGTGCGCGTGGAAGCAAACCATCAGCGAGACGGAGCTCCGCGGCAACACCGTCAGGTACCTGAAGCTCACGATGAAGGAGGCGATCCGGCTGCATCCGGCGGCGCCGCTCCTCGTCCCGAGGGAGAGCATCGAGACGACGGAGCTGGGCGGGTACTTGGTGCCGGCCAAGTCGAGGATGGTGGTGAACGCGTGGGCGATCTCGAGGGACCCGCGGTACCGGAAGGACCCGGAGGAGTTCGTTCCGGAGCGGTTCGAGGAGGACGGCGCCGTCGACTTCCACGGCCTCCACTTCGAGTTCACGCCGTTTGGTGCCGGCAGGAGGATGTGTCCCGGGTACAACTACAGGCTCGCCGGCATGGAGCTCACGCTGTTGCAGCTCATGTACCACTTCCACTGGACGCTGCCGCCCGGCGTGGAGGAGGTGGACATGGCGGAGGCCATGGTGCTCGGCGTGCGCAGAAGAACCCTCTCATGCTCCGCGCCGCTCCCTACGTCGTCCCTCCCCCTATTGCTGCTTCTGCTCCCGCCGTCTCGTCGACAACATGATGTGTACGTGCTTGTTGCGATGGACGTTGCTGCCGGCCTGCTAGGAGGCAATAGGCATCAGGCCTGTTGGTGTCGAGGGTTCAGAGATAATTTGAGTGTGTATATATCGCTCTGTACTAAGTATGATATTATTTGGAGATCCCCTATACCACCACTCGAGTGAGGCCATATGGAAGGATTGTCCGAAATGAGGATGGTTTTGGACACCTCTATAAGCATTCGCGAATAAAAAAATCAAGGCACGCATTTCTAGAAAATGGGGATTCAAGTTCTTTTGTGATTATATTCCTCTACTTTTGAGCTTGTGGTTCTCGAGTGTTGAAAGCATCCATTAGTTGGTTACAAGCTTTTGTCTACAACTAAAAAGTTGCGAGTTACTCTCTGGGTTCAATATTAGATGACTTACAAATGGATGTATGTATAACTAAAAAAAGTATCTAGATACATTTATTTAAAAGTCAAGTAATATCGAATGGAGGGAACAGTAGTTCGGAGGTTCCACCGTTCGAGTAAAATTTATGATAGACTTGCGGGTTTCAAGTAGAAGGAATGGTTTTTCTAAGTAGAATTTTTGTGATATCCGAGTAGTAAGTTTTTGGACTTCGAGTGGAAGTCGATTCCATATACAGATATCGATAGTAGAAAGTTGGGTGTTATGAATTGAAACTTATGATTTCTGAATATCAAGAGATTCCAAAAAAAAAAATTTGAAATGGGAAAAAACCTCAGCCTCTGCATCTTAGAGCGATGCACATAGCTTTTATACTAAACAAAGTATCGAATGGCAAGTGCTTAATGAAACAACTTAATACAACTCGACGATCAGAAAGAGTGGCCACATAAATATGTCATCGAAACATAACCAGCATTAGACAACTACCCATTGTAATCGTGTATCGTGCAATCATCCACACTTGTTGAATATAGCCAGTACGGCCGCCATCAACCGAGAGGATCCGACATCCAAACGTTAATGCTGATCGTCTGGAAGGAGAAGAGACCAAATATGGATCCAGTACGGAGCGCGATGAACAACATGCATAAAATGACACACTTCCATATTGTGAAAAATTACATCGTTTCTGCAATTTCAAATTGGACAAAGAAAAACACATACACCAATGCGTAGCTTTAGGAATTTTTATACCCTATTTAACCAGGTACCAAACAAATTAGTGAAACTAGTTGGAGGAGTTATACTAAAAGTGAAATGAATAAGTCTCCAAATCTTATGAGCAAAACTAGCAGATATAAAAAGTTGATCAACTGTTTCCTCCGCGTCACAAAAGACACATTTTTTTACAACCCATCCAACGCCGCTTTGCGAGGTTATCCTTAGCCAGTCACTCTTTAGTAACTCTTTGTGATAAAGATACCACATAAAGATCTTAATATTAAGCAGGAACTTGAGCTTCCATAAATACTTACGGAGAAATGTAGTATTTCCATTCATGAGATTACCGTATAATGATTTGACTGAAAACACACCCAATCGTGTTATTTTCCAAGAAAATAAATTTGATGTTGGATGTATGCTCAAAAGGAAATAATATTTGTATATATGTTTCATAATTATGATTCATATTACTATGCCATAACTGTGGTGGAACCTGAATATGAGATAAGGAGAAAAACTCACGCTCACGTGCAGTAACATGGACACAGATTTATACCCTAGTCTTGCCTTTTATGACTAATTCATTGGATGCTTGATGACTGTGTTTTTCTGGTCATGAGCATTATTTATGTCAGCATCAATGAATAATATATTGTTGGAAGGGAACAATATGGTTGGATATACCCTAATAGTTGATATGCTAAGATATCCATTAAGACATCTTTGTCCTTAGCGACATATCACATCACGGTTATATTACAACATATCTTTTGATCACGAGGTTATCAGAGTGTTATATTCTGTAGGTTTTTCTTTGATACTATCTAGTGTCACGTCGTAAAACGGATGAACATAAGGTAGCCACTCGGTAGTTCTAAAAGAGTATATTGCCTCGATATTCTGAGATGGGAATCACTCCTCCGTAAAAACAGATATACACGTATGGACCCACTCAGTATTCTTGATATCCATAAGTTATGTAGACAATGCATGATGATGATACATCATGTGGGATATCATAATACATTAATGAGTAAAAATAATCTTACCGGTTAACCAGATAGACAAAGTTATAGTGAATCAAAGATTGTTTCGCGGCAATACCGGAATCAATAGTCTAGGTTAAATTCGGTATCGTGAGTAATGTGAATATTGTATAATAGCCAACAGATTCAGCAGAGTTTATTTCCTATAGAGTGTGGACATCAATATGTGTGTCAATGGCTCCGCTATTGATTATTCAGAGGGAAAAAGTTTTTAGTTTCATGTCTACACACTATCAGACCTGTAGGGATAATACACACATAAATTAGGGCTGGTTTATGTGCATATTGGTAGGTCCGGATCAACAAGGAGTATCATCGGAACGGTGTTTTCGCGTGATAGGTATATTTTACATATCAGAGAATTTATAATGAGTGTATTAGATGTCACGGAGTAATAGAAATAATTTATATTATTACCGAAATTTATTTCTGAGATTTTTCTAGTATTATATGTCACGGAGTCTTTCTCTTGAACTTTGAAAGTGTCCTGGCATTTATATTTTGTCTCACTCTTATGGACTAGCGAAATACCACTTTGCCATGTTTTTTCTATACCTCAGACAAACGTTTATCTTTCTTTGCATTATTATCCATGATCATTTATTTAAGATACTCTTCATGATGCAAAGTGATTACTATGCTTTATTATTAAAGTTCTATTTATTATGTTTGTGTTTAAAGTTCTATGATCTCAGCTTACATATGTTTTTCCATTATAATGATCAAGTTTATGATAGTAGCATGTCACCTCGGAAATTATTTTGTTTTATTGTTTACCTACTCGAGGACGAGTAGAAAGTTTTTTTGTGGAATTTTATGCGCAAACATATAATATTTAGATGTACACACGGATTTATTTAAACATTTTAAAACTCATTTTTTGGGAGCATATGCTCGTACTATAGGATTACTTGTGTACCAGCCGGTCAAACATTACCGTAAGTGTTCCTGATAAAGGGATCACATGCTGGTTTCCGCATTTGAAAAAGTTCAACCGACATCGCCATCCGCGCGCCAGAAGAAGCACTCGTACCGGTACGCATCTCCTCCTTTTTCTTCTTCCCCGCAGCACAATACATCCATGATCTGAACCACATCGTCCCTCCGCTCCTCCTTTTCTCCTTCCCCGCAGCAAAATGCATTTCTTCGCAGCAGGACCAACACACACCAACAACCAATCGCTAGCGGTTCATCCATGATCTGAAACACCAATCCTCCTTTCCTCTGTTTCTTCTTCTCCGCAGCCAGCAGCCAGCAATGCATTTTTTCTTCCACGTTTTCTGTTCATGTGTATATTAGGTGATTCTCTTTTAAAGATTGGTATAGTGATGACATCGTTAATTAAAGATATAAACAGTTGCTATGTAATAATCTAGTCAAAAGCAATGCAGCTTAGTGAAGTAAGGGGGGCCACTGTCCCCCCCCCCCCCACCCACCCACACACACACCACCAACCACCACCACCTTAACCAAACTACGCGAACTTTTTTATGGTGAGTTAGATTAAAAAAAAACTTAATCGTTAGAAAGTTACTCACTCAAACAACCAGTGCCATGCCGAAACTCCTCCTTTTTCTCACCTTGGCGTTCCACATCTAGTGGTTGTCCTTGATCTCCATAGACAAGCCATTGGTAGACTGAGGAGCGTAGATCTTGTTTAGTGTTCAGTTAGTAGGGTGTTTAGTTTTCTTTTCCACCGCCTACATTTACCTTTCCTTCAAAGTTGGTTTCGCTCACACTAGGTGCCGCATCAGACAAGCAATGTAATTTTTCTTTCATCCACAAGTTTGTACCGGCACCGTGTTAAATCTTTTCACCAATTATTGCTTAGACAATATTGCCAATTATGTTATGGGTTTTTATATCTTATTGGATGGTACTCGTTACAAAATGGATCTGGAATGACCTAACAGGAGGCCCAATTACGCCTCGCCGAGTGCCAATGAGTCAAACCATAGGTCTGAATCTAGAATCGTTATCTCCGAAGAAGAAGTTTCGAGCCAAAAAATTCCACAAAAGCACGATAACGCACATTGCCTGGTCTCATTGGATGTCAAACCATGGCTTTCACCCAGAGGATTTGCATTCTTGTTAAAACCGTCGCTACGAGCAGCATCTCTACCGGCTCGGATGACCAGGTTCGTCATGTATATTCTATTGAGTGTGCCTTCTTTCTATTCATGTCGGCCATCTTGATTTAGAATTGTCGATGTGATATACAAAACAATTAGTTTGTTCGTATTTTGGGGCTATTAAATATGTCCAGATATGCCATTACTACAGTTGTTAAATCAAAACGCCTTTTCTCCGAGTGACCACTGTTGCAAAGAGAGTAGTTTCCAAAGTAGAATTGCAACATATTAGCTCATGTGTTGCGGTCAAGAGTTGAGTGGTGGTGTTCTACATGGTAGGGTTCAGCCTTGTTCGGTTGTAACCAACACATTTCTACCTGATCTATATACTGTACGTTACTTTTTTAAAGGGGTTTGTTTTGGGCGACCGCTGAGACACAAAAACTTACTTAGTCTAATGGGTTTGAGGCATCGATTGTGACTAGAGTGGACTTGGTGGAGACGTGCTCGCCAGTGGAGAATGCATATACACGTGTGTTTGGTAGCCTGTATCACTCTAGCATCGCTTTCTCGACTGATACAAGCTCATCTTATACAAGCTCAGATGAGATGTTGTCATGTGTTTGGTGGCATGTATGTGCTGAGACGAGCTGAGATGAGATGGTGTTTGGTAGCTTGGACGTGTTGAAACCAAAGTGGTCATTTCAACCGTGTCCAAGCAAAATTGAAAAAATGTCTGTATTATATGGTCAGATTAGTTTAATTGATAACCTAGAGCCAGTCCTAAGAAGAAAAAAAAAATTCTCAATTTATACCGATAGGTCCTCAAGTCCAGGAATTGTATTTACAAAAAGGTCCAAATGTTTACAGAAAGAACCTTAGACAGAAATTAAAAAAACAATAAGGTCCCTAAGACCACAAATCCGGCCATGGCGCACGGGAAGAAGCTCGTCGGTGGTTCGAGGACCTTCTCTTGGCAGCGGTCCTTCTCATGGCGGTGGTGGGAGCCGCGGCGGCTCGCGATAGCCCTGGTCGGCGGGGCGTGGCAGCGCTGGAGCCGTGCGTGCGGGACGGGCGGGACGGCGCTGGGCATTGATGTCGCGACTTCTACGCGTCTGTACCGACAGCGTGGAGCGGGCCGGCACTGGGCGGTGTGGCGGGGCTAAGCTGTAGCATGTGGGCGGGGCGGGGCAACGCTGCAATCTTGGCGGCGGGTTGGGGCGGCCGGGCGACGGTGCTCGCGAGAGACGGAGGACGCGAGAAAGAGAAGAAAACGGAATGAGTCAGGTCTCAGCAGGGGGCTGGACGCGCGGAAATTTTCGGGCCCACCCCGCATGGGATTATTTCTATATGAGCTCGGCCGGGCTGAGTACAGAAGCTCTATTCGAGCTTCGCATGCGGGCAGGGCTGAGAGGAGTTATTCGTATCAAGTAGGCAGGGCTGAGAGGACAAAAGCAGGCTACCAAACACGTAAAACTCGGTTGAGGTGAGAATCTCTCCGCACACAACACACCTAGAGTGACGGACTCACAGGAAGTTCAGGTCTTCAGTTTTGGACGTGCGTAAATTCAGAAATTACAGAGAGACAGAGCAACCGAGCGTAGTGGCCCTTTGGACGCACAGTGGTGGTGCTCGCCACCTCCCATGGACGCGCGCATCGGCGTAGGGGAGGTCGAGCGGTCCGAGCTCACGCCTGTGCCCTTGTTGTCGAGCTATTCAGGGAGCCCTCGTCTGCGCCGTGGGAGGGCGTCGTCCTTCACGCAGGGAGGGAGCACAATGGCCGCGGCGTTCTCTTTCGGCTTCCATAATCGTCGCGCGCGCTGCTACTCTGGTCGAGCGCGTCCGGGCCGTGCAGGCGGTGGTGGCGCGGGATGCTACCGCTCTCGCCTCGCCAAAGTTAAAGTTAAAGTCACAAGTCACGCGCTATCCACACGCGGCTTATGACAATGACCTCGGATTTATAGAGGCAAGTGAGAAGTAGCCCGTAAAATGAAGATGTAGTCGATCAATCGCTTCTCTCTTCCGATTGATTCTTGGATGCTGGGTTGAATGTCTCTCTTTTATTGCTGGATGCTGGGATGGACGGCTAAGAGCATCTCCACCGGCACCCTTCAAATGGCCTCCAAAGGTCCAACGGGGATCCGGACAAAAAAAAAAACGCCGCAACGGCACACCCCAAAGGTGTCCATCCGCCAAATTTGTGTCCTGACCCCCCAGCCCACCCGCCATACTTGGAGGCCTGGCTGGGGGGCGCCGTACATCGTCTGCTCACCCCTTCCAACAGGAGGACCCCGCCCGTCAGCGACACTCACGGGCCCGAAGGCAGTTTAAGGCGTTGTGCAGGAGGCGGGTGAGGTCGCGTTAATGACGACAACGGGACGCGACTGCCCGACAGGCGACTGGGCGGCGCTTCTCTATCCACACGCCACCCAATTACTCCGATGGGATGCTGTGGCCTGTGGTGGCGACGTGTCTGGCGACTGTGGCCGCGACGTTTCACCGCCATTTACTCCGACGGGATGCGTGCCGTGGCGCGTGCACCGACGCGTCCTCGCCCTCCTACCGCTTTCCGCCCTCCCGCCGCTTCCCATGCCATTGTTTCCTGTCCAGAGAGACGCCTATATAAGGCACCTCCCATCTCCATTGCCGCACTCACGCTCATCGCCCTCGCCGCACTCACTCCCATCGCTCTCGCCGCACTCACACCCGAGACGATGCCGCGTCGCCTCCATGCCTGCCGCAACTCGCCTCTGTACTGCCAACCCGCGGCCGCGACGCGTGGTCACAGTAACGACGACAGCGACAACGAGTTCCACTACGAGCCAATGGAGCCTGAGCTGCCGGCGCAGAATAAGGCGGAGGCCAAGCCCGAGCAGCCGGTGGCGCAGGAGGAGGAGGCCGAACAGCAGCCGGCGCAGGAGGAGGCGGAACCCAAGCAGCAGCCGGCGCAGGAGGAGGAGGAGCCACTACCACCTCCACTCTGGCCCGACCAGGTCGTGGCGTCCAACTCGTTAGCCACATGGCGCAACGAGGAGGCGTTCCTCCTAGTCCGCGCTGGCCTCGAAGAGGCGGCGGCAGTGGCCAAGGCTGCTGATGTTCGGACATCCTTGGAGACCCATCAAAGGGAGGAGCATAACGCCTTCGTTTAGGGCGTTAGAGTGGAACATAACATGGAATTTTGTGTCAAGTACGTGCAAAGTCCTCAACCCTACAGATCCTATCGGGATGTTAGGGCGGAAGTCCGGCCAAATTCCGCGTCTAGATAGCATAACGCCTTGACAAGGGGCGTTAAGTTGCTGGATGATTTCTTCCAATCATATTTTTTCGAGTGTGTGTTCACGAGAGGAATTTAAATGGTTTACAAAGTTAAAGATAGAAGAAAACAACATAGTTCATAAGATAGTTCAATATAACACCCGATTATGATAAAGTGGAATGTAGTATAGTGTTTGAAATAAAATTCACTAAATAACATAGTTCTCGGGTTGCATTACATATAGAGCAATTAGGAAAGCTACTGCATCGACCTAGGTCCCTTCCCCTTGTCCTTCCTCTTGGTTCCGCACTCTTGTTCCTCTTCCTTCTTCCTTGCTAATCTAACCTCGTAAAGAACCATTTCCTTGAAAATCGTAAATTCCATAGTAGGATCAGGCTATAGCGAGTGCCCATCATAATCTGGCCAAACCGATTGGTCGAGATAGGGCTCGAACCTACCTTCCCATGTGCCCTTCAAAGCATCGATGTTATAATATCTCATCCTTATATTAATTGAAGAATCGTAACCGATATGTCTCTTCCGACCAGCCGCCATCAAGTGTGCGCATGAGAGATGATATATGGTTGGTCTACGAAAAGAGCACTCGCCGGTTGTCAAATTTACCTTCAAGGCCTCGTCTCCATATTGGACACCACTCTGTGTAATCCCACTCGGCTCGATCACTTGATAATCAAATTTGTGTTGTCAAATTCTTTTACCTCCACCGAATCCGCCTTATATTGGTGGTACGTCATCCAATTGTCGATCTTCTTGGGTACTTGTTGAAAGATCATTTTCCATTTTGATAATTGATGACAACATAACTAAAGGACTAATCTCAATTTTGAGAATATGTAGGGTTTGTTTGATACTTATCAAAATGCTAAAATACTGCCAATAATATTCTCAAAGGTATTACAATATTTATCCAAAGGGAAAGAGCTCAAAAAAGCCAAATTCGGGGAGCTGTTTCTACAGGCAGCGGAGGTTCCAGTGAAACCACCGGTAGCTCCGCCCCTGCTGATCCTCAGCACATTCCCATGTGGGGGGTTCCGGTGGTGATACTGGTGGTACCTCTGCCAAAACCCCCTTCGGGTGGCTCAAGGCGGAGCCCAGTGCGGAGGCCACCGGTGGTACCTGTGGGCGGAACCTCCGGTGTTCCCACCGGTACCTCCGCTTGTCCAACTGAGCTACATGTGGAGGTTTTCTACCGGTGGAGGTTCCGCCAAAACCGCGATCGGGTGCATCACAGTTGAGGCCAGGGCCGAACCCACCGGTAGTACCGGTGGGAGGTACCTACGCCAGAACCACCGGTACATCTGCCAAAAAGAATCAGCTTAGAAGAAAAGGAGACGCGTGGACTCCATTTTGTGAAGACCACCGGTGGTACCGATGCAGCCTGGGAGTGGCCAACGGCCAAATTTGGGGAAGGGGTATTTAAAGCCCTTCCCCTACCTCTTAAAAGCCAAGCTTTCCACACACTCTCTCTTAGCCATTAATGCAAGCTTCAACCTTCTAGATCTCCCTCTCCGGCCACTCAATCACTCCATAACTTTGTGGAGAGCTAGAGGAGACCTAGATTCGTGATTCCACCAAATGAATTGCAAATCATTCCACCACATCGTAGTAGATCTAGAACCATACTTGAGGCCTAGAAACCTTAGTAGATCTTGTGCTTGTACCTTCCACCTTTTTGCAAAGAAGTTTAGAATTTTTTGAGAGCCTCCATCCACCTTGTGGAATATCCTCAACCTCGTGTAAAGGTTTGGTCAACGCCTTCAAGTCGACCTCATAGTGGAAACGAGAATCTCCCTCACCGGAGATACTCAAGGAGAATAAGGTGTGCACAACCATGCTATTGAGGAGCGCCTAGGTGAATCCCCACTTCTCCAACGTAGACGTACTTATCTTGAGGAGTAACTACGGGAAACATATCTTTGTCTCCTTCTTTACACTTGTGGTTTACCTTGTTACCTTTCGTTTTACTTCCGTTGCATATCATATCTTGTATCACATAGGTTGCTCACCTAGATGCAGATCTAGAGAACCTTATATTACTTGTTTAGCACAAACTAAAAAGAAAAATAAGAAAAATCGGTAGTCAACCTATTCACCCCCCCTCTAGTTGACCATAGTGCACTTTCACTTATACACATTCTTTGCCTTGTTTCCCCTGGAAATTCACTTCTCTGTTTTCTCGCTATATTTTAGAAAGTATTCATTCATATTCAAAAATGTATATTCCACTATTGCTGACACGGGCAATGAACGCACACCCTTAATCACATTGTTGAAACATTCGGCCATGTTGTTTGTCATGTCACCGTACCTTATTCCGAGGTGGTCATATGCCCGCGACCATTTGGTCATCTCTAGCATTTTCTTTGTCTAGAGGTCTTTGCCTCCCGTTTGGCAGCTATGTATAATATTTTCAAGAGATGATGAACGGTGAAGGCGAGGCAGCAATCTTGAAGCAAATCATCTAGCTCCTTGTTTTTACATGCACTGTAGAAGTTGGACACAAAATTACTCATGCACCAACGATGGTGAACGCGGGGGTATCCGGGGATGTCAACTTCCACGGCGTTGAGTATCCCTTGGTCTCGGTCCGAGATGATGCAAACCTCTCTTTGAAGTCCAACGAGTCTAGTCCTCACAAGGCCAAGGAACTACTCCCAGTTATCATTGTTCTCCGCAGACACAAGTGCGAATGCCAAAGGTAGCAACTGGTCACCATCGTCATGCCCAGCCGCTGCCATGACTATGCCCTTGTAACAGCTAGTCAGAAATGTCCCACCCACAGACAAAACGGGTCTAAGGTGCTTGAAAGCCTTGATGCAAGGACCAAACCTTCAGAATGCACGTCCAAAATTCTGAACAGTTTTACCTTTCGTGAGTCATTGTTTCTAAGCCAAAGGGCTCAACCACATAGTACATATCCGGGTTTTTCGCGGCCATCCCCCGACAACTTGGCTATACGGTTGTACGACTCTTCTCAGTCTCCATATAACATATTGAATGCGGATTTCTTGGCCTTCCATGCATTTCCTTACTTCACCGTGTATCCTTATAGGTCCAACACATACTTGATAACGACTTTTATTGGACAAGTTGGTAGGCTTCACCATTGAGCTAACTTTCTGGCCAATGAACCCTGAGCTTAATTGGTGACGATCATTCTTAGAATTAGCAGCGTCGATATTCTTCGGGGCACATCGGTGCGTGAGGCAACACTTCGTAAGCTTCCACCTGTTATTTTTATAGGTCGGCCCTTCTTGATAGGCCTTGCACGGATAGTCCATGGACAATGATCCTGTGCACATACCACTATGTAACGGATCTTCTCGTCCGAGTACTTAACACTGAATTGTCGATGATGCTTCAATGAGTAGTACTTTACCCATTGTTTCATTTCATCCATGCATGAAAACATGGTTGCTTTACCGACCCCGTGATTGTGTAACTCGGTTTCTTAGAATAAGATGTTGGCCCAAGAATCTTAGTGTTCGGCCATGTTGTTTGTCATGTCACCGTACCTCATTCCGAGGTGGTCATATGCCCGCGACCATTTGGTCATGTCTAGCATGTTCCTTGTCAAGAGATCTTTGCCTCCCGGTTCGGCAGCTATGTATAATATTTTCAAGAGATGATGAAGGGTGAAGGCGAGGCAGCAATCTTGAAGCAAATCATCTAGCTCCTTGTTTTTACATGCCCTGTAGAAGTTGGACACAAAATGACTCATGCACCACCGATGGTGAATGTGGGGGTATCCGGGGATGTCAACTTCCACGGCGTTGAGTATCGCTTGGTGTTGGTCCGAGATGATGCAAACCTCTCTTTGAGGTCAAACGAGTCTAGTCCTCACAAGGCCAAGGAACCACTCCCAGTTATCATTGTTCTTCGCAGACACAAGTGCGAATGCCAAAGGTAGCAATTGGTCACCATCGTCATGCCCAGCCGCCGCCATGACGATGCCCTTGTAACATCCAGTCAGAAATTTCCCATCCACAGACAAAACGGGTCTAAGGTGCTTGAAAGCCTTGATGCAAGGACCAAACGTTTAGAATGCACGTCGAAATTTCTGAACAGTTTTACCTTTGTGAATCATTGTTTCTGAGCCAAAGGGCTCAACCACATAGTACATATCCGGGGCTTTTGCGGCCATCCCACGACAACTTGGTTATGCGGTTGTACGACTCTTCTCAGTCTCCATATAACATATTGAATGCGGATTTCTTGGCCTTCCATGCCTTTCCGTACTTTACCGTGTATCCATATAGGTCCAACACATACTTGATAACGACTTTTATTGGACAAGTTGGTAGGCTTCACCATTGAGCTAATTTTCTGTCCAATGAACCCTGAGCTCAATTGGTGATGATCATTCTTAGAATTAGCAACGTCGATATTCTTGGGGCACATAGGTGCGTGAGGCAACACTTCGTAAGCTTCCACCTGTTATTTTCATAGGTCAGCCCTTCTTGACAGGCCTTGCACGGATAGTCCATGGACAATGATCCTGTGCACATACCACTATGTACGGATCTTCTCGTCCGAGTACTTAACACTGAATTCTCGATGATGCTTCAATGAGTAGTACTTTACCCATTGTTTCATTTCATCCATGCATGGAAAGATGGTTGCTTTACCGACCCCATGATTGTGTAACTCGGTTTCTTAGAATAAGACATTGGCCCAAGAATCTTAGTGGTACCACCATCATCTTCCACCGAATGTAATGACCGTGGGAAACATTGTACCTCCCTTGCAAGTCAACTACATCATTTTTATCCTTCCAATTCAACTCTGAATCTTGTCTACAATATCACAAAATGTTTGACTAGAGCCAAAGAAAATGAATACCTCGTCCAGGTCTCGATAATCAATGTCTGCTTTCGAAAACCCGGCAAAGTCCACATGATGGACATTCACAATTCTGGACAACATCAAGAAAATCAAAACCACGACAACAATTACATTGCCCTAATAGCTAACAAGTAGGCCCTAACATAACAATCCTAGGTTTTCATATGAGGGATAGGCCCAACCTAAAATATTTAGGGTTTGCCACAAAATTTATAGATCTAGATCATCGTAACAACCACATATGCTCCATACATGAACATAAAACTAACCAATTTAGCGATTAGAGTGGCAAAACCAATTTTTAGGGTTTCAAAAACAGGGGAGCAAATTGACTAAATGGAAACATTATGATTGGACAAAACGAAGGGAAAGAGGTGAGATTACCTTAGAGAAGCAAGAGGACACGAATTTCCCGGAGAAATCTCCCAGATTTGGGAGGATTTGAGGGTAAAGTGAGAGAGAGAGGGTCGAGCTAGAGTGGTGAGTGTAGAGTGGAGTGGAGTGTACCTATCCTGGCCACTTACCTCTTCGCATAATGCTCTCATCGTAACGCCCCCGGGCATGGCGTTAAGTAGCTTAACACTTTCGCCTAGGGCGTTAAACGGGGTGCCACGTGGAAGTCCGCGTCCACGGTGGCACGGTCAATGATGGCTCGGGTGCTCGCTTAAAAGGGTTATTTTCCGAAATATTTGATTTGAGTGTTAGAGCGTGAATTTGTTGCGCCAAAATGTTATTTATGTAAAATTTCACGCTGGCAGGGGCGAAACAATTTCTCACTGTTCATTTTTCACTACTTACAGAGAAGGAAAATCATAAGCGGCGTCCGCTCCCTCTACGCGGTTTCCTCTTCCATTTTCTGGCGCTACACGCCCTTTCCATTTCGAGTAGCTCCAGCGACATCTCGCGCCAAGGTGCCTGTCCCGTGTCCGTTGCGCCATGTTTCGCACCGAGTCCCAGCATGCGAGTCCTCTGTAAAGCGAACCTGGTTTTCACTGGAATCACTACAGGAAACGATCCAGACGCCGACGGCCTACGGCCCTCGGCGTAGGTCCATTCCCCCTCGGCGTAGGTCTACGCCGACGGCCACCCTCGGCGTAGCCCCCTCGGCGTAGACACTTTGGCCGTCGGCGTATAATACGCCCTCGGCGTACAGGTTGGTGGGCCCCACAACGCCCACGTACGCCGACGGCCAGCCCCTCGGCGTAGAAATCCACGTGGCGGCTACGGAGCGCCCGGTGCTGGGCTACGCCGACGGCATCCCCTCGGCGTAGGGGTACATACGCCGACGCACCCCCCTCGGCGTAGGGGCACAATATTTCAATTTTTTTCAATTTTTTTTTTAATTTTTTCTGAGTTTTTTTATTTCACTTATTTAACCACTTAATCACACTATAGCCACATTTATATTTATCTTTAACCATTTTTATTTTTAATCTAAATTACATGTTTCTAATAACACTTCCCGATCGGTCACCCATCATGAGATTGCTCCAGTCCTAGCACGCTTAACTTCGTAGTTCCTTCCTTGTGAGATACCTAGAAACAACGGATGTATTGTTGTCAATATTATCCAATCTATCATGTAAACCTTAACTCTTGGACCATCAACGTCACACTATTTTATTTTGTGAATTCAAACAATTATTGAAGTAAAAAATAATAACTAGTAATAAATTTGAATTCAAATAATATTTAATTTAAATAATAATTAACATTTTTATCTTTTCTGTTTAATATTGAAAAATTCATATCTATAAATCCGTAAATCGAAATTTGACAAATAATATGTCTATATCGATTAGAAAAATGAGAGAAATTCAAATATGACGTCCATATAATATTTTCCATCATATATAATGCTTTTTTTTCCTTTTCACTGAAGAAAAAAACCATTTTCCATGTCCCGAGTGTAAAAAATGGGGTTTTTTGTGAAGGACCTACCGCAAATATGTTGCAAAACTTGAGAGCTATAATTTTTGAAAATTATAGACCATGTTATATGCACAAATAACCAGTTTGTTTCATATGAAAAGGTTTGCATCCACCTCTTTTGAAGAACAGAAGTTTCTGCCGATTCCGGTGGAAACTGGTCAAATTTGAACTACAGGTACCTCATCGTTTGCTCATGATTTTTGGCAAAAATCATTTTTAGGTACACAAGTACCTATTTCAACATAGATATACCAAGAGTTTCTCAATATTCAACCCCTAGATACGAACGGTCATGCCCGCCGCCTTGACTTTTTCCTCAAACGGGGTTAGAAAATTCCAAAAAATTCAAAAAAAATCAAAATGATGCGAGACCTTCGCGTGGTGTCATTATATAGGTACTAGTATACACCAAAAATAATAAACTTGGAATACGACAGTTGTGTTGAAAATGTGTTCACAAAAATTAGCTATCTCCTACGAACATTCCTTGGTTTCGGGCCAAATGACGAGTGTAATGGTCATATCCATGGCATAGTTTGTTCAAATGTTCCCATATTACACACAAACATGCATCTTGGAAGCACGAACAATGTTGACGGAGGAAGTTTTCCTTTTCATTGAAGAAAAAACAATTTTCCATGTCCGGAGTGTAAAAAATGGGTTTTTTTGTGAAGGACCTGCCGCAAATATGTTGCAAAACTTGAGAGCTATAATTTTTGAAAATTATAGACCATGTTATATGCACAAATAACCAATTTGTTTCATATGAAAAGGTTTCCATCCACCTCTTTTGAAGAACAGAAGTTTCTACCAATTCCGGTGGAAACTGGTCAAATTTGAACTACAGGTACCTCATCGTTTGCACATGATTTTCGGCAAAAATAATTTTTAGGTACACAAGTACCTATTTCAACATAGATATACCAAGAGTTTCTCAATATTCAACCCCTAGCTACGAACGGTCATGCCCGCCGCCTTGACTTTTTCCTCAAACGGGGTTAGAAAATTCCAAAAAATTCAAAAAAAATCAAAATGATGCGAGACCTTCGCATGGTGTCATTATATAAGTACTAGTATACACCAAAAATAATAAACTTGGAATACGACAGTTGTGTTGAAAATGTGTTCACAAAAATTAGTTATCTCCTACGAACATTCCTGGGTTTCGGGCCAAATGACGAGTGTTATGGTCATATCCATGGCATAGTTTGTTCAAATGTTCCCATATTACACATAAACATGCACCTTGGAAGCACGAACAATGTTGACGGAGGAAGTTTTCCTTTTCATTGAAGAAAAAAACCATTTTCCATGTCCGGAGTGTAAAAAATGGGTTTTTTGTGAAGGACCTACCGCAAATATGTTGCAAAACTTGAGAGCTATAATTTTTGAAAATTCTAGACCATGTTATATGCACAAATAACCAATTTGTTTCATATGAAAAGGTTTCCATCCACCTCTTTTGAAGAACAGAAGTTTCTGCCGATTCCGTTGGAAACTGGTCAAATTTGAACTACAGGTACCTCATCGTTTGCTCATGATTTTTGGCAAAAATAATTTTTAGGTACACAAGTACCTATTTCAACATAGATATACCAAGAGTTTCTCAATATTCAACCCCTAGCTACAAACGGTCATGCCCGCCGCCTTGACTTTTTCCTCAAAGGGGGTTAGAAAATTCCAAAAAATTCAAAAAAAATCAAAATGATGCGAGACCTTCGCGTGGTGTCATTATATAGGTACTAGTATACACCAAAAATTATAAACTTGGAATACGACAGTTGTGTTGAAAATGTGTTCACAAAAATTAGCTATCTCCTACGAACATTCCTGGGTTTCGGGCCAAATGACGAGTGTTATGGTCATATCCATGGCATAGTTTGTTCAAATGTTCCCATATTACACATAAACATGCACCTTGGAAGCACGAACAATGTTGACGGAGGAAGTTTTCCTTTTCATTGAAGAAAAAAACCATTTTCCATGTCCGGAGTGTAAAAAATGGGTTTTTTGTGAAGGACCTACCGCAAATATGTTGCAAAACTTGAGAGCTATAATTTTTGAAAATTCTAGACCATGTTATATGCACAAATAACCAATTTGTTTCATATGAAAAGGTTTCCATCCACCTCTTTTGAAGAACAGAAGTTTCTGCCGATTCCGTTGGAAACTGGTCAAATTTGAACTACAGGTACCTCATCGTTTGCTCATGATTTTTGGCAAAAATAATTTTTAGGTACACAAGTACCTATTTCAACATAGATATACCAAGAGTTTCTCAATATTCAACCCCTAGCTACGAACGGTCATGCCCGCCGCCTTGACTTTTTCCTCAAACGGGGTTAGAAAATTCCAAAAAATTCAAAAAAAATCAAAATGATGCGAGACCTTCGCGTGGTGTCATTATATAGGTACTAGTATACACCAAAAATAATAAACTTGGAATACGACAGTTGTGTTGAAAATGTGTTCACAAAAATTAGCTATCTCCTACGAACATTCCTGGGTTTCGGGCCAAATGACGAGTGTTATGGTCATATTCATGGCATAGTTTGTTCAAATGTTCCCATATTACACACAAACATGCATCTTGGAAGCACGAACAATGTTGACGGAGGAACTTTTCCTTTTCATCGAAGAAAAAAATCATTTTCCATGTCCGGAGTGTAAAAAATGGGTTTTTTGTGAAGGACCTACCGCAAATATGTTGCAAAACTTGAGAGCTATAATTTTTGAAAATTCTAGACCATGTTATATGCATAAATAACCAATTTGTTTCATATGAAAAGGTTTCCGTCCACCTCTTTTGAAGAACAGAAGTTTCTGCCGATTCCGCTGGAAAATGGTCAAATTTGAACTACATGTACCTCATAGTTTGCTCATGATTTTTGGCAAAAATCATTTTTAGGTACACAAGTACCTATTTCAACATAGATATACCAAGAGTTTGGCAAAATAAAGATTTTTTTAAACACACACGCAAACGGCCTGCGCATCGCGATCGAGCAAAGGAAAAAAAAAACAATACCTACGCCGACGGCATCCCCTCGGCGTAAGGTTAGGTACGATCGAACGGGAAGAAAAAAAATTCCTCCACCTACGCCGACGGCACCCCCTCGGCGTAGGGTTAGTTTTTTTTTTAACCTCACACGCACTCACACGGTACGGTCTAACGCGGGAAAAAAAATCATTTACCTACGCCGACGGCACCCCCTCGGCGTAGCCTATCACGTAACGGCCGCGTTCGAAGGGCGTAACGGGGCATCCCTACGCCGAGGGGGATAGATACGCCGATGGTGCCCCCTCGGGGTAGCCTCCATACGCCGAGGGGGAGGAGACGCCGACGGGCAGGCGGGTGGCCAATCGTACCGACCCCCCTACGCCGAGGGGGCCGATACTTGGCCGTCGGCGTATCCGCCGGCCGTCGGCGTCTATCGCGTTTCCTGTAGTGAATTGATCTGGTGGGTTCCACCTTCTGTCCACTTCTGCGCATCACATGGCATCGAATTTCCTAGTTTCCATGCCATGCGCATACCGGCGTACACATTGGATAGGGCACACGGGAGCTTTCTACTTACGTGTTACGCGTAATCTGAGTTAATTAAAACTAGTGATCAACCCGTGCATCTGCACGGGCTAGTTTATCTAATCTAATATGTACCTATGCATTCATTTGTTTCTCAACCGATTTATAATCTACCGATATCACAAAATAGCTGACTATTTTAGACAAATTAACAATTTAAAAATGTGGTTTGTACAAATTGTTAAATATATTTTAGTTGAGAACAGGTAAATCATATGTTTTGATGTATAGTTACCACCATACTACCGGTCAAAGATATAATGTGCCAGAATAATAATAATTTAAAATAAACTCAAAGAAAGGGAGGTCCGTTATTCTTATATAAAGTCATAGGACAGCGGAGAGTGTAAACTGAACCACACGGCTGATTGAGGTTGGACACCACCACCAAGAAGACGCCTCACCAGGCTTTCTCTACTCTCATGGGCTCAACCTCACCTTACTCCGGCAGCATCTCGAGTAGAAAACATCACCGCCCCATGATTATGTGAGGGAAGACGTATGAAAACACGCAACACAAATCAACTCGATCGAAGTCCTCTTGTCACTTTTATGTCTTCTCTGCTTGTAGGCAATATACAACGAAAGAATTGTACATGAAAATAATCTAAAATACACCATTTATTAAACATAAATGGAAGTAGATTGAAATTTTCAGAATGAGGACGCATAAAGTGTCGGTTTATCAACAATATTACATGTTCCATACTTTGGTGAAGATCTCTAAAACCCTCAACACGATACCTAAGAACCTTGAAAAGCTCCCCATACTTTAGAGTATAGCAAGTAATTACGGTAATAAGATAATGAGTCATCGTGGAACTTGCCTAAAATGACAGTATTGCAAAAACAAATCTAAAGCTGGCAGTTAAAACAGTCTACACATTTTTAAGATACATATACTTTCACGATGGCATCCCTCGTTGCAGCAATCACAAACCAACATCATCGGGCCTTAAGCCATATCACATAAACTGCATTAAATAGTTCAAATCCAGTGTTTTAAATTTAGTTCTATTTATGTATTCTAGTGGAGTAATATTATTTTCAAGCACCTATGATACAGAATAAAATATTTTTCAAGGACCAATGAACCACACAAACATGAATAAAATACATATAACCTATAGTCGACTTGATTAATCTATCCGTGATGTATTTCAATTTTTAAATTATCATATCACGCTAACAAATTTTATGCACATAAAAGGAGATAATTTAAATGTATTTTTATAAAAACTAATATATTTTCCTACACGAATAGAAAAATCTGAAACATTAAATTATGGTACATAAATAATATTAGTACCTTACTTTAGAGCAAGGTGACCGCTACCTGATTTTCTTGTAATTATGTCTAAGTATTGAAGTTGAAATTTTACGAAATCGTACCAGTTCATCAGAAATTTAGAATTCTAATCAATCGGAGAAGTAGATAAAAACTCACTTGCCATTGCACGCGGACTCTGAAGAACAACGGTTGGACATTGCTACGGGTGACTGCACCACCAATATTGTGCAACGGCGCCTCTTCCTGCCCGCCGTGGCCAGTATGCAAGGATGTGATGAGCTTCTGAATGTTTGAGGAATTACTTTATGACCATGGTTGCATATATGCACATCTTAAAACCCTCGGGACGCAAATAATCGCATGTCTTGATCAAAGATTTATTTGGTCACATGGACTATAGTCTTGGTGCGGACTTGCTCCTTGATCTTATTCTAATGGTGGTCGAACCTATAGCCCAGCTGCATTGGTTAGCAAGATCTCAGTTTATGATAGAAATTCTCGAGTCTATAAATCAGACATACTATATACCATCATCTCTCTTCCCACAAAAATAAAAATCTCTCCTGGTATGTGAGTTGGTATTTCATAGATTTGCTTATCATAAGAAAAGATGACAAACTTTAGAAACGACGCTAAACTGAGAATACACTTTTATCATTGGAAAGGTGTGGATTGTTAAGGAGATACGATAGGAACATTAAGCCAAGCAGGAAAAACACTTCTAAATGTTTAAAAATTTATAAAAAAAAACCGGGTGCATACATCTAGAGGTACTATGTGTTCGTACAAGGTTTGGTGGAAAAACGACCTTTTATTTTGCCTATGTGAAAAGACAAAAAAATGTCACATGATTACTGTTATATAGCACCGATTTTTTTTTTTGCGGAGCCAAAGTAAATACGAATTCCTCACAAAAGTCATATGTTGCACATTTATTTTGTATTACCTATGCATTTGATTTGATTTCCGTTTTGTGACATTTGAAAAGATCTACACTACACATTTAAAATAGGCGGGAGCAAATGCGCTCCCATTCATTTTATTTACTCTGGAGAGAGAATCAATATTTGACACTATGAACGGAAACAATGTCTCGTGTCCCTATGTGAATGGAAATCACATATCGTCATGTTCAACAAATATTTACGAAATTAGAACAATTGTATTAATTTTGCTATTCCGTGGCAACGCACGGGAAAACCTGTTGGTTTACGACTAGAAAGTTATGATATAGATATCAGAAGGTTCTAGTGTTTGTGTAAAAATACGATATTATGTGAAATTGTGAACGAAGAGTTATTATTATTAGAAAGTCATGGGTTGCAAGTAGAAAGTTGGAGATGGGCCGTACTTAGTCTAACTGATTTTATTGGAAAGCAGTGGGTTGCAAGTAGAAAACCGTACGGAGTAAAAAAGAACAAGCCATGAAGAAATTCTCCCCTTGTCTCGACAGATGCGGGTTTTCGGTCCTTGCCACACTTACTATACAATTTCTTAGGACATCTCCTGCGGGGCTACTCAAATCCGGACCCAATTGGTCCGGATTTTGTCAGTTTGAGCAGCCGTCCGAACATCTGTCCGCGCGGATTTGGTCCCTGCACCCTGCGGGGCTGCTCATTTAGTGGGCAGTTCTTCCACTCCCAGTACTGCCCCTTGTACTGCCCCTGCCAACCAAATGGGCAGTTCTTCCACTCCTAGTGCATACAATCGATGCTTCCTAGCATCCCAGGCCACCCTCTGCTCTCGTTGATCGACAACAGCCGCTGAGTGTCGGCAACAGTCGATTCCCTCAAGTACTCCGGGCCAAAGACCTGAACCATAGAGTCACAAAACTTGTACATAGATTTGAGACATATGGATTCACTCATACGCAAGTATTCATAAACCAGATCACCAGCTACTCCATATGCGAGCATCCGAACTGCCGCGGTGTATTTTTTATAAGAAGAGAAGCCAAGCTTACCGGTGGCATCCGGCTTGCAGTTGAACCAATCATCATAGTCGAGCACCCCGAGTCAAATGCGGTTGAACAGGTCTCTTTTCATCCGAAAACGGCGCCGGAATAGCTTGGCCGTCTACACCGGATTGGTTGGGTGGAAGTAGTCATTGTACAACTGGGTATGGCCGGCTGCTATGTCCCTGTCCAAGCCCGGCGCACGGCCGGGAATGGACCCTCTGAACACCGGCCGCATCCTTGCGATGTGGTCATTGACCACGAGAGTGGCAACGAGGATGTCGCTCTCGTCCTCGGAATCGGACTCCAACGAGGACGAGTACATGATCACGTTGTTGAAGAAGAACTTGTCGTCGTTGTCCGCCATTTTTTGGGCCGAGGTCGGGGCAGGCACACGGCCGAACACCTTGTGTGCGTCCCGTGGAGGTGGGGAGGTGGACCGGGCGGTAGGCAGGCCGGCGAAACTCCTGCGGGACCGGAGACGGTGTGGGTGAGAGGTGGGGGATGTGGCCGTCGTCGGTGGGGGTCGAACTGCGGTGGTGGTCGCCAAATCGGCGAGCCAGCGGCGGCAAGGTGGGTCAGGGGCGGCGCAAGGTGGGAGGAGGGGGCGTTCTGCGCGTGCCAGGGGAGTGTGTCCACGGGACACTTTGTTGTCCACAGGGCTGCTTAAATCTGGACCAAATTTGGTCTAGATTTGAGCATCCGGGGACAAAAAACGGACCGTGGTCCGTATGAGCAGCGCCGCAGGGGCCTGGTTTTGGCCCAGGCTGCTCAAAACGGACCGGTCCGGGGCAATTGAGCAGCCCCGCAGGAGATGTCCTTACCACTGGCTAACTGGTTTAAAAGAGAAGAGGTGTGCCATCTCGAGCGAGAAAGTCCACCACGCAGTACGTCACGCACAGGGGAGGACAAGGAGCAGAGCAGAGAAGAGCATTGGTAAGTAGGGGGAGGGAAGATGTCGATGTTGCAGCTCGGGTGCAAAAGGCAAGTAAGAAACGAGACGCAATCACGCCATTGATGGCACTGCCGGTCTGCTCCTAGCTACACGTAGACTAGGTGTCACTAGTGAAGATCCGAGGAGCATGCATGCCGCTATGTTCTTTTTTATATAGCTTACTACTTGGTGTTTTTTAACAAGCCCACATTTCTTTGCCTCCAAAACCCTTCTCCAAACTTAACGCTCCTATTTTATTTCATTAACAACATAATAATCCCCGGATCTACATCAGTTGGATAACCATATATTTACTTATTATTAAACAATGTCAACAAAATCAAAACACTCATGCCCAATAAAATTGGCTTACAAACAGAGAAACAACTCGATGCCAAACCGTCATCTTCTCTGACATCTACCAAAACCCATGGCTTTCAACCAGAGAATTTGGATTCTTGTTGAAACTGTCTGTAACATCCCAGTGTTTGGGAGGTTATAAGGATCTAAATATAATATGTGCATTTGTAAAGCATGCATCTAAAAATACGGGAAATTTTGGCGCGAAAGTTTAAACGAATCAAAGTGACCAATGTTTCACTTGACATGATGAAATAGTTCTAGTTCATCTACTCATGAGTACATTTGGAGTGATCTTTATAACGGGTATCTTAAGAAATTAAATCACCTGATAACAGAACCCATGATTGGTTGTGACCAACACAAACTCTCAACAACCTTAACCACAAGTCTATATGTGACTTGGGATGATTTACTAGATATCTAGAACTCAAAGAGGGGTGAGTATCCAAATCTCATAACTAATGACCACACTTCCACAAGTTAGTAATGCTTGGTGGAATAATCTCATCAACAAATATTTTAGACTCTCTATAACATGAACTACTTAAGTTATCAATCAATCTACATAACATCTTTATAAATCATCTCATAACCACTAAGTGAACCTTCACAAGTAAATAACAAAGGTTCAACAGAACACAAGTGATACAAACAAGTGTTAACCCAAGTCTCACAAGTGGGAAATAACTTAATTATCATTAATAATATATTTATCGAATATGTACATATCTCCTCAACCATAAAAGAAGTATCTAAAAGAAGTAATAAATCTTCGTAACCTACTGTTAAACCTTGATCATTACATAGGATATTCCCAAACCTCTATATCTGCATTATGAATGCCAAAGTTAATAAAGAGAAGGATATAAAGTAACAACATGACACCTAAGAAAAACAACTAACAACTTTGACATAAGTTATTAAACCCAATAACTTTCACATGCTCATTGTTTTAATCATCTCATACAAGTGAGCATATGAAATCTTAACACATCAATGAACCATTTGATCAACTTACTATCTAAAGACATCATTCCACAAACACTCCACATTTATATTCAACTTTCAAAAACTAAAGTATCTCTCATGCAACTAATGAATAACAAAAAGTTATAACCTCTATTAGAGGAATTGAATTAATAACTAAGTAAACAAATCCTATATGATATAATTACATATCTTTTGGGAAATAAAATAAGAAGTATATGGAAGGATAATAAAAGCATGAACTAACTCTTAATCTAGATCTTGTTATGTTGTCAATACCATTCTATCTTTTTTCCCAATCTTCTCTAAGTTATTCTACAAGAGAAGCAACCCACAAGAAAGGAGGAACTACCACAAAAAGATCTACAGAAGGATTCTGTAGGTTGTCTTAGAAGTGCTAACTCAATCTATCCTGGAGAATTTGGAAAATCATACACCAAGATCAATTCTTATTAAACTATCTAGAAACAATGTGGTATTCTAATGTTGGTGTTATATAGAAGTAGTTTGGTAACAAGTTTGCAACCTTGTTAACCGAAAGTGCACTATGGTCAACTAGATGGGGGGTGAATAGGTTGACTACCAATTTTTCTTTTCTTTTCCTGTTAGTGGGGCTAAGCAAGATAAGATAAGGTTCTCTAGATGTGCATCTAGGTGAGCAACCTATGTGGACAAGATAATATGCGCAACGGAAGTAAAGCGTAAGGTAGTAAGACAAACAACAAGTGTAAACAAGGAGACAAGGATATGATTCCCGTAGTTCCTTCTCAACGAGAAGTACGTCTACGTTGGAGAGGTGGGCGCCACCTAGGCGCTCCTCAATAGCACGGTTGTGCACACCTTGTTCTCCTTGAGCTTCTCCGGTGAGGGAGATTCTCGTTTCCACTATGAGGTCGACTTGAAGGCGTTGACCAAACCTTTACAAGGGCTCGAGGTCACTCCGCAAGATGGATGGAGGCTCTCAAGCCATCCGTAGCTTCTTGCAACAAGGAGGAAACTACAAGCACAAGATCTACTAAGGTTTCTAGGCCTCAAGTAGGATTCTAGATCTACTAGGTGGTGGTGGATGGATTTGAGATTCCTTTGGTGGAAGTGTGGATCTAGGCCTCCTCTAGCTCTCCACCAAGTATGGGAGTGATTGGGTGGACGGAGTGGGAGATCTAGGTGGATGAAGCTTTCATTAATGGCTAGGAGAGAGAATGGGAAAAGCTTAGCATTTAAGAGGAAGGGGTATTTATACCCCTTCATTTAATGGTTGTTGCAGTCCAGGAGCACCGGAGGCTCCGGTGGGCTTCTATCCATTGCGCAGCAGTGTAGCACACCTGTTCATCTTTGTATTGCCACGGGGCGGAGGCTCCGGTGGATATAACGGAGGCTCCGCCCACCGGAGCTGCACCGGAGGCTCCGGTGGAGCCTCCGCTCGTATGCAACAGAAGCTGGTTTTGGCGGAGCCCCACCGGAGGCGCACCGGATGCCATTTCCACAGGGACCAGGTGGGGCCACCGGAGGTCCACCGGAGGCTCTGGTGGAGCCTCCGCTCTTATCCAACAGAGCAAGGATTTGGCGGAGCCTCCACCGGAGGCGCACCGGATGCCACCCAGGCACGGGCCCAGATCTGGGAGTAGCGGAGGCTACGGTGGAAGTAGCGGAGGTTCCGCCCCACCGGAGCTCCACCGAAGGTTCCGCCCTGGCCTCCGCTCTTATGGACCAGAGGGAGGTTTGGGCGGAGCCTGCACCAAACCCGCACCGGAGCTTGGGCGGAGCTTCCGGGGGATTCACCGGAGCCTCCGCTCCTGTGCAAAAACTGCTCTCTTGGTTTCTTTATCCTAGCCCTTTTCATTTAAACCGAACACTCGGCCCATAGAGTTAGTGAACTTGATTAACCTGGGCATTTTCATACATCAAACAAACATTAGATCAAATAGATATGTTGTCATATAATTATCAAAACGGACAATGATCTTTCATTCTCCCCCTTTTTGGTAATTGATGACAACATCCCTATTTGCATAATAGAAAACACAACATGAACGGAGCTCCCCCTAAAGGTATGCTCCCTTCATGTTGAGAGCATCTAGGCATGATATACATATGAAAAATATGACAACGATAGAGCACATAGCACACAATAATATGATACGAGGTTCACACAAGCATTATATAACGAGGTTCACGAGACATAGGAATAATGTAAACAAACCGAAGTTTCAAATGACCAAATGAAAACGAAATGAAAAAGCCAACTCCCTCAAGCAAAGGAAAGATGCAAATCGAAGACGCTTCGCTTGAGGGAGACACCATGCAAATACCCGCTCCTAATATATATCTCTCCCCCTTTGGCATCAAGGTACCAAAAGAGGGAGAAAATGATGCTAACGCCCCGAAGATTACTTGGAGGAGACTTCCATTTCCGGAGAGGGGGCACGGCGGTGAGAGCTAGTAGCTTATTCTCCTTCTTCCTCGGACCACTCAATCAACTCTCCCTTGGAGTCCTTTGCTTGCCACTTGTCCCAGTTCGTGATGCTAGGAAGAACCGGGGAGTCCACGGAGAGACCTTCATCACGAAGACGCTGACGAGAGGCTTGAGCTTTGTTGCGGTTCTTGAGCTCCTTATCATAATGAGCTTACCATTGACGTTGATCGATCTTCTTGTCCAAAAGGAACACCTTCTTGAGGGCCCTTGCCATCCATTTGAAGGCATTGCTAGAGGGAGGAGGGCGAGATGGACCGGCCTCTTCTTCTTCTTCCTCATCAACAATGATGCGAGGCTTGGCCTTGTGCTTGCGAACAGCAAGAGTGGGATGCTTAGGGGGCTCGGTGTGATCCTTGATGAGGAGTCTCCTCTCCATGTGAGGGATCCAATTATCATCCTCAAATGGTTCATCCGGAAACTTTTCATTCCACACGTGTAAGATGATCTTCATTATGAACGGCCCAAAGCAAGCATTCTTGCGGTTGATCACGGCGTGCCACAGCTCATTCCAAATGTAATCAAGCACATCAAGCTTGCGAGGGGTGTCTGCCATCCGCTGTTGATGAGTGAGAAGCATAAGGTTCTTCAAGAAACCCTGGATCTCATCCACATTCCCCGCCTTTGGGTTGATAGTCTCTCTATAGATGCGCATCATGATATCATAGGTGGGGTAGAGACCTTTGACAAACCCAACGGCGAACTTCTTCCAGTGATAGAGTGGGGTGAGTTGATCCTTGGGAAGTGATGGAGTGTTGATGATATGAACCTGGAACCATCCATTGGCAAACTCCTCACCCTCAGCAAAAGGACCAAAGTCCGGGTATCCACCAAGAAGAGTGCCAACGTCGGACCACTTGATGTCAAGCAAACTCCCCTGTGTCATCCAAGTGAGATGGCGTTCGGTCTCATTGGAGAGATGAACGGTGGCTAAGAACTGGCAGACAAGGTCTTCATCGTAGGCTTGTTTGAGACTGATAATGGGAGCAATGCCAAACCTCTCAATGAGATCAAGAGCCTCCCCAAAGTAATGGTGGTTCCTTTCCATGTGCCCAAAGTTGATGGCATGTTGAGGGGCAACATTGTCCTTTGGCTTCCTCATCAACATCTCATGATAGATTTCCCCTTGGAAGACGGTGTGGAAGCGGGTATCCTTACCCTGGAATTGTGGCATCAACCGCTCTCGTGCAATAACATAGGGGTTGTCACGGCGTTCCTTCAGAAAAACTGCCTCGGACATCTTGGAAGCGGTCTTTGCTGTGTTCTTGCGAGGCAATTTCTTCTCGGGAGCCGGGAACCGCTTGCGCTTGGGTTGAGTATTGTCAAGCTCTTCTTCGATCTCATCAACTTGAGGGGTCTTGCGGTGACCCGTGATCTTGTAAAGGACCCCGTTTCCTTTGGAACCGGAAGCATCCGCATCATCCATGGTGAAAAGGAAGGAGAAGGAAGATCCCGGGGTGGCCCAAGGCAAGGAGGAGGTCTCCCGGCGGTGGAGCACCCTAATCCGGCGGCGGATGGATTGGGGGAGGCGGAGGTTGAGAGGAGGAAGAAGGAGGGCGAGTGCGGTAAAAATGAGATTGGATCTCACCTGCCCCCGCTCGCCCTAGTTCTTATCCGGAAAACTTCCACGGGCGGAGCCTCCGGTGGTTTCACCGGAGCCTCCGCTCCCCCCAGCGGAGCCTCCGGTGGATTCACCGGAGCCTCCGCCCCTTGTCCACAAAAACAGGCTAGATTGAGGCCCGCTGAGAAAATGTGTGCTAGCGGAGCCTCCTGTGGTGTTCCGGTGGACAGGGGCAGCGGAGCCTCCGGTGGTTTCACCGGAGCCTCCGCCCAGCCAAGTTTTTGCACGCCAAGATTGGAAAAACAAGAGCATTACGATAGAAATATTGTTTTGGGAAAAGGAGGCTTGGGTTGGAATATAGTCATTGATATACGAGAGACATTACTCGGATGGGTTCGCAAGAAGCACAAAGAGGTGGAAAACCGAACCCGTACGAGTTGTCAAAGAGGAGATATGATACGTGAGAAAGATCCCAAAAACATACCGAATGTCGGTAGACGAAGCCACCATGTTTCAGTGTGTACTTTGGCACCGCGAAGATATATCTTGGATCCAAAAATACTACTCACAATTAAGCACAATAAGTCACAAATTGACTAGATATGCAATGATTAATTGATTTTTGCATGATAAAAGGAGTGCATACTCATGAGTTGAGTAGCGCTCCCCCTATTTCCATGCCTACATCTAAACCTAATAGCATGCATAATGAAGGTACATATGAAAGGTTTCAAGTGAAGTTGGAAGAATCTATGACATTTAGTTCATTCCTCAAAGCTCGAAATCTTGGTTCATCAAGGGCCTTCGTGAAGATATCGGCAAGTTGATCCTTAGTGGAGACATATGAGAGATCAATATCACCTTTCTCAACATGATCCTGAATGAAATGATGACGGATCTCAATGTGCTTCGTCTTGGAGTGAAGAACCGGGTTGTAGGCGATCTTGATAGCACTCTCATTGTCACAAAGAAGAGGCACCTTGTCAAAATGAATACCATCATCCTTCAAGGTTTGCCTCATCCATAGCAATTGGGCACAACAACTTGCCGCGGAGATATACTCGGCCTTGGTGGTGGAGAGAGCAATTCAATTTTGCTTCTTTGAAGACCAACATACCAAGGAGCGGCCAAGGAATTGACAACCCCTGGATGTGGACTTCCTGTCCGTCTTCTCTCTCGCGTAATCCGCATCCGAGTATCCAATGAGTTGAAAACTTGAACCCTTGGGGTACCAAAGACCGAAGTTTGGGGTATGAACTAAATATCGAAAGATTCGTTTCACAACTTCCGAATGACTTTGCCTTTGAGAGGCTTGGAACCTTGCACATTTACCTACGCTATACATGATATCGGGTCGATATGCACAAAGGTAGAGCAAAGAGCCAATCATGGAGCGGTATACCTTTTGATCTACCTCTTTACCGTTGGGGTCGGGTTTCAAGTCGGTGGTCGTGGACATAGGAGTCTTCATAGGTTTGGCATCATTCATATTAAATCTCTTGAGCATGTCTTGAGTATATTTGGCTTGTTTGATGAATGTCCCTTCATGATATTGATTCACTTCAAAGCCAAGGAAGAACTCCAACTCTCCCATCATAGACATTTCAAACCTATCGGTCATAAGTTTGCAAAACTCCTCATTGAACAAAGTGTTAGTAGACCCAAAAATGATGTCATCCACATAGAGTTGGCATATGAACAAGTCACCTCCAACCGTATTGGTAAAGAGGGTGGAGTCGATTAAACCAACATTAAACCCGCGATCTACTAGAAACTCTTTAAGGTGCTCATACCACGCACGTGGAGCTTGTTTAAGTCCATAGAGCGCCTTATCGAGTTTATAGACATGATCGGGGTGGTTGGGATCCTCGAATCCCGGAGGTTGCTTGACATAAACTAACTCATTAATGGGACCATTACGGAAAGCAATCTTAACATCCATTTGTTGTAACTTGAAATTATGATGAGATGCATAAGCAAGTAAGATGCGAATGGATTCAAGGCGAGCTACGGGGGCAAAGGTTTCATCGAAATCGATACCTTCGACTTGAGAAAAACCTTGGGCCACCAATCTTGCCTTGTTGCAAAGGACAATGCCATCTTTGTCTTGTTTGTTCTTGAACACCCATTTGGTGCCAATGACATTTTTGCAATCCTTGGGTCTTGGCACTAGTTTCCACACTTTGTTGCGGTCGAAGTTATTGAGTTCATCATGCATGGATTCAAGCCAATCTTGATATTCGAGAGCTTCATATACCTTCTTGGGTTCAATGAAAAAGACAATAGCATGAGCCTTGCTAAAATCCGCCAATTGCCTTCTAGTGACCACTCTTCCACGAACTTGCCCAAGAATCTTGTCCTCCGTATGACCCGCTTATTCAAGATTCTCTAGCCTTCTCTTTGCTCTTTGTGCTAGTATCTCCTCCAAAGATTCTTTGGATATGGATTGAGAATCACCTTCTTCATCGTAGAAATGTCCATCTTTGTTTCGTCCCTGATCAATAATGGGTGATGAATCGCCACTAGGTTGAGCATTCTCAACAATGATGGAATCTTGATCATTATTAAGATGAGTTGCTTGGCCTTGGTCATTACCTTGGCCTTGATTGTTAGCTTGAGGGCTTGGTGTATCTTTTTTAGTAGCTTGATCATCAATGGGTGTAGAAAATAGCTCCACTTGAGTGGGGCATAGTCCTTCTCCCTCCGTCATCCGGTAACCCTCAATGGGGATTATTTCACCAATCCCCATTCTTCTTATGACGATGGGAGGAATTGCATCTCCTACAACACCATGATCTATACGCCCCCATCGGGAGCCGTTATCCTCATCAAACACCACGTCTATAGCTTCTTCAACTTGTCCGGTGGACTTGTTGTAGATTCTATAGGCATGAGCATTTGTGGCATAGCCAACAAAGATACCCTCATAAGATTTAGTCTCAAATTTTGACAACCGTTTACCTTTCTTGCGAATGAAGCACTTGCAACCGAACACCTTGAAATAAGATACATCCGGTTTCTTGCCCGTGAGAATCTCATAGGGAGTCTTGTTGAAGATCTTGCGAAGATATAACCGGTTGGTGGCATGACATGCGGTGGAGACGGCTTTGGCCCAAAAGTTATAGGGAGAAGAGAACTCCGCAATCATAATTCTAGCCGCATCCATCAAAGTCCGGTTCTTTCTCTCCGCAACACCATTTTGTTGAGGGGTATAAGGAGTGGAATATTGATGGGCAATGCCTTCTTCACTAAGAAAACCCTCAACGGTATAGTTCTTGAACTCCGAGCCATTATCACTCCGAATGGCCAATATGGTAGTGTTGTGTTGGCGCTCCACTAGAGTGATGAACTCGATGACTCTTTTTTGAGTTTCACTTTTCCTCTTGAAGAAATACACCCAACAATATCTTGAATAATCCTCCACAATCACCAAGCAATACTTCGAGGCTATCATAGGATAGTGGACCAAAGAGATCTAAGTGAATGAGCTCGAGAATTCTTGTGGTGGAGATAGTGGTCTTGGTTGGGTGTTGTTCTCCATGTTGCTTCCCAAAGGTACAAGAGCTACACACACGATGTTTAGAAAACTTAGCTTTGGTTAGTCCTAGAACATGATTTCCACTTTGGAGTTCATGTAACATTCTCATATTGGTGTGGGCTAGCCGGCGATGCCAAAGCCATCCCACATCAACTTTAGCCATTAGGCATGTCGCAGCACACGTGTCTTCTTTAGAGAAGTCCACTGCATACATGCCGTTCTTGACAAACCCAACAAAGGCTACTTTAAGAGATGTCTCCCAAGTGACAATCACACTCTCTTTATTAAAGAACGAGGTAAAGCCACAATTCGCAAGTTGAAGAACGGACATCAAGTTATAGCCAAGGGACTCAACAAGGAGAACATTCTCAATTGATAAATCATTTGAGATAGCCACCTTGCCTCATCCCAATACCTTAAGCTCGGACTTGTCACCAATAGTAACGCAATTGAGACGAGGTAAAGGAGGTTCAGTATTACTTATTGCATCATGGCTTCCGGTCATATGTTGGGATGCACCACTATCCACTATCCATCTACTAGACCCGGAAGCATTTCCCTACAAGAGATCAATTTCTTGATTTAGGTACCCATCCTTCAATGGGTCCTCTTTTGTTCGTCACAAGGGTCTTAGGAACCCAAATAGTCCAATGATAATCATCACCATAAGAAGTACCAACGTATTTATCATAAACATGTCCATCTCTAGATTTCATAAGAACATAAGATGGGTTATATTTTCCGGCGAAATCATTGTGAGTGATGCTCCCCCTAGAGGTATCACCACACACAATGGTGTTGGTCTCCTTTTGTTTGGTCAACTCTCCCTCTTTCACAAAGACAACATTTTGAGAGGGAGAAGTGACATTCTTGGATATCTTCTTTGACTTAGAAACAAAGCCAAGTCCCTCTTTCCCTTTCTTGGCACCTTGAGAGCTTATTGCATCATTGAGAATTATTTCCTTCCCTACAATGTTAGTCGTAGTAGAAGAGGTAGGCACAATAACAATGTTATTTGATGAAGATGCAACATTCTTATTAGATTGTTGAGCTAGAAGCTTGTTTCGAGACTTGGCAAGTTTGTCATGAATTTCTTTAAGAGATGTAAATTCCTTTTTTAGTTTGTCATGCTCCTCATCAAGTTTTTGGTGAGCTATTCCTAGCTTTAACTCTTACTCTTCAAATTATTTAAGTAAAACAAGATATTTGGCATGTTCTTTCTTAAGGTTGGCAAGAGATTTTTCGTTATCTTTCCTAAGCTTTGAAACACTAATAGCATAAGTCTCTTGTAGACTAGATAGTTTCTATTAGAGAGAGGCTCTCATGTATCTCTCTTTTTCAAGAGATTTGACGAGTTCGTATCATGATTCTCATTGCTACCGCCATGGTTCTCCAAGGTCATGATGATCACCTCCTTCTCATCTATGAGGAAGTTAGCATCATCAAGTTGCCTTAGGAGAGCTTTTACCTTTTCTTTAGTTTCACCTTCAAGACTACACAACCAAGATCCTAGATTCTTGGCCTCCTCATCATCAACAATGTTTTCAACACAGTCCAATAATGAGGGAGAGCTAGTGACAATAGACTTGGAGGTGGAAGATATTACCGCGGTGGCTTTTGCCATGAGACATGTAGGTCGGATCGATGCCTTCTCATTGGGAGATTCAAATAGAGAGACCGATGAAGAGGAAGTCGTAGCTATGGCGACATGGGCAACACCTACGACTTCATCTTCTCGTTCATCTCCGGAGTAGTATGTTTCCAATGTGGGGCCTTCTTGAACATATAGAGCCCTTGGGACTCTTCTAGCGAGGTTCTTGTTTTGTGGAGCTTTGTTCTTGTCCTTGCCAACAAGCTTCCATTCATTATCTTCTCTTGGCTCAAAGGGACACTCTTTGACGAAGTGGCTTGCACTTCCACAACTGTAGCATGTCCTTGGTCGCTCCCCTTTCTTTCTGAAGATCTTGTTCCTTGAAGGTCTAGGGTCACCGGCCTTGTGAGCCTCCCATCTCTTCCAATACCCTTGCATGGCAAGAGCGATACATTTATGGGCACCCTTGTATGTATCTTCATAGTCCTCATCATCATCATCATCATCATCATCATCATCATCCACTTCTTCTATATTGGCCATTGCCTTAGACTTCAAGGCGAGCTTAGGAGACTTTCCATGTCCTCTTGAGCGATCAAGGGCATCATCCGCACTCTTGTGAGATAAGGATATGGCTATGAACTCACTAAGGACACCAATGGAGTTGAGGGAGTTGTAGTCGGATCTTGTTTGAACGCTAGTGGAGAGGTTCTTATAGAATGGAGTTATGTCCTTGACAAACTTCCTCTTGATCCACTCATCGGAGATTTCCTCTTTTCCAAAGTCCCTTAATTGATTGCCAAGGGTGACCACTCTTCTATATAGCTCCTCGGGACTCTCGTATTCAAGCATAACAAAGTTCTCGGACTTGTCAAGAGCAGCATCATATTTGGATGATTGAATCCTTGCATTGCCTTGGAACAAAGAGTCAAGTTTATCCCAAGCTTCCTTGGCGGTCTTTGTAACATCCCAAGTATGAAAACAGCCTTTAGAATGTTTTATTTCTTGTTAATTTATGTTTGGCATCATGTCATCATAAGCATTGCATGTGGTATGTGTTTCAAATTTGAATTTCAAATCAAGTGATAAATCAATATGTTTCACACTTGGTCTGTTACAACTTTTTCAAATAAAATATTCAAATCAAATAATTAAATTGTTTCCAAAATTATGAATTGGATTGAATTTTGTAAATGGTTCAAATAATCTTTCTATTATTAAACCCAAAATGCCAATTCCATTTTAAATTCAAATAATTTGAAATCTCAAAAATTTCAGAACCAAAACTTGTGAATCTGAACTGTTGGAAAAGGGCAATTCATAAAAAAATTATTGTTAAAATAAAAAACCCTAAAACCTATTTCTATTTCTCTCTTTGTTTTTCCTACAAAAAAAAAGAGCAAACAGAAAAAAATAAAAACAGAAAACGAAAAGGGGGGGCAGGCCAGCCCAAGTGGGCTGAGCCCACCACAGCCCCGCAGGCCCAGCCTGCCCACCTGTCCCTTTCGTCCTCCTCTGTACGGAGACAGAGAGAGGAGGGAGCTCCCCACCTGCAGCTCACCTGCCACCTCCTCCTCCTCTACTTAAGGCCCTCCGAGGCCATGCCCTAGTTCTCTCCTTCTTCCTCCTCCCTCGCGCCGCCGTTTTCTCCTCCTCCTCCTTCCTCGCTGCCCTGCCTCACCACCTCTGCACCGCACCACCGCACAACAGCGCGACAGCAGCCGGCGAACGCCGTCGCCATGACGCTCCTCCGCGCGGGATAAGCCCGGGAATCGACTCCCCACTCCTCCCTCTTCCTCCTCGTTTCCGGTGAGGGGCTCAAGCAGCACCCGATCACCGTCACCGCGCCGTCCATCGCCGCCTGTCGCCACCACCTCTTCCCCGAGCCGCTGCTTCGATGACAACGGGGGTGAGCACCCCTTCCTCCTCTCCTTTCTCCTCCGGTTGCACACACGCACGGCCACAAACGTACACGGTGCCCACACGACCACGAGCAGCAGCAGCAGCAGCGCAGCAATCACCGCCGGCGACCACCGTGCCCTCCGTCAAGTTCAGTAACTGAACTAGTTTCAGTTTCGTCAGAGAAATTCCGAGGCTTTGCCTCAAACACCCACGCACCCCTCTTCTGTCACGAAAGTTTCAGCAGCGCAGTGGCACGCGTGCTACGCACGCACGCCCGTGTCGCGGGTTCGATCCCCCGCTGCGCGAATAAATCCCACCTTTTTGTTTTGCTGCCACGCAGCCACACGAGCCCCACGCGTCAGCGACGTGGTGGCCACGCACGCACACACCCACGCGCCACGCAGGAGCCAGCAGGGCGCTGGCCCACTGCTAGTGACCCAGGGCTGTTCTGCCCTGCGTAGGAAAAGTCCTAGGGGCTTTTCTGAAATTCTATTTTGCACCTCAGGCCCCTGTAATAAGTTTAATACTTTTAAAAATTGCAGAATAGCCCCTGTTTTTCAAATGCAAATAACTTTGGCATTTTAAATCCAAATCTAATAAATAAAATATGTAATCCAATCAAAATTTCCTAAACTTTTCAAATATGCAATCTGTTTACTATTTTGGACAATTAAAAATTATATTATTTTATGTACTTTATTTAATTCATTTAAAATTGTTCAAAACATAACTAATTCAAATTAAACTCAAATTTAATTTGTAAAACATGTTTTCAAACCAGAAAAATGTAATCTTTTCAAATATGAATTCTATTTAATGTTTGAACAAATAAAATTCAAATAATTTTATACTTGAACTAAATCCATTTAAATCTTGTTCAAACTTGTTTAATTCATTACTAATTCATTTTGATTCCTTTTTCAACAAATGAAATATGTATTCCATCTAAAATCTTGTGTTCTTTCCAAATATGAATTTTGTTATCTATTTTCAACAATTAAAATTGGTGAAAACAACAAATGCTTGTGTAACTCAATTAAGAAGCCAAATTTCATAACTTAATAAATAAAATTCCAAACTTGGTAAACAACATATCAAATTGAAGCCATTCTTGTTTTCTTATTGTTTTCATCATCCATGCATCATTCTAATCAACTTTCACATGATGGTTATTTGTAGATCACTTAATTCCACTTTAATTCTTGGGCCTTTCTATATGCAACCCAAATTGCATATGGGTCCAATTAAATATGTTTACCATGTAAACTAGCTTATCATTGATGCATCAATTAAATTGTCATGCATCATCCCCTGTTTGTGCATTATGCCATGTTATTGATTGTTCGTCTCTCTTCGTTGTTTGTATGCTTCTTCCCGAATAGACGACGACGTTGAGACAGACGAGGTTTACGACGCTACTTCAGAAGAGTTAGCCCAATACCAGGCTACTGAGTTTGCAGGCAAGTATTCACTCACATGAACCATTGTGTCCTTTCCACACTGGATACCGATACTTTCTGTTGTCTAATCTGCTAGACTTAAGATTCGTTGCTTGTGTTCCGATCCTATCACATGTTATCCTGTAACCCTGATATAGCCTCACCTCCACACCTATAACCTTGTTTCTTGTTGCTTGTGTCTTACTAGCATGCTTAGGGTTGTTGTGCTCGAGTCTGATGTCCGTTATTTCTGTTACCATATTTATTTTGTTCTGGGGGCTCGATGTTTAAACAACAATCTGTTAATGTTTGAGGTAATAATAATTTGATGATAAGGCACCGGCAGGAGGCCCGGCGTGGTTTTGAGGCCTGCTAGTGTCGAACTTAATTAGGAAAAGGGTCTTGTCTACTGATCCATGTTGATCGCGCTAACCACATGTGGTAAGCGTGTATGGCCCCCCCCCCCCCCCCCCGCAACTCTGATTCGACTCGCATCTCGTCCAAATCGCCACACTTAGTTCGGGCTTTCCATTTGATGCACGCATATGCAGGTACGAACCCTTGGCGCCAGGGTGGAACTTTTGTAGTCGGCATTTAGGGCGGCGTGGTCTTCCAGTGCTATGAGGGTCCCCCTTTTCTTCGTGGGGGCTCGATTAGCCGCGCACGCACAGCACGTGGTTCTTTGGGCTTGATGCGAAGAAGAGTTGGGTTGTGTTGAGTACCTCGCTTGGTGGGTTGATCCCCCGTCTCGCAGGATATTCTTACGTGTACGGCAAAATTGGTGCATCCCTGCAGGTTTAAATCTTCTCGAGAAGCCGTGTTGTCTGCGGTTATGGATGACTTGGTGAAAGTGCTGGCTAACAAGTACTCATACAACTTACACCTAACGATAATAAATTGACTAGTAATATAGATTACCTCCACCATAAAAATGATGTCACCCTAATCAACAGTGTGAGTTTCCTTGGGTTGCTTCCTTAGTAGGGGGTAACATTGGATGGGTATTGTTTGGTGAGTAGTTGTAGTTGGTTCTGATACGCTCTCTTATCCCTCTCTAATAGCCGGATGTTGTAGCGTGTCTCTGTAGTTGGTTAATGCAGCCCGCTGCCGCACCTTTGTATCACCTATCTTCCGTTGAACCCAAAGCATCTGTACTTGGTGTTGCCGGGTACACTTTGGTATCTTGTGCGTCTTGCTTGCCAGTACTCGTCTGTACTGACCCCTTTTGGGGCTGCGTGTTCTGCAGACTACGTTTCCGAGGATCCCCATGGTGGCTACTACGTGGAGTATGACGAGGCTGTTGACGAGTAGATAGCGGACCCGGGCAGGATCCGAGACTTCGTGGATGGGCTCCGTTTTCCTTTCGTTTCCGGCCTCTTAGGCCTATTTGGATCTTGTCTGTACTCAGACACTTTGGATGCTTCCGCTGTGTTGTAATGATGACATGTTGGGACATGTGTCCTCTGCATGATTGTATTTGCTATCTCTGCTCTAGTGAGAGCTGTTTGCCACTTATTTCTATTTCTTTGTGTCTTAGAGATTTGTTGTGATATCACTTGTTCAAATGCCGTTGACGTACCATGTGTGTATGTTATGAAGTACGTCAATGGAAGTATTCGGATTTCTATGGGATGGTTTGCGCAGACGATGAATAGTAGAGGTTGGTTGTCACACGTATACGTGTTGACCTACTCGTAAGAGGTGCGGGTGCAGGTAGGCCCCGTAATCCAATCATCTACTGTTTAGCGGGCTGTGAGTATCCTCTAGAAGTCCGGGTGCAACAAATGGTATCAGAGCCTGTCTGCCTGTAGGATCCCTTTTACTGGTCGCAGTTGAGTCTAGAAACTATTTTGTAGCTATATAGGAAAAATGAAATGTGAGAGTAGGAATTCTGTTCTTTTATTTCTTTCCCCACCCACCCTCCCTTTTCTGGTAAGGAAGTGCAACGTTGTTTTCTCTCCTCATCTAAACTTTCAAGTTAGGATTTCACGTATCCTGGTTTCTCTAGGATGGTTATATCTACTAGACCATAGGAATGGAGGTGGTTGTGATATGATTTATCATGTTGCCTACTCACGATTGAGAACGGAGGCGTGTAAGCCCCGGAAGCAGATCCTCTATTCCTTAAGCAGTAGATATTGATCCTTTAGAAGCCCGGATGGGTTTTCCGTAGTACCTCAGGAGTGTTTGGTCTCGTGTTTCCCAAATGTTGCTTTGATATCCTGTTCTTCTCAAGATCCTTTTCGTCCGTTGGAACCTTGTTGTTGCTTGCCACTTCAGTTCTTCTACCGGAGCATCACATTCTTTCGTGTCAAAGATCTTTGCGACAGCAATTAAACTCCCTTTTGTTGGTTTGGGTTCCCCGCTAGGGGTCAACTCCCCTGGAGCAACTATGCAAACTTCCAAGATCAGTCACAAAAATCAAATTCTAATTAGAGGCCACATATTCCTTGCTTCTCTCATACTGCTTGGCAATTCTGACATTGATGTCATTCTTGGTATGGATTGGCTGAAGGCCAATAAAGCAAAAATTGACTATGCTCAAAAGTCAATAACTCTGTCCCACCCTTCTGGCCAGATAATCTATTCTGCACATGAATCAAGTTCCATTCAGCTATGCACCCTCAATGCAAAACCTCTACCTTCACTTGAAAATGTTCCGGTGGTTTGCGAATTCCCTGACGTCTTTCCAGAAAAGTTGTCAGGAATGCCTCCGGACAGAGCAGTTGAGTTCGTGATCGAGCTTGAACCAGGTACTGCTCCAATCTCTAAGCATCCCTACAAGATAGGAACTCCCGAGCTGAAGTTGTTGAAGGAACAAATTGATATGTACATGGAGAAAGGTTACATTCCACCCAGTTCCTCGGCTTGGGGTTGCCCAACTCTGTTCGTTGCGAAGAAGGATCAAACAAAGAGACTCGTTGTTGACTATCGTCCTCTTAATGAGAAAACCATCAAAAACAAGTATCCAATTCCTCGTATCGATGATCTTTTTGATCAACTGGCTGGAGCCTCAATATTCTCCAAGTTGGACTTGAGAATGGGTTACCATCAAATAAAGATCAGAAAAGAGGATATTCCAAAGACAGCTTTCACCACTCGCTACGGTCTATACGAATACATCGTCATGTCCTTTGGTCTCACCAATGCATTGGCGACCTTCTCTCGACTCATGAATTCTGTCTTCCATGAATACCTCGACAAGTTCGGTGTGGTATATCTTGATGACATTCTTGTCTACTCCAAATCCAAGGAAGAGCATGAAGAACATCTTCGTCTCACTCTCATGAAGCTTCGCGAGCATCGTCTCTATGCCAAATTCTTCAAATGTGAGTTTTGGATTTCCGAAGTCGTTTATCTTGGTCATGTCATCTCTGCCAAGGGCATATCCATTGATCCAGAAAAGGTTAAAGCAATTGTTGATTGGAAACCTCCAAAGGCGGTGAAGCAAGTCAGAAGTTTTCTTGGTTTGGCTAGCTATTGTCGTCGCTTCGTCCCAAACTTCTCCAAGATTGCCAAACCTCTCACTGACCTCACAAAGAAGGACAAGAAATTCGTTTGGTCTCCACAATGTGATGAAAGTTTCAATCTCCTGAAGACTAAACTCACTTCTACACCAGTTCTAGTTGGCCCAGATCCTTCCAAACCTTTCCAAATATTCTGTGATGCTTCTCTCCAAGTTCTAGGTGCAGTTCTCATGCAAGAACGTCAAGTGGTGGCTTATGCTTCACGTCAGTTGAACACACATGAGCTCAATTATCCCACTCATGACCTTGAACTCGCAGCAGTTGTGTTTGCCCTCAAGAAATGGAGACAATACTTGTTGGGAAATTGCACTGAAATCTTTTCCGGTCATAAAAGTCTGAAGTACATCTTCACTCAACCAGATCTAAACCTCAGACAAAGGAGATGGATTGAAAAGATCAAAGACTTTGATCTTACCATTTCTTACACTCCAGGCAAGGCTAATGTTATGGCCGATGCTCTCAGTCGCAAGTCGTATTGCAATAATCTCATGATCATGGAAAGCCAACCTCCTCTTCATGAAGAATTCCAGAAGCTCAACCTTGGTCTTGTTCCTCAAGGCTATCTTGCAAACTTGATAGCCACTCCAACTCTCGAGGACAAGATTCGTTCTGAACAACTTCGTGATGCTGAAATCAAGAAGATGGTAGAACACATCAAAGAAGGCAAGGAGAAATTTAAGTCCTTCTCAATAGATGACAAGGGAACTGTGTTCTTCGAAGGACGCATTGCAGTTCCTCAAATTCAAAGTCTCAAAGATGTCATTCTCAAGGAGGCTCATGAAACTCCTCTTTCCATACACCCTGGAAGTACAAAGATGTACCAGGATCTCAAGACACTGTATTGGTGGCCTAGCATGAAAGGTGAAATTGCTCAATACGTTTCTGAATGCGACGTTTGTCAACGTGTTAAGGCAGTTCATCAGAAAACAGCCGGTCTTCTCCAACCTCTAAAAATCCCTGAGTGGAAGTGGGACATGATTGAAATGGACTTCGTCACTGGTTTTCCAAAGTCCAAGAAGGGCAACGATGCAATCTTCGTTGTCATTGATCGACTCACTAAAGTAGCTCACTTCTTTCCTGTCAAAGAGACAATCTCAGCTAGTCAGTTAGCAGATCTCTACACTGCGAAGATTGTTCCTCTTCATGGTGTTCCATTGGAAATAAGCTCAGACCGTAGAAGCATCTTCACTTCTCATTTCTGGAAAAGCTTTCAAGAAGCCTTGGGCACCAAACTCCTGTTCAGCACAACCTACCATCCTCAGTCTCAAGGGCAAGTCGAAAGAGTCTATCAGATTCTCGAGGATATGCTTAGAGCATGTGGTCTCTCTTTTGGCATGAAATGGGAGGAATGTGTTCCATATGCTGAATTCTCCTACAACAACAGCTTCCAGGCAAGCTAGGCATGGCACCATTTGAGGCTCTCTATGGCCGCAGATGCAGGAGTCCAATCAATTGGTCTGGAGCTGGTGAACATTCACTCTTAGGCCCTGACATTCTTAAGGAAGCCGAAGAGAAAGTTTGCATCATTTGTGACAATCTCAAGATTGCTCAGTCTCTTCAGAAAAGCTACTATGACAGCAAACACAGGGACATGGTCTATGCAGCTGGAGACAAAGCATATCTCCGTGTAACTCCCCTCAGAGGCACTCATCGTTTTGGTGTCAAAGGAAAGCTTGCACCCAGATATATTTGTCCCTTCAACATTCTCTCAAGGCGTGCAGAAAATGCCTATCGTCTTGAACTTCCAGAAAAGCTAACCAAGGTGCACGATGTCTTTCACGTGTCACAGCTCAAAAAGTGCTTCAAAGATCCAGGTCGTGCAGTTGATCATGATTCCATTGAATTGCAAGAAGATCTCTCTTATGAGGAGCACCCTATTCGCATTCTCGATGAGACCGAGCGTAAAAATCGCAACAAGAGCACCAAGTTCTTAAAAGTACAGTGGTCTCATCATTCCGATAAAGAGGCAACGTGGGAGACCGAAGAGGATCTTCGCAAGAAGTATCCGGACCTTTTCTCTTCTCAGTAGGAATCTCGGGGCGCGATTCCTTCAAGGGGGGGCGTTTTGTAACATCCCAAGTATGAAAACAGCCTTTAGAATGTTTTATTTCTTGTTAATTTATGTTTGGCATCATGTCATCATAAGCATTGCATGTGGTATGTGTTTCAAATTTGAATTTCAAATCAAGTGACAAATCAATATGTTTCACACTTGGTCTGTTACAACTTTTTCAAATAAAATATTCAAATCAAATAATTAAATTGTTTTCCAAAATTATGAATTGGATTGAATTTTGTAAATGGTTCAAATAATATTTCTATTATTAAACCCAAAATGCCAATTCCATTTTAAATTCAAATAATTCGAAATCTCAAAAATTTCAGAACCAAAACTTGTGAATCTGAACTGTTGGAAAAGGGCAATTCATAAAAAAAATATTGTTAAAATAAAAAACCCTAAAACCTATTTCTATTTCTCTCTTTGTTTTTCCTACAAAAAAAAGAGCAAACAGAAAAAATAAAAACAGAAAACGAAAAGGGGGGGCAGGCCAGCCCAAGTGGGCTGAGCCCACCACGGCCCCGCAGGCCTAGCCTGCCCACCTGTCCCTTTCGTCCTCCTCTGTACGGAGACAGAGAGAGGAGGGAGCTCCCCCACCTGCAGCTCACCTGCCACCTCCTCCTCCTCTACTTAAGGCCCTCCGAGGCCGTGCCCTAGTTCTCTCCTTCTTCCTCCTCCCTCGCGCCGCCGTTTTCTCCTCCTCCTCCTTCCTCGCTGCCCTGCCTCACCACCTCTGCACCGCACCACCGCACAGCAGCGCGACAGCAGCCGGCGAACGCTGTCGCCATGACGCTCCTCCGCGCGGGATAAGCCCGGGAATCGACTCCCCACTCATCCCTCTTCCTCCTCGTTTCCAGGGAGGGGCTCGAGCAGCACCCGATCGCCGTCACCGCGCCGTCCATCGCCGCCTGTCGCCACCACCTCTTCCCCGAGCCGATGCTTCGATGACAACGGGGGTGAGCACCCCCTTCCTCCTCTCCTTTCTCCTCCGGTTGCACACACGCACGGCCACAAACGTACACGGTGCCCACACGACCACGAGCAGCAGCAGCAGCGCAGCAATCACCGCCGGCGACCACCGTGCCCTCCGTCAAGTTCAGTAACTGAACTAGTTTCCGTTTCGTCAGAGAAATTCCGAGGCTTTGCCTCAAACACCCACGCACCCCTCTTCTGTCACGAAAGTTTCAGCAGCGCAGTGGCACGCGTGCTACGCACGCACGCCCGTGTCGCGGGTTCGATCCCCCGCTGCGCGAATAAATCCCACCTTTTTGTTTTGCTGCCACGCAGCCACACGAGCCCCACGCGTCAGCGACGTGGTGGCCACGCACGCACACACCCACGCGCCACGCAGGAGCCAGCAGGGCGCTGGCCCACTGCTAGTGACCCAGGGCTGTTCTGCCCTGCGTAGGAAAAGTCCTAGGGGCTTTTCTGAAATTCTATTTTGCACCTCAGGCCCCTGTAATAAGTTTAATACTTTTAAAAATTGCATAATAGCCCCTGTTTTTCAAATGCAAATAACTTTGGCATTTTAAATCCAAATCTAATAAATAAAATATGTAATCCATTCAAAATTTCCTAAACTTTTCAAATATGCAATATGTTTACTATTTTGGACAATTAAAAATTATATTATTTTATGTACTTTATTTAATTCATTTAAAATTGTTCAAAACATAACTAATTCAAATTAAACTCAAATTTAATTTGTAAAACATGTTTTCAAACCAGAAAAATGTAATCTTTTCAAATATGAATTCTATTTAATGTTTGAAACAAATAAAATTCAAATAATTTTATACTTGAACTAAATCCATTTAAATCTTGTTCAAACTTGTTTAATTCATTACTAATTCATTTTGATTCCTTTTTCAACAAATGAAATATGTATTCCATCTAAAATCTTGTGTTCTTTCCAAATATGAATTTTGTTATCTATTTTCAACAATTAAAATTGGTGAAAACAACAAATGCTTGTGTAACTCAATTAAGAAGCCAAATTTCATAACTTAATAAATAAAATTCCAAACTTGGTAAACAACATATCAAATTGAAGCCATTCTTGTTTTCTTATTGTTTTCATCATCCATGCATCATTCTAATCAACTTTCACATGATGGTTATTTGTAGATCACTTAATTCCACTTTAATTCTTGGGCCTTTCTATATGCAACCCAAATTGCATATGGGTCCAATTAAATATGTTTACCATGTCAACTAGCTTATCATTGATGCATCAATTAAATTGTCATGCATCATCCCCTGTTTGTGCATTATGCCATGTTATTGATTGTTCGTCTCTCTTTGTTGTTTGTTTGCTTCTTCCCGAATAGACGACGACGTTGAGACAGACGAGGTTTACGACACTACTTCAGAGGAGTTAGCCCAGTACCAGGCTACTGAGTTTGCAGGCAAGTATTCACTCACATGAACCATTGTGTCCTTTCCACACTGGATACCGATACTTTCCGTTGTCTAATCTGCTAGCCTTAAGATTCGTTGCTTGTGTTCCGATCCTATCACATGTTATCTTGTAACCCTGATATGGCCTCACCTCCACACTTATAACCCTGTTGCTTGTTGCCTGTGTCTTACTAGCATGCTTAGGGTTGTTGTGCTCGAGTCTGATGTCCGTTATTTCTGTTACCATATTTATTTTGTTCTGGGGGCTCGATGTTTAAACAACAATCTGTTAATGTTTGAGGTAATAATAATTTGATGAGAAGACACCGGCAGGAGGCCCGGCGTGGTTTTGAGGCCTTATAGTGTCGAACTTAATTAGGAAAAGGGTCTTGTCTACTGATCCATGTTGAGCGCGCTAACCACATGTGGGAAGCGTGTATGGGCGCCCCCCGCAACTCTGATTTGACTCGCATCTCGTCCAAATCGCCACACTTAGTTCGGTCTTTCCATTTGATGCACGCATATGCAGGTACGAACCCTTGGCGCCAGGGTGGAACTTTTGTAGTCGGCATTTAGGGCGGCGTGGTCTTCCAGTGCTATGAGCGTCCCCTTTTCTTCGTGGGGGCTCGATTAGCCGCGCACGCACAGCTCGTGGTTCTTTGGGCTTGATGCGAAGAAGAGTTGGGTTGTGTTGAGTACCTCGCTTGGTGGGTTGATCCCCCGTCTGGCGGGATATTCTTACGTGTACGGCCAAATTGGTGCATCCCTGCAGGGTTAAATCTTCTCGAGAAGCCATGTTGTCCGCGGTTATGGATGACTTGGTGAAAGTGCTGGCTAACAAGTACTCAGACAACTTACACCTAACGATAATAACTTGACTAGTAATATAGATTACCTCCACCATAAAAATGATGTCACCCTGATCAACAGTGTGAGTTTCCTTGGGTTGCTTCCTTAGTAGGGGGTAACATTGGATGGGTATTGTTTGGTGAGTAGTTGTAGTTGGTTCTGATACGCTCTCTTATCCCTCTCTAATAGCCGGATGTTGTAGCGTGTCTCTGTAGGTCGTTAATGCAGCCCGCTGCCGCACCTTTGTATCACCTATCTTCCGTTGAACCCAAAGCATCTGTACTTGGTGTTGCCGGGTACACTTTGGTATCTTGTGCGTCTTGCTTGCCAGTACTCGTCTGTACTGACCCCTTTTGGGGCTGCGTGTTCTGCAGACTACGTTTCCGAGGATCCCCATGGTGGCTACTACGTGGAGTATGACGAGGCTGTTGGCGAGTAGATAGCGGACCCGGGCAGGATCCGAGACTTCGTGGATGGGCTCCGTTTTCCTTTCGTTTCCGGCCTCTTAGGCCTATTTGGATCTTGTCTGTACTCAGACACTTTGGATGCTTCCGCTGTGTTGTAATGATGACTTGTTGGGACATGTGTCCTCTACATGATTGTATTTGCTATCTCTGCTCTAGTGAGAGCTATTTGCCACTTATTTCTATTTCTTTGTGTCTTAGAGATTTGTTGTGATATCACTTGTTCAAATGCCGTTGACGTACCATGTGTGTATGTTATGAAGTACGTCAATGGAAGTAGTCGGATTTCTATGGGATGGTTTGCGCAGACGATGAATAGTAGAGGTTGGTTGTCACACGTATACGTGTTGGCCTACTCGTAAGAGGTGCGGGTGCAGGTAGGCCCCGTAACCCAATCATCTACTGTTTAGCGGGCTGTGAGTATCCTCTAGAAGTCTGGGTGCGACAGTCTTGATACCACAGATGTGTTCAAGATGTTCTCTTGGGAGAGCCTTTTGGATAGTCACAAGAGCGGTCTTGTTGAGTTGAAATTACACATCCTCTCTTGGAGTCAAGTTGCTCGGATCATGAGGGTGGAATCCATAGAGAATGCTTCTCCATAAAGCGGTGCAAGAACCTGAAATGTGAGACTCCAGATCGAACTTACAAGAAGAGAACTCGTTAGTGTTAAGCATGGGAGGAACTCCAACATTAACCATGTGTGGCATTGTGGCAATAGGGTGGATAGAATCATAATTGGGAGGTGGTGGAAGTTTAGAGTTAGACCCCGAACCGTTAGCCGATTGAGACTTGGAGCCCTCGGAGCTCCCACCGCCCTTAGCCTTTTTATCGGCTTTCGCTTTGGCTTTCGCCTTAGCTAAAGCGATGTTAGCTTCCATTTCATCGATGTCCGGAATGGACTCTTCGTCCGAGCTAACATCGTTGGCGAGGAGAGGTGGTTCCGGGACTCCTTGGTTTTCCCCATCAATACCTCCAGCATTTTCTTTATGCTAGAAAACCTCCGAACTAACACTAGAGCTAACCTTAGATAAGTCGGTTTGGAGAGTTCCAACCGTATCTTGTAGGTTAGATATAGTGTCGGCCATTTTGGAGATTTACGCACTAGAACTACCGGGGACATTTTCATCGACCATTGTACTCTTAGGCGGTTAAGCCCTTAGTAAGAGCCGAGGCTCTCATACCAATTGAAAGTGCACTATGGTCAACTAGAGGGGGGTGAATAGGTTGACTACCAATTTTTCTTTTCTTTTCCTTTTAGTGGGGCTAAGCAAGATAAGATAAGGTTCTCTAGATGTGCATTTAGGTGAGCAACCTATGTGGACAAGATAATATGCGCAACGGATGTAAAGCGTAAGGTAGTAAGACAAACAACAAGTGTAAACAAGGATACAAGGATATGATTCTCATAGTTCCTTCTCAAAGAGAAGTACGTCTACGTTGGAGAGGTGGGGAGCCACATAGGCGCTCCTCAATAGCACGGTTGTGCACACCTTGTTCTCCTTGAGCTTCTCCGGTAAGTGAGATTCTCGTTTCCACTATGAGGTCAACTTGAAGGCGTTGACCAAACCTTTACAAGGGCTCGAGGTCACTCCACAAGATGGATGGAGGCTCTCAAGCAATCCGTAGCTTCTTGCAACAAGGTGCAAACTACAAGAACAAGATCTACTAAGGTTTCTAGGCCTCAAGTAGTATTCTAGATCTACTAGGTTGTGGTGGATGGATTTGAGATTCCTTTGGTGGAAGTGTGGATCTAGGCCTCCTCTAGCTCTCCACCAAGTATGGGAGTGATTGGGTGGACGGAGTGGGAGATCTTGGTGGATGAAGCTTTCTTTAATGGCTAGGAGAGAGAATGGGAAAAGCTTAGCATTTAAGAGGAAGGGGAAGGGGTATTTATACCCCTTCATTTAATGGATGTTGCATTCCAGGAGCACCGGAGGCTCCGGTGGGGTTCTATTCATTGAGTTGCAGCGCAGCGCACCTGTTCATCTTTGTATGGCCACGGGGTGGAGGCTCCGGTGGATATAGTGGAGGCTCCGCCCACCGGAGCTGCACCGGAGGCTCCGGTGGATCCTCCGCTCGTATGCAACAGAAGCTGGTTTTGGCGGAGCCCCCACCGGAGGCGCACCGGATGCCATTTGCATAGGGACTAGGTGGGGCCACCGGAGGCTCTGGTGGAGCCTCCGCTCTTATCCAACAGAGCAAGGATTTGGTGGAGCCTCCACCGGAGGCGCACCGGATGCCACCCAGGCACGAGCCCAGATCTGGGAGTAGCGGAGGCTCCGGTGGAAGTAGCGGAGGTTCCGCCCCACCGGAGCTCCACCAGAGGTTCCGCCCTGGCCTCCGCTCTTATGGACCAGAGGGAGGTTTGGGCGGAGCCTGCACCGGACCCGCACCGAAGCTTGGGCGGAGCCTCCGGTGGATTCACCGGAGCCTCCGCTCCTGTGCAAAAACTGCTCTCTTGGTTTCTTTCTCCTAGCCCTTTTCATTTAAACCGAACACTCGGCTCGTAGAGTTAGTGAACTTGATTAACCTGGGCATTTTCATATATCAAACAAACATTACAACAAATAGATATGTTGTCATATAATTATCAAAACGGACGATGATCTTTCAATAACAAATCACTTTTGTAGGCTCTAACAATTGAGTGTCATATACAAATAAACATAAGGTTTGATAACCTTGTATGTCAGCCATTTGTATATCAAAAGTAATTTGAGGGCAAGCCTTGCAAACTTGTCAACAAATTCTTCTTATATGCATAGGAAAAAATTGATGTTATAAAATACACCTACAATCTATTATATATAAAACCATGATCCATAAAAGGAATAGAATAACAAGGAGAAAATAATAAACCACATTATAATTTGAACCACTTATGAGTAAGGAAGAAACCAAGATAAGGAAGAAAACAAGCGACATGTTGAAATCCAAGTGTTTGGTGCTATATAAGAATAATTTGATTACAATGTCAGATCAACCTTGTGAACAGAATATTCATGTAAGCATTAAAACAACTGAGTTTCAATTAGGCTAATCTTCATCATAATTGAATAAACCACAAGAATGAAATGATTATGGATTCAAATGAACACATCTCATCAGGAGCTACAATTTACTACTGAAGTTAGTATCTGGGAACCACTCCATATATCCTATCAGCTCTAGTGGTCAATTTCTTAAGTCAAGAGACCATCAAGGGATGATATTACTTGCAAAGGACCAAGGCAATGTCTGAAGACTAGTGACAACTAGAGACAAGAACATCAAGCAATAGAAGACCACAAGAAACAACACTGCCTCAGCAAGGGACCACAAGAAATTATCCAGTGAATCATTAGGATATATTAGAGAACCAATAATATCTGTCAAACTCATCTGAGATGAAGAACACCTAGTAATCACTTTAATGGAAACAATTAAACCAGTATGAAATAATAACCAGCCATTGCATCCACAAGGATTTGATATGTGGAGGTTAATGGTAACAACTCAACACCTTGTTTTCCATATCCTTTTCATACATAAGACTAACAGATGATACCAAAAATTCATCTACATATAATCATGAAGATGATTACATGTTCCAAAACAAACATGGGATAATATCCATATTGGAACCTAAGTGGAAAACCAGCAAATAAGATTTCAAAGCCACACATGTTTTGCACTTGATCATGTACCTAAGATAACAAATATGATTAATACACACCTAAGTAAAATGTCAACCAAAATTGCTAAAAGTTCAATTATAAAAATTACAAAGTTTTACAATAGAAAACAAGTATATTTATTAACCAAAGTATTTGGTAGGACTAGGAAGAACATTCCATATTTGGTGAATTTTCCATAACACATAAAAACACTACTATGTAGTGATATCAACTATTTTCCAAAAGGGATTGTATCCAAATTTGTCCAATGATGATACACCACCTTGGTATCCACATGAGTGGAGGGTGTACTTTTATTAAACATGCTTTAGCATAATTTTAAAGCTATTAAATAAATTAAAAGAGGAGAAAACAACAAAATCACTTAATTTAGCACCCTAAATAAAAAAATACAAATACTATTCAAATTCACCAAACTAAAATATGGTGAGATGTAAAATTTGATGAGGAATCCAAATATATTTTTTATTAATTTTCCTGCTTACAAATTGGCCCTGAAAACAAGTGTTTTCGTTCAGTTTATAAGACAGAAGGACTTCTTAGTAATTTGTAAAAAACTTCCAGGGAGTTTTCCATAAAATTTCATTTCTTTTCTTTCTCTCCCAACTCCGGCCAGAAGGCAGTGGTGGTGCAAGTCGCGTCATCGTCACGGTGTCGCCTCCTGCTTGCCTTCCCATACGCGAATAAGGGAGAGGAGGGAGTCGTGAACCTCCTCCTCACTCTCACTCATCGCCTCGCTCGCTCTCTCTCTATGTAACGGAGCAAGAACCCGAAACCCTAGCTTCCATGGCCACCGGTCACCGTCGCTGATTCCGGCCGTCCCGAGAGAAATCAAGACCACCCCTAGCTTCGTCTCGACGCCCTCTTCCCCCTCAGTGAACCTTGTTTGCCGGAGTGGCTTAAATCGGCCGGGCCACCGTCGTCTTCTCCGCGGCCGATGGATATCTTCGCCGACGATTCGCCGCCGTATGTTATCCCCTTGCTTCCCCGACCTCATCATCGAGTTGCTGGTGAGCTTGCACGCCTTCGGGTGCCTCTCGTTTGGTTAATAGGGGCCGATTGCATGGAGTTCATCGAAGACCACCGCCGTTCGCCGCATTAGAGCTCACCGCCGGCGACCCCTTGACCATTTGGTCATGCCGCCACCACCCCTGCGTTCATTGAGTCATCCTCTAGCCAATGGAACAAATCCCACACACCAATTTGCACTCAAACGCCCGAATCGAATCCATCTGTGAGGATCAAGCTCGGGTGATGTCATTGTGACATCACCATGTCGTCAAGTCTAATTTTCTTTTTCTTTTTCTTTTGTTTTGATTTAAAAATCAATATGACAGGTGGGACCCACCTGGCAATTTAAAATAGGGCAGAAATTAATTAAACCTTATTAATCCAATAACTTTAATTCTGTTTATCGGAAAAATATGAAATAAATATAGAAATGTTTATAAAAAATACAATCTAAATGTTTATCAACTTTTCAAAAATGTTTCATAAAATTTAAATTTAAATATTTTCTTTGATTAAATTTAATCAGTTAAAATTGAGAAAAATAATAAATAATTCATAAAATCGGAAAAAATACAAGTTATATACCAAAATGCTCCACATGACATATACAACTCATCTATGATGTTTTCAAAGTCATTCGACCAAGTTTTCATGTGTTATATTTGCCTAGTCATTTAATTAATTTACAATTAATAAATTAATAATTTATTCAAATATTTTCAAAAAGCATTGAATGATACATCACATTTAAGAGAAAAGCATTTCCAATTCAAATATGTCAAACATAAAACATTTTTATTAAATTATAAACTTGTTTCTAAATATCTACTAGAACTCTATTATATTTCATTATGACAAGAAATAACTGCCACAAATTATTTTCCTTATTAATAAAAACCTCATGTTTTCACACCTAATAAACCTATCATCACATGTCAATAGAAAGTTGTGTGATGATAGAGTTAGTTATATTAAACCATAATTTTCAATTAAACTCTTTGTCATATGCTCCACACTTTTTGAATATAAAATAAAAGGTGACGGTTATCTTTTCAATAGTGGTTTTCCATGTGTCATTGTCTTATTACCGAACCAAACAATAACACTTCTACTTAAACATGATAACAATTGTTTGCCAAGTAAAAGTGAAACACATGTAACTCTACAAGAAGTAATAACCACATAACCTCAAGTAATGAAACAATTCACCTAAAACCTGTGTGATTAAGATATCGTATCAAACGTTGCTTACACTTGTAAGATGGGGTGTTTTCCAGGGTAATTCACGATGCATCCCATTACTGTGCATGTATCATCCTTGCCAGTGTTTTCTGTAGTCCTTACCGGGACTACTTTGCTATCTTTCAGATGTCGGGATTTTCTACGAGACCCTTGAACCCGAATACATGGATTATTATTGTCAATATTTCAATCTCAGGAAAGTTCACCACTTTCTCATATCCTTTGCAGTATCTCATAACAAACTATTTGCAAAAACCCTATCGTATTATCACCTACTCTCAAAAGAATGCATGATTATATTTTTATAATAATATGACTAACTGAATGACTACCCAAGTGGTAGTGTTCTGTTTGGTGGGCGGATGGGACCATGGTAAGATGAATAGGTCAAAGGAAGGCTCCATCTGCATGGGAACGTATTACCTAGGAATTAACAACAACTGACGTCAGGATTCTTGCACCGTAAATTCGCGTTAACCATGGGTCTTCTATGGGGGGAGTAAGTCAGCTGTGATCTTTTCTCGTTGGCATGTCAACAGACTGCCAGAGATGTACGCTGTAGGTCTTGCGAGACTACATGCACATGGGTGGGAGCCCTTACGTCCCACGGACTCTGGGGTCTATGAGTGTCTGCCAGGGTCGCGTAGATCTCCATCGTGAGGGGTGGAATCAGGTGTTCAACCTGCTGGCGGAAATGGGTTGGCATGCATTGTGCGGAGAAGCACGGTTTGGCTTGGACCAACAACCGGGCCCCACACCTAACTGGGCGTGGACAGGAACCATCGCCTGGTTGTACAACATGGTCTTGGTCGTCCATGGGTAAAGTAACGCACCTCTGCAGAGTGTAAAAGGATGTGGCATGTTACCCCCTGTTCCGGGAAGGAGCTGCGAACGCCGCAGGAAAGGCAACTCCATGAAAGTTCTAATCCTGTGAAAATCTGGCGGGCATAGTTTTCAGAATTAAAAGCAACCTCTTGAAGAAAGATTTACAAAAACCTTGCATTAGCTTATGACTCTTTCGAGTCTAAAGCTGTAGTTAGTGCATCAAACCACCCACTATATATCATGAACTTGCTGAGTAACGCTCGTTACTCATTCGTTCCCGTTTGACCCCCTGCTTAGAGTTGAAGCCTTTGGAAGTCGACATGGTGAAGCCATCGCTACCTCGTGAAGCTAGATGGAGTGATCTACTACTTAGTCGGTAAAGCATCGTCAACAACAACGTTGGTGGAGGAGAAGCTATGAAGGTGTAGGTAGAGACCATTCTTGGACTTAGCATTTAAAAGCCATAGATTAGGGCTGACATCAGCCGTAGTGGATTAGTTCTGAGCTAGAGTTAATCTCCAGCCTGGAGCTTCGCATTGCTTCTTTTGATGTTTCATTTGCATGAGATTTTTTTGATTCATCAAAGAGATTCTCAAGATTTTGTAATGAAGTTTGTATCCTATAGCTTTGCTTGGACCCGCTGTGTTTCTGTTGTACCACTCTGAGAGATGTAATATTACTCTGAGAGATGTAATATTCACGGATAAGTCCTTCTGTGAGTATTATGTCGTCGACTTGCGCACTAGACATGCAGTGGTGTGCTGGGTCACCACACCGTCGCTACGAGCAACATTTCTATGGCTCGGATGACCGGCCAGGTTCGTCCTGGCGATGCTTTGGTCATAATGGAGACATACCAACGCGGATTTTCCACTTGCCGGTGTGCCCCCCGGCACTATCGTAGCCGTAGATCTAGATAGAAAGTCCACTGGTCAAAGTCTGAGAAGATTTTGCATTTTCACCCGTAACAAAATAGAAAACGTTGCCCGCGGTCCACCATCCATATATAAAGGAAGCAAACCCTAATCCAACCCATCCATCTCCCCCATCTGCCGCCCACCGCATCCGGCCGCCTCCCTGCTCCGTGCGCGTCCCCACCTCCCTGCTCAGGCCGCATCCCCACCTAGCTCCGCCAACTGCCTCGTCGAGCCGGCTGCTCCTCCAAGCCGACGCCCTCGAGCCCTTCTCCTCGCACGGCGCCGGATCTCCTCGAGCCGGTCCTCCTCGCATGACCGGCGAACAGGCGCACGGCGGCGTCCAGGCGCTCGACCGCCAGGCGCATGGCGACGTCCAGCCGCATGGCGGCCTCTAGGCGCGCGGCGGCGATGATAGGCGACCAGCGCACGGCGGCATCCAGGCGCGCGGGCGGCCAGGCGCCCGCGACGATCGTTGGCGGCCAGGCACGCACGGCGCGGCGCCTCTCCGTCCACCAGGCGCGCGGCGGCCAGGGGCGCACGACGCGGACGAGCCCGACGGAGGTCAAGTGCGCCCTCTAGGGCTCCTCCACGGCGAGGACGCGGGGACAGGGCCGAGCGCGGCAGCCGCCGTCCCCATCCTCTACGCCTCCTCCACGGCGGCGCCGTCTGTTATTTTATGGTGATCCAAATTCATATGAAGATAAAGGAAAGTTCGGCCTTCGCTACGCGGAGGCCCGTCGTCGCTACGGTACGAGTCGATACCGAGTTGGAGTTGGATACACAGTTACCGACCTAGTTAGGTCAGGACCGCCTTTATATACCTCTTGTAAGCCGCCGCACGGGATAAGCCATACATTGTAAATCCCGGCGCGATTGTAACCTCACCCGAAATAGTGAAGTATTGCTGGCTGGCGCCCGTGGTTTTTTCTCTTCCTCCTTGGAAGGGTTTTCCACGTTAAAATCTCGTGTCCCCGTTGGTTTGATCTTGCTTAATTTCATCGTTGTTTTGCTATTGCGTGTAACAAGTGGTATCAGAGCCCTGTTTCAGATTAGGGATTCGCGATGGCATCGATGAAGTTTGATCTACCGTTGCTGGACTACAAGACGAGGTTTTCTCTGTGGCAAGTAAAGATGCGTGCGGTTCTGTCGCAGGCATCGGATCTGGATGAGGCGCTGGATTCTTTCGGGAATAAGGAAGCGAAGGTGTGGACTGCTGAGGAGAAGCACAAAGATCGTAAGGCTTTGTCGTTGATTCAGCTTCATCTGTCTAATGATATATTACAAGAGGTGCTGTTGGAGAAATCCGCGGCTGCGCTGTGGGTCAAGCTGGAATCGATCTGCATGTCAAAAGATCTCACCAGCAAGATGCACGTAAAGATGAAGCTGTTCTCGCTCAAGATGCAGGATGGTGGTTCTGTCATGAGCCACTTGTCGATCTTCAAGGAGATCGTGTCCGACCTAGTGTCGATGGAGGTAAAATATGAGGATGAAGACTTAGCTCTTCTGCTGTTATGTTCGCTGCCTAGTTCTTTTACAAACCTGCGTGATACCATACTGTTAAGCCGCGATGAACTAACTCTTGCGGAAGTTTGTGAGGCCCTGCAGACCAGGGAAAAGATGAAAGTTATGGTGCAGGCTAACACATCCTCCTCCAAAGGCGATGCATTGCAGGTACGAGGTAGACCAGAGCAGCGAGATAACAACTACAACGACAACAACAGAGATAAAAGTAGGGGCCGTTCAAAGTCCAAAGGACGAGACAAGTCCTGCAGGTACTGTAAGAAAACCAATCACACCATTGATGATTGCTGGAAGGTGCAGAACAAGGAGAAAAGGAACGGCACATACCAACCGAAAAATAAATCTGACGGTAATGGTAATGGTACTGGTAAGGCTGCTGTTGTTGCTGGTGATAATAGTTCGGATGGTGAATGCTTAGCTGTTTTTACTGCATGTGTTACCCGTGATGATGAGTGGATTCTTGATACTGCTTGTTCGTTTCATATTTGCTGTAACAAAGAATGGTTCAGTTCTTATGAAGCTGTGCAGACTGGAGATTTTGTGCGTGTGGGTAACGACAACAAATGTCACATTGTTGGCGTTGGATCTGTTCAGATCAAGACCCATGGAGGGATGACACGTACATTGACGGGAGTGAAACACATACCATCCATGGCGAGAAATTTGATCTCGCTGAGTACCCTTGATTGTGACGGGTACAAATATGCCGGAGGGGATAAACGCCTGAAGGTATCAAAAGGTTCTCTCATTGTTATGATTGGTGATATGAATTCTGCCAAGTTATATATTCTTAGAGGTAGCACTTTGTCTGGTACTGCTGCTGTTATTACTAATGATGATGCAAGTACAACTAACCTCTGGCATAAGCGACTTGGACACATGAGTGAACATGGTATGGCAGAATTGGTGAAGAGAGAACTGCTGAAGAACTGCAATATGAGTAAGTTGCCGTTCTGTGAACACTGCGTGTTTGGTAAGCATAAGAGAGTTAAGTTCAATGCTTCCGTTCATAGCACTAAAGGTACATTGGATTATGTACATGCTGATTTATGGGGGCCTTCACGTAAGCCCTCTTATGGTGGTGCTCGTTATATGCTTACTATCATTGATGATTACTCTAGAAGAGTTTGGCCTTACTTTATGAAAACTAAGGATGATACTTTTGCTGCTTTTAAAGAGTGGAAAGTTATGATTGAAAAGAAAACTGAGAGAAAGGTGAAGGTGCTTCATACTGACAATGGTGGCGAATTTTGTTCGCATGCTTTTGATGATTATTGTGTGCAGGAAGGCATTGTCAGGCACCACACCATCCCATACACACCTCAGCAGAATGGTGTAGCTGAGCGGATGAATAGGACGATCATCTCCAAAGCTCGCTGCATGTTGTCCAACGCCCGCATGAATAGGCGTTTTTGGGCTGAGGCTGCCAACACTGCCTGCTACTTGATCAACAGGTCACCATCCATCCCTCTTGACAAGAAAACTCCTATTGAGGTATGGTCTGGTGAGTCAGCTGATTATTCACAACTGAAAGTTTTTGGTTGCACTGCCTATGCTCATGTTGATAATGGAAAATTAGAGCCTAGAGCTATTAAGTGCTTATTTCTTGGTTATGGTTCTGGAGTAAAAGGATATAAGTTGTGGAACCCAGAAACCAAAAAGACTTTCTTTAGCAGAAGTGTTGTGTTTAATGAATCTGTGATGTATGAGGACAGTTTGTCAACTGATGTTATGCCTGATTATTCTGATGAGGACGAACCACGAGTTCGTTTGCAGGTGGAGCTAGACCACCTGGATGAGGAGGAAACTGAAATTGATGAGGAGGATATTGTGCCGCCCTCACCTCCTATTGTGCAGCAAGAAAATTTGTCTATTGCAGAGCGCAGAGAGAAGAGGAATAAAGGACCTCGTACTCGTTTAATTGAGGAATGTGATGTTGTTTATTTTGCTCTAAGTTGTGCAGAACAGGTGGAGAATGATGCTGAACCTGCTACATATAATGAAGCTATTGCTTCGGTTGATCGTGACAAGTGGATTGGTGCAATGCACGAAGAGATGCAATCACTTGAGAAGAATGGCACATGGGATATCGTGCGCTTGCCTAAACAAAAGAAGGCTGTCCGCTGTAAGTGGATATTCAAAAGAAAGGAGGGCTTATCTCCCAGTGAGCCTCCAAGGTTTAAGGCAAGGTTAGTAGCAAAAGGTTTCAGTCAGATTCCAGGAGTGGATTATAATGATGTGTTCTCACCTGTTGTCAAGCATAGTTCTATTCGTACTTTCTTTAGTATTGTTGCTATGCATGATCTTGAGCTTGAGCAGTTAGATGTGAAGACTGCGTTTTTGCATGGAGAACTTGAGGAGGAAATATACATGGACCAACCTGAAGGGTTCATAGTGCCTGGTAAAGAGGATTTCGTGTGCAAGCTAAAGAAGTCTCTTTACGGTTTGAAACAATCTCCTCGACAATGGTATAAAAGGTTTGATTCTTTTATGATGTCACATGGCTTTAAGAGGTCTGAATATGATAGCTGTGTGTACATTAAATTTGTTGATGAATCACCTATATACTTGCTGCTATATGTTGATGATATGTTAATTGCTGCCAAGAGCATGAAAGAAATCACTAGATTGAAGAAACAGTTGAGTAGTGAGTTTGAGATGAAGGATCTTGGTCCTGCTAAGAAAATCCTAGGTATGGAAATTTCTAGAGACAGAAAATCTAGATTGCTATTTCTTAGTCAGGAGAATTACATCAAGAAAGTTCTTCATCGTTTTAATATGCATGATGCAAAGTCTGTTAGTACTCCAATTGCTTCTCACTTCAAGTTGTCAGCATTGCAATGTCCTACTACTGACAAAGATATTGAGTATATGTCACGAGTTCCTTATGCTAGTGCTGTTGGTTCCTTAATGTATGCCATGGTGTGTTCTCGGCCTGATTTATCATATGCTATGAGTTTGGTCAGTCGATACATGGCTAATCCTGGTAAAGAACATTGGAAAGCTGTTCAGTGGATTTTCAGGTACCTTCGCGGCACATCCAAAGCTTGCTTGAAGTTTGGCAAGACTGGTGAGGGACTCGCAGGCTATGTGGATTCAGATTATGCTGCCGACTTGGATAAGAGGAGATCCCTCACAGGTTATGTGTTTACGATTAGTGGATGTGCCGTTAGCTGGAAGGCTACCTTGCAGGGTGTTGTTGCACAATCTACTACTGAGGCTGAGTATATGGCTATTGCTGAAGCATGCAAAGAGGCAGTTTGGTTGAAAGGTTTGTTTGCTGAGCTTTGTGGAGATGATACTTGCTTTAACCTATTTTGCGACAGTCAGAGTGCAATTTACCTTACTAAGGATCAGATGTTCCATGAGAGAACAAAGCACATTGATGTCAAGTACCATTATGTGCGTGATGTTGTTGCACAAGGTAAGCTGAAGGTATGCAAGATTAGTACTCATGATAATCCTGCTGATATGATGACAAAGCCAGTTCCTATTACTAAGTTTGAGCTTTGCTCGAGCTTAGTTGGTATCACTGCTTGGCCCAAGAGGCTATATGGCACCGAAGGTGTTTTCTTTGTGTGTTTCAGGTGAAGGTTCTCATTTATGCTACAAGAGGGAATTTGTCTCAAGGTGGAGTGTTATTTTATGGTGATCCAAATTCATATGAAGATAAAGGAAAGTTCGGCTTCGCTACGCTTCGGCCCCAGCCCCCCGCGGTACGGTACGAGTCGATACCGAGTTGGAGTTGGATACACAGTTACCGACCTAGTTAGGTCAGGACCGCCTTTATATACCTCTTGTAAGCCGCCGCACGGGATAAGCCATACATTGTAAATCCCGGCGCGATTGTAACCTCACCCGAAATAGTGAAGTATTGCTGGCTGGCGCCCGTGGTTTTTTCTCTTCCTCCTTGGAAGGGTTTTCCACGTTAAAATCTCGTGTCCCCGTTGGTTCGATCTTGCTTAATTTCATCGTTGTTTTGCTATTGCGTGTAACACCGTCGCCGGGCTCCGCTACTGCTCCGGTCGAGGCCCTGCGAAGCTCTGCAACCACGACGAGCATCTCCGCCGTGCTCGCCCCGGAGCTCGGGGCGTTGCCTCTCCTCGCGCCTCCCATCCCGGGCAGCGGAGGTCGAGCTCGGCCCAGAGCTCGTCGCGCCGCCTCTCCTCGAGCCTCCTGCCTCCCTTTGCGGTGGACGGGGAACGGAGTCACCGGACGCGCGCAATTAGTAGTACTGCACGGATCTGGGCTCAGTTAGCCGAACCATGCTCTCTTTTTCGATCGGATCTGAGATGTTTTTGTGTGGTGCACGAGTCGATTTGGCTCTAGTCTTTTTCTTCCATGTATGTCTGAAGAAGCACGTCCCTAGGCAATCTCAGCCGGATCTCCGTGGTTCTTAAACTTTTTTCCCCTATGAACCTACCGTGAATCTTTGACAGAACATGTTTATTCATGCACAGCTTCTTCACCACCGGGATTCCATCTTCACCAGCAGTAGACTCTGTAGGGTGCCTGGATCAGAACTGCTGGATCCGATCTACGGTCTTTTGTATATTTTTTTAGTGATTTCTTGAAGAAAAATTCCACATGTTTTCCTACTGATTCCGGTTGTTGAATGGGATTTGTCTACATCTGCTTTGATTCTTGGTTATGGATCTGTGTAGTTTAATTTTTTGGTTGATTTTTCTTTTATTAACATATGAATTAGGTATGGATCTTCTGTGAAAATTCTATGGATCTCCTGTAAATTTTCCGAAAAATTTCTTGTATGTATATTAAATGTTCGATTAATCGTGTCTCGAACAAATCTGTATGAATCATTGGAGAAGCTGGGTATGAATCTAGAGAAGCTACTTTTGAATCTTCATTGAATCTGTGAAAAAAAGTCTTGTATGAATCTGGAAAATCCCTTAATCATGTGGATCTTTTATGAATCCATGAAAATGTATATGAATGTTCGGTGGATCTCAGCACGAATCTGTGAAATGTATATGAATATTTGATGAAATCTTGATATTGTGTTCATCTCTGATAACAAAAAAAATACTTGTCAAGATTCGTGATGAATCTTAATATTATGTTCCATAAAAATTGTTTGTTGAATCTATAATTCTTGTTGATTAATTCATAATTTTCCCAGTTATTGTGTCAAACATGAATGAATTAATTGATGTGTATAAAATTTGACACGTTTGGATGATTGTGTCCGTATGTGTGAACCAATTTTATTCTTATCTATATGGTAGAAGTGAATTTGGAAAAACTAAAAAGAAACGGGACTGTTCTGCAAAACTGACGAAAATGAGGTGGAAGGGGTGCTGTGCAAAATTTTGAGCACGAATCTCCAACAAACTAACGGCAGTGATAGTGCAAGGGGCACACATACTAGTGGAATTGCATTTCCCAAGACATACTCCCATAATGGAAAACACAAGAAACCGAAGAAAAAAATACTGTGTGTACATTGGGCATTTTATGTCCACACATAAAGTTTCACGAAAAAAATGACATTGTTTGTGCCTTGTATAAAAAAGAAAGATTTCAGTGTTCCAAGATGATTTTCACCGGACATTTTTTCTGACCACGAGAAATGATTTTTTTTTGTGTGCAATTTTATGCGCAAACATATAGTATTTGGATGTACACACGGATTTATTTAAACATTTTAAAATTCATCTTTTGGGAGCATATGCTCGTACTATAGGATTACTTGTGTTCCAGCCGGTCAAACATTGCCGTAAGTAGTGTGTTCCTGATAAAGGGATCACGTGCTGGTCTCCGCATTTGAAAAAAATTCAACCGACGTCGCCATCCGCGCGCCAGAAGAAGCACTCGTACCACTACTCATTTCCTCTTTTTTCTTCTTCCCCGCAGCAGAATACATCCATGATCTGAACCACATCGTCCCTCCGCTCCTCCTTTCCTCCTTCCCCGCAGCAAAATGCATTTCTTCGCAGCAGCAACATACACCAACAGCCAATGGCTAGCAGTTCATCCATGACCTGAAAAACATACCACAACTCCTCCTTTTCTCCTTCCCCGCAGCAAAATGCATTTCTTCGCAGCAGGAGCAACACACACCAACAGCCAATCGCTAGCGGTCCATCCATGATCTGAAACACCACTCCTCCTTTCCTCCTTTTCTTGTTCTCCGCAGCGAGCAGCCAGCAATGCATTTCTTCTTCTCACAGCAGCAGCAAACAGAGCAACCAGAGCTAGCTAGTTCATCCATGATATGAACCATATTGGCTGCCTACGCCCACTATACGACCCATGGCGAAGATCCTCCTCCTCTTCGCGTTCCTCTTGGTGCTGTCTAGCCAAGGTTAGTCATGTTCCAAACTAAATTTGGACCCGGGACGAGTTATTTAGAAATATAATTGTACTAAAATTTTATAATTTGTTAGTTTTTCTTATAATACTGTAGTTTTAACAAACATATGTTTTATACAACTTGATTTGCATTACTAACAATATAATAATATTTTTCCAATTATTTTTTTGTTACATGGTTAATGCATACCAAAATATATTTTAGGTGCACTTTTTTTATTTGTGAGGTATTTTCTTTAACAATACATCTTAAATGTGAAAAAAGAAGGGAAAACACATGACACATTATCATTTTTACAATTGATGAATTATATATGTATATTTTTGTGAATGTTCTTCTCTACTTCGAATATTATTATATATATATGGGTACAAAGTAAAAAATCATACACCCTAACAAATATCTTCATATAGATACGTAATGTATGGTTATGTAAACAAATATATAGAAACTTCTCGAGTATAAATTGACAAATTGGCGTAATCATTTTCTTGTGTGTTATAAGTTAAAGTGGATTCGATAATAAGTTTATAAAATATGGATGATCCATTTTTTTTATTAAAATAGCATTGCTTATTGTAATCGTCGATAAACATTCAATGTTATGGCTTCTACTACTTTTGCACACACAAAATTCAGTTATCATATACGCTCACCACAATATGCTCCATGTCACACAGTCTAAAGAATTTCTTCTCTTAGTCTCTCAAATAAGAATTTCCGCACCAAATTATACATGTGAAATATATATATATAAATAAATTATTTTTAGCATAGTATGTGTAAGTCATTCATATGGAAACTAGCTACCAAATAAAACTTGTCAGCGCTGGCCGTACATTATAATGTTCCGTATTTTGCAATTGTTTATATATACTAAGTTTGAATTTCTAATGTTTATAAATAATCAATAACAAATACATGATTGGTAGATGATAATATAAGAGTTATAATGTACTTTTAGTATTTGAGGCCCTCCCCCTCTTTGGGCCCAGGGCGGTCGCCCCTTTTGCCCTGCCTATGGACCGGCCCTGGCCAAGGTTTCCCAGTCGATAGTGTGCAGACCAGAAAAGATGATCTTGCATACCTGCGGCACTTCGCGGCCGCGACGGGCGCCGACCAGGCCCTCGTCTGGCACGTTGGCTCCGACCCCTGCAAGGACAGCTGGTCAGGGGTCGGCTGCGACAGCGACGACAATGTGATCTTAATCAATGTTCAAGGAAAGGGCCTCCTCGGCACCGTGCTAGGCACCGCAGGTAATGGCTCACTGTCCAGCCTGGAGGAGCTACGGCTCGGAGGCAACACCTTCACCGGCACGCTTCCGCTCCTGCATCTCCCCAAACTCTCGAGCCTGCGTATTGACAACAATTCATTTACAAGAATGCCCAGCCGGTTCTTCAGCGGGATGCCACAGCTTCGGATCTTCAACATCTCCAACAACAGTGCTCTTGCTGGATGGACTTTGTCCAAGGAGCTGCGCTCGCTCACACACCTTCGCGGCTTCGAGGCCAGCCATGCCGGCATCAGCGGTAGGTACGTTGGATGCTTTTCTCAACAACGGTATGTGTTCCCGTTCCCGAACCTGCTCTGGTTTTACCTGTCTGCCAACCAGCTGAGTGGAGAAGTGCCAGAGATCAAAGGTAGCACGATCGCGGATCTCGGCCTCAGCAATAACCTGCTGTCGGGGTCAACGAGTTTCATCCAAGGCCTCGCATCCTCGGTGCAGCACCTCAACCTCAGCCACAACAAGTTCACCGGACCGCTGCCGGACTTCACTGGGTTCACGCTGCTGACTTTGCTCTCCGTTGACCACAACAAGATCACTGGGGTCGTGCCCTCGTCGCTTCCCCGTCTCGAGGTAATCAAGTGGGTGTCTATGTCCGGAAATCTGCTACAAGGGCCACTGCCGGAGTTCAGCAGCGACGTGCATACCGATGTTGTCAAGGCGGCGGTTACAGGGAGCTTCTGCCGACTCGATGGTGGACCATGTGAAATGTGATCCAGAGGTCGAGTTCCTCCTGTTGATAGCTGCAACATTTGGATACCCAGAGAGCTTTGCTGCAAGCTGGTTGAGGAATAACGCTTGTGATGGGTGGATTGGCGTGCACTGTGACCACTGCCGCAGAGTCACAGGGATCAACCTGTCCCGCCTCGGCCTCAGTGGCACCATGAATCCGGCATTCGGCTCGCTGCGCTCACTTGAAGCCATAGTCCTCTCCAGTAACAACATCACCGGAGACATTCCGGCGTCCGTGGCACAGCTGCCAGCCCTCCATATCCTCGACGTTACCAACAACAACCTGGTGGGCGCGATTCCGAAGTTCCGCGATGACATGGCTGTCTGGGTTAAAGGCAACCCACGTCTTAAGCTCTCGGGCAGCTCCCTCTCCGTGCTGAGTACGGTTAATCTCTTGGTTGCCCTGGCTGTACTGCCACTCTTCCTCGTCTAGCGGCTGTCATTGATCTCCATAGACAAGCCATTGGTAGACGAGGAGCGCAGATCCTGTTCGGTGTTCAGTTAATAGGGTGCTTAGTTTGCTTTTCCACCGCATGCATTTACTTTTCCTCCAAAGTTGGGTTCGCGCACACTAGGTGTTGCATCAGAGCAGCAACGTATTTTTCTTTTATCCACAAGTTTGTACCAGCATCCTGTTAAATCCTTGCACAGATTCTTGCTTAGACAATATTGCCAATTATGTTATGGGTTTTTATATCCTATCAGATGGTAATCATTACAAAATGGATATGTTAAGGAAGAAATTCTAGTGGGAGGGGACACAGCACCTGATCTAGCTTCTGCCTCAGTGCAATTATCTCTTCCTGCAATGTGCTATTCTCGTCCTTCTCTCCAAACACTGCATTACGTAGTTAAAGAACCACCTGTTCCTGAAATTCTGTCCATTCCTGGTCATGCCATGAGAACTTTCCACAAACATAAGGAATGCCATACTTCTGGAACCAAAATAAGATAAAATTTAACCAAAAGAAAAATCTTGCCACCAAACTGAAACTAAAGCACGAATCTTTACCAAGCGTCTTTGGCATTTCAGGAATCTCCGACCTGGATTATGGTCGGTCAAAGAAATCCACATGGCCATCTTTAAACTGCACAACCATTTTGTTTCATTGGAGTGTTCCAAGGGCACCGGAGTGTATGGGATAGGTTTGCGGCGGCGAGGAGGAAACCCCCCTTCGTGCGACGAGCACGAACTCTCGCCGCTAGCGGCCATGCTTTCCCTACGTGCCATGTGAGACAGGGAGACAGGGAACAACCCTAGAATCGCCAAGGGAGACAGAGGAGAGGGAAATTTAGCTGCCCTCCCTCGTCAGCGGCAGCGGTGTGGTAACGGCGGAGGATTTACGGCAACGGCGGCAGAGGATTGACGGCAGTGGCTTTGCTGTGGTGTGGTCGAGTTATTTAATTGGTACGTTCAGCCGTGTCAACGACTAAATTGGGTCCCACAGTACCCACGGCTACAAACGGTGCACACGGCCTAAAGGTGGGGCCAGGCACCAAGGGCGTGGCCGTAGCCAGTCAAACAGGACAGGATGTGTGGCCCCAAGAAAAATTCGCGATGTTCTACGTGACCAGGCAAGTTTCATCGAAGGAAACTGGGCTCTTAGTGGGCCACTGGGCCGGAGACGAAAATCCGCGACGTAAAACTAGCAAAAAGTTGGGCAAAACCAGTCTTCGACGGGCCAAACCAATATGTCGAGAGCAAATTCCACTTTTCAGCCATCCGCGAGGGAAACAGCGCGAAGTTATCATAACGTTCCGCTCAAAACGTTCTGGATCACACGGAATTTGGTATTGGTTATCATATAGGATGGTTTGCAGTATGGAAGTGTCTCTCCCTAGTTGGTTATCATTGTATCCCTTGGTGTGAGTTGCCGGTTTGAAATATTAATGAGAACTTTCATCATTTACTTTCTGCACGCATTATTTTAGCTTTCAATTTCTGTCATATGGTTGAGCTTGCTATTAGTATTTGGTATCACTCTAGAGATCATCAAGTTAATCTAGTTGGTTTTAGCAAACTTAGCTTGGGTCAGCAGAAATAATAATTTGAGATGCTAGTATAAGAAAGAGGAATTTGCCTATTAGCTCGTAAACTTAGTATTCACAAGTTAAGATCGCTTGGGCTTTCAATGAAGATTGCATGCTTGGTTTCATCATACATATATTTGTTTGTTTTCCTCAACTCTTATGCTTGCTACCCAACCTTGCTAGCCAAAAACCATGTACTGAGAGGGAATGCTTCTCGTGCATCCAAAACCTTGAGCCCCAAAACCTTGCCATTGTGTACACCATACCTACCTACATGTGGTATTTAACTGCCACTCCAAGTAAATTGCTCATGTGCTACTTTAAAACCTTCAAAATTATTCTTGTTTTGTGCCCCTGTTTTAGCTCATGAGGACGTAAATAGAGAATCTTTATGTCACTTGTTGATTGGACTTCAAACACCACGACTAGTGGCTTCATCCGCTTATCCGAATGCTAGAAGAGCTGGCAGCAGGGTGCCCAGCCCCAAAACTAATACACAAATTCTCTTCACTATTTTTGCCCCTGATTTATCAGTCAAAGCATAATCGTGTAAATAAAAGAGAATGAGGGATGACCTTCTACACCAGATGCGTCCCTCATATGGGAGCCTCTCTTATGAAGTCTAGTTGTCTTGTGACGTACTATATTGCCTGTTTACCATTCGTTGTCATAAACATACACCTCTCTTAAAAGTGTCTTCAATACCTCTGTTTAATAAAATAAAAGGTTTAGCACATGAATGATCCATGCTTCCCTCTGCGAAGGTCCTTTCTTTTACTTTCATGTTGAGTCAGTAAACCCATTTCTCTCTGTCTCAAGCAAGCATTTGAGTTGTTGTGATCTCATCATCTATATGTAGATTTATTTCAATCATGTTTTATATCCTTCTTTGTTTAGCACATGCTTTATTATCTGAATGAATATTACTTTGAAAAGCTATGAATCAATGTAAGAGAATTGCTATGATTAAACATATTAAGCTCTACAAGTTGAGCCTTATTATAAAAATTTCACCCAATGTCGGATATATACCAATTAGGGGTATATCAGATGGTGCTCTAAAGTGTCGGATTACTAGGCTGGCCTAAATGGTAATGGATTACGGTCCATTGGGCGGCCCAGTAAGCTGACGCGCGGAAGCCGGGTTCTAGAAGAACCCGGACCACGGCCCACGTGGTACGGCTTGGAGTAGAAGGCGGATTCCTTGCATTCCAAGTTAGGACATACCGTAATCTTCTAGGTTTCCTATTCTGTAAGCTCTAACCCGGCTATTATATAAAGCCGGACGGGAGATAAGAGATATAGACAAGAATCTAGAGGCTAACTCGCCGAGAGGTTGATCCTTATCGAGTAGCTAAACCTAAACTCACATTGTACTCTGTATACCTCAGGCTTTAGTCCTGATTAGTGAGATTGCAGGAGTAGGAACGCCGCCTAGTTGTGACGTACCAAACCTGGGTAAAATCCTGATGTCATTGTTCGTCATACGATCACGTCTCCCCACCTCTCTATCGGTAGTCTCATGGCACCGCCGTCTATGAATTCTACTATGATGTCTCGACTGTTGGCGCCCACCGTGGGGCGAGCGACGTCGGGCGTTATGTTCCGATCAGGGATACTCGGCGGAATCGGCAGTACTATAAATGTCGGAAGCTTGGAATTCGACAACGACGTCGGGCGCTTCCTCGACAACGGACCGTACATGCCAGCACGGAATCATCTGGTAAGTGCCTGTGTTTTACCGATCGGATCTGCAAACATCTTTATCGGATTAACTACAAAAGCAATGGGTTTCTGTGGTGGAAGCAAATTTATCCCACCCGCCCTATACCCAGTCGAAGAAGACTATGATGCCGGATTTTGCTCAGACCACCGGTATCATGCTGAATCGCACTTTATAAGTATGGTGCAATCCGAGATCGCTGAAAACACGGATGAAAACAATCCCGTGGAAGAGGCAGAAATTAACAATCCCACAATAGAGGTGGAAGATCCGACATCCGTCAATATGACGACGAACTCGGAAGCTGACTCCATATTAGCCGCCATTGAGGCGAGATTGGAATCAGAACCCAGATCAGATGATTTCGATTCCGAAGATGAAGATGAAGATGATTTCGAAAGGAAAGTCAAATCTCTTCAAGAGGGATTCCATGAATTACTAATGGCAAAACCGGCGGAAAACACGGATGACGATAGTCAGGAAAGCCCTAGAACACCTCCGCTAGAGGAAGAGAGAGAAGAGGGGGAAACCACTCCAACATATCCCGATGTCAAATAATTGACAGAGGATGAACCCAGTAAAAAACCTCCCTCTTCCAAGAAGAAACACAAAGCTTCCAAGAAACTACAGTACAAGCTCCGGAAGAAAAAGTTGGCTGATCTAGCCAACGAAAACCTGGAAGTAGGAGGAGGAAGTAGAGTTAAACTTACGGAGATGAAAACGAAGGAAATCTCTGTTCCGCCAATGTCAGAACAAGACGAACAAGATCTACTTCAAAAACCAGTGGGACCACACGAACCCCCTGAAGTGCTGGAAGCCAGGAGACATGCTCTCAAAAGGCAACAATAACATCTATTCCGAACTCGAGAACACCTCCAAAAAACCGAGGTTGACATTAAGTTAAAGCAGGAACAAATTGAGGAGTACGAGAGAAGGAATAGATCTGGCATTAAACCTACACGGTTACCCGAAATCGCAAGACCGGAAGTACTGCCGCAAAAGGAACGGTTTCAAAACCCAGCCTGGCAGAAGCAAGTAAACAACAAAGATGCCAGGGGCGAACCTATATACAAAACCGCAGCAGGAAACGCGGAAGCTGCGTTTGCCATCCTCAACGATGATATGTACTCCAATGGCGAAAAACTTGAAGGGGTGTATGCTTTCCTAGGAAAGGCATTGCAACAACAACAGCAAGGGAAAGCACGATCAGGGAAGTTGCATGACGACTCGGCCCTATGCAAACAGCTACATGCGCCGCTGGAGCACCTGGACCTGAAGAACCTGGAGATTCAAGTAATTCAAAAGAGAAGAAATCAGATCCGAGAAAGGACAAGAAAAAGCCCGAAAACAAGGATGCAGCGTCCAGATCAGATCCCATCTGCCGAAAGATGGAATTAATCCCCGAAATCGGGAAGAACAAAACCGGAAGGACGGAAAAGAAATGCCACCTCCGAGACACCCTGCTGAAAAAGTCGGAAGACACGATATTCCTCACAGGCGTGAGAGATCCCGTATGCCCCCCAGGAATAAGGAAACACACAGGAGTAGAACTCCTCCCAAAGGGCACAATAACGGAGGAAATAGAGACAATCCCGGAAAAGCGCGTTCGCGCAACAATGGAAAAGAAAGGAGCAGATCCCCTTCTGTCCATTCAGTCGGTAGATACTCCGCACACATTGACAGAGCGGAAAGAGATGACTTATACTTCGGTCCTAAGTGTTTCACTGACAGGATCCGAAGAATAACTCTACATTCTGGCTTCGCCAAAGTTGGTCCAACATATCAAAAAAAATACCGGCAGTACAAACCCGGACACCTGACTCTCAGACTATTACACAGCCATCCAGATTAACAATGGGACAAACATAGAGGCAGTAAAATTCCTCCCCCTTATGTTACTGGATGCAGCCAGAGATTGGATCAATGGGCTACCGTCAAGAACCTTCGACAGCTGGGATGATATGGCTAGAGTTTTTACTCAGCATTTTCGGGGAACTTACAAATGCCCCAATAGTATCAACCAGCTAAACCGCTGCACCCAGTTTGAAGATGAGCCATACGTGGATTTTATCTCAAGATGGACTGCAATGAAAAATAGCTGCTCTGGAGTAACTGGCGTACAAGGAATGCATGCTTTCGCCAATGGCTTAAAACCCGGACTCGTACCGTTCATGATAGGTTCCAAAAAGCACAAAGATCTCGGATCTATGCTTACAACCTCTAATGAGCATGCAGCGGCCGAAGATGATATCAGAGCGAGAGGTGGCAATATTGACACTTTGATTCAAGCCAAAAAGACCCCTCGCCCTGAGAAAAAAGCAACTCCAGAAGCACAGCAAAAACCCAAAGAAGTTAACATAGCCTTTGGAAGAGAAAATGGGAGCAAATGGAAAGGACGAAGTATAGAACCGATCAACTACACCAAAGAAGAGTAGGAAAGAATCAAGTCGAAAACCTGTGTCCACCATTCGCAATTTGGGAAACTCACCCATACTAACGCACAATGCCGGCTCAACAAGCATATGAAAGGTAGTGCAGGATCCGGAAGCAAAGGGAAGAGTTCCAAGAGGAAATTCTCCAAGCAAAAGCCAGAAGCTGAAAAAGAAGACAATGAATCGGACACTGACGAAAAAATCCAGGAACAACAGTGAAAAGGCGAGCCTAAGTTTCCGAGAGTTGACGGAGAATGCAACTTAACTTTCCTGGAAACTCCCTCAGCAAAGGTGGCAAAGAGAACAGTTCGAGAAATAAACGCGGTTGTTCCCGCAACCCCGAAATTCTTGAAGTACTCAAATACGCCAATTACCTGGGATCAGTCTGATCATCCCGGAAACATCCCAGAACGCGGCACATGAGCTCTAGTTGTAAGCCCTATTGTTCAAAACACTAGGCTAAAAAGAGTGCTGATGGATGGAGCATCCAACATTAACATAATGTACCTGAATACACTGAAGCATCTGCGAATCTCCGAGACCCAGCTCAGTCATAGCAACATACGTTTTCACGGCATCGTCCCTGGCAGGCAACACGATCCCTAGGAGAAATTTCCCTAGATGTAACCTTTGGAGAGAAATATCTCATTTCCGTCAGGAAAAAGTATCCTTCGATGTTGTGCCGTTCGAAAGTGTCTATCATGCAATACTTGGACGTCCAGCTTTTGCCAAATTCATGGCAATATCATGTTATATCTATAACAAGCTGAAGATGCCAGGACCAAAAGGAGGAGTAATCACCATAAAGGGAGACTTCAGATTGGCGAACGAGCTGGAAAAAAAATCCCCTTTGCGCAGAAAAAGTGATAGCAAAGGAAGAACTGAAGGAGCTGGCGAAAGAAGTATCACCGATAGAAATGCCGGCAGGAAAAGAAAGGCCGGAAGCCGGCAGACAGCTTCAAAGTATCCGAGAATACAAGACAGGTTATCCTAGATCCTAAAGATCCGACAAAGTTTGTCGTAGTAGCAACTAGGATGACCGACAAATAGGAAAGCGAGCTCATCAAGTTCCTTCGTGAGAACTGGGACATTTTCGCATGGTGTCCAGCGGACATGCCAGGCGTACCCAGGGAACTTGCTGAGCACCAACTCAAGGTGATTCCAGGATCTAAACCCGTCGAACAAGGTCTCCGTCGATTTGACGGAAGAAGACGAAAGGCTATTGCAAGGAAATTATCCGGCTATTAGCAGCTGATTTTATCCGGGAAGTTATACATACTGAATGGTCTGGAAATCCAGTATTAGTCCCGAAGAAAGACAGTATTGTTCTTAGGATATGTATAGATTACACCGGCCTGAACAAATTGTGTCCAAAAGATAGATTTGCGTTATCGCAAATCGATCAAATAATAGATGCCACTGCTGGCTCTGAGATCTTATGCTTTTTGGACGCTTATTCCAGGTATCATAAAATGCGTATGAAGGAAGAAGATCAAATCAAAACCTCCTTCATAATACCGTATGGAACGTAATACTATATAACCATGTCTTTTGGCCTGAAGAACGCATGTGCAACTTACCAGTGTTGCATGGAATGGTGTTTGCATAGCCAGATTGGCAAAAATGTTCACGTTTATGTGGACGACATTTTGGTCGTTTCCAAGGAAAAGGACACACTCCTTGAAGATTGAGAAACCTTCTAAAATTTGCGCACTTATAAGATGAATTTGAATCCATTAAAGTGCGTTCGGGGTTCCCTCAGGTAAACTTCTGGGTTTCATGTTTCTCACAGAGGAATAGAAGTAAACCCGGAAAAGATCAAGGCAATCCTAAACATCTCAAGGCCTATGTGCGTGAAAGATGTACAAAGATTGACGGATTCTGCAGCTGCCATCAGCAGGTTTATTAGCCGGCTAGGAGACAAAGCTCTGCCATTGTACAAATTGTTGAAGAAATCCGACAAATTCGTGTGGACAGAAGAAGCACATGCAGCATTAACCCAACTAAAAGAAACCTTGATGAAAGCTCCGATTTTGGCATCCCCAAAAGACGAAGAACCCATGTTATTGTACCTCACAGGAACAAACCGGCTTATCGGTGCAGTAATAGTTGTGAAAAGGCGGAGAGACGAGCAAAGCATACCAGATCAACATCCGGTGTATTATGTAAGCGAAGTTTTCCCCGAGTCCAAACAGAGGTACCCACACTATCAAAAACTGGCATATGGCATATTTTTCGCATCTCGAAAACTACGTCATTATTTCCAAGGACATTCCATAACAGTGGTATGCAAAGCACCACTAGGGGATGTAATCAACAATGCAGATGCAACAGGCCGAGTAGCCAAATGGGGCATCGAGTTGGCTGTGTTCAACTTTAAGTACCAACCCCGGACGACAATAAAATCCCAGGCGTTGGCAGATTTTGTCGTTGATTGGACAGAAGCAATGGAAAACACACCAATGCCGGAGTCAGAATACTGGGTTATGCACTTTGACGGATCCAAGAAGAAAGAAGACGCTGGAGCTGGTGTAGTCCTAAAATCCCCCAAGGGAGACACAATGGAGTACGTATTACAAATCCACTTCAACGCCAACAATAATGTGGCAGAATACGAAGCTTTGCTTCATGGCTTGCACATTGCAAAAGAAATAGGTGTCAAGCGCATCTTATGCCATGGTGACTCAGATTTGGTACAACATCAGCTCAACCAAACATGGGACGCCAAAAGTCCCATCATGGCCGAATATCAGAGAACGGTGGACGAGTTTGCAATCTGCTTCCTAGGATTTGAAGTACTTCACGTCAAAAGGGAAGAAACTGGAACGCGGACGCATTAGCCTGCATGAGATCGGAAAGAGTGAAAACCCTACCGCCAGGTGTGTTTGTCTAGCATTTGCACGAACCATCCATAAAAGGTGGAGATGTCGACTATCCTCTCGTTTCCGAGTCAATCGAAGTCCTGCTTGTTAACCTGGATTGGACAATTCCATATTTAAACTTCTTAGTAGATCAATGATTGCCTGTATAAACGCGGTACTACCGGAATTTTTCTACGGTGTATTTCTCCAGAATAAGGACGAGAAATCTTGCAATAAATCCATGCTGGAGATTGCGGACATCATGCTCAATCAAAAAACATAGTCAAAAAAGCATTTCGTGCGGGGTTTTTCTGGCTAACCGCCAAGACAGATGCCGACCACATAGTAAATACATGTGCCGGATGTCAGTATTATGCCAAGCACACGAATATGCCAGACCAAGCACTCAAAACTATCACTATTACATGGCCGTTTGCGGTCTGGGGGCTAGATATGATGGGACCATTCAAAACTGCAAGAGGTGGACTTAGACATCTACTCGTTGCAGTGGATAAGTATACCAAGTGGGTGGAGGCAAAACCCATCAAAAAGCTTAACGCTGTAACTGCCAGAAATTTCATCATTGACGTAGTCATGAGATACGACGTTCCACATAGGATAATAACCTACAACGGGACAAATTTATCCATTGGAGAGTTGGCAAAATATTGCCGACAAACGGGAATTCGCCTAGATCTTGCATCTGTGGCACACCCGCAATCTAATGGACAAGTTGAAAGAATGAACAGTTCAATCCTGCAAGGAATACACCCAAGACTCGAATCTCCTCTTCATAGAGCAGCTGGAGCATGGGTAGAAGAGTTAGCCTCCGTGCTTTGGAGCATTCGAACGACGCCAAACAGGTCAACAGGGAAAACCCCGTTTTTTCTAGTTTATGGTGCGGAAGCAGTTCTTCCAACGGACATGATCCATGATAGCCCAAGAGTGCAGCCTTTCAATGACTCTGATGCCGAAAGCGCATGACAGGATGCCGTCGATCTCTTAGAAGAAGAACGAGAGATTATACTTCAAAGATCTGCCATCTATCAGCAAGGTTTACGATGTTACCATAGTCGGAAAATTAGGCATCGTTCTTTTAAAGAAGGTGACTTAGTGCTAAGATGGTGCAGCAAAGGACACACAAATTGGCCCCAGTTTGGGAAGGACCATTCGTCATCAGCAAGTCTATGAAAAATGGATCATACTATCTTGTACATATTCGAGACACGGAAGACGATCCCGAGAAGCCGAATCGCAAAAGAAAGAGAAAGATAGATGATGAACTAGGAGAGACCAAAAGGCCCTGGAGCATCCAGCAGTTACGTGCCTTCTATACTTAGTTCAATTTCTATGTAAACATCTTTGAGATCATGAAATAAAGTTGTCGGAATTCATACATCTATGTTTTTTACACGTTTATTACAGTATAAAACATAATCATGTCTTATCTATTTCCCAATGATCTTTCAAAATACTCAATGTTAACCCGAATTGTGCATGCGTGCTCGGCGTTAAAAAACTGAATGATTTTCAGCCTAAAATGGCTTAGGGAAACTCAGATTGTGCCTGCGGGCCCGAGTTTCATTCAAAAAATTCCTTACTTTTCTCTAGGTATTATCTGATTGTTTTTATGCTGGGTCGCTGGAGCTAGTAAGTAAAAATGCCTTTAGTATGATCCATGTTTCCGAGTTTAGACTGATTGGTTATACCCAGTCACTCGGCATGAAGATTAAAATACTATCGAGCCATTTCAAACACTAAGGACAGTTAAAGCATATAAACCAGAGAACTTAGAAGATAAAGAAATAACATCCCGGAAAACTTGCAAAAGACTTAAATAATATTGCTGCAAAAGGCGGAGTACTTGTTCATACAAAAGAATAGGAAACATTACAATAAGTTTACATTGTAAGATCATTAATGCTCCTATTTCCTATCTATATACCCAGGTCCAGGGAATTTCCTTCAGGCATCCGAGTCATCCTCACTTCTGGACTCCTCGGGAACTTCTGGAATTGCTTCCTCCGGGTAGAAGATGGAGACGTTCACCATGGAGGCAATCTTGGTGGCGTGACCTTTGATCTCGTCAAAGATGCTGGTCCGCTGCGCTTCCGTGTATCCTTGCGGGATGCCGGATGCCACGCGCCGAGATTTGGCAGAAGGGTAGTGCATGCGCATGAGCCCTAGAGCCATGCGCGCACCACCGCGTGCCGCGGAGCGCATGGTGGATTCCCTGGACTCCGCCACCCCCACGATAGCTCCCAAAAGTTTTTCAGCTTACGAGAACTCCCCAGTCCTTGCGGGAAGGCATTTGTTGACAAGCAAGATTCCCGAAGCCTTGATTGCGGTGAATACCTTCCCAAAGGCTCGGATTTTCTCAATCCGAGTAAGTGCTGGGTCATCTCCTGTTTTCAGAAAAACACCAAAGTGTTAGAAAAAAAAACAGAGAAAGATTGCAAAACATAGAAAATCCGGTAAAGATAGATTACTTACCGAGAATTTTGTCCATCTCGGATCCCTCCTCCAAGCGCTGGGTCAAGGCGTTCTCCAGATGTCGGATGGTCGCCTTGTCCTTAGCACCTTGATTGGAGGCTTTGGACTCGGCAATGCTGACAGCCAGCTGGCTAGCCTCCAGTTCCTTCTATAACTTCATATTTTCCTTATGAAGTTCCATATTTTCCCGGCGGAGGTTCTCGGCATTTGCCGGCATCTTCAGCAATTTGCTTGGCTTTCGCCAAAGAAGCTGAAAAAGCAAGTAAAAAAGACGAGTTAGAAAACTCGGAAAAACACTTAGAAAAAATTATACAATTGGAAGCAGAGAAACTTCTTACCTGCTGTTTCTTTCAGCTGACGCTGAGAGGATGCCAGTTCCACCTCCTTAACATCAAGAATAGATAGAAGGTTTCTCACCTCCTTATTCTTGGTGGTAAGTTTGTTGAAAACTTCCAGGTTTATGCTTTCAGCGGTTTGCTGAAACACGGAAAAGAGAAAAAATGCTTATGTTAATAACAAGCATAAAAAGGATAAAAGCATTAAGTTAAAAGCATGAATTTGACTTATTGCTTGGGGGCTAGAGATATTACCTGGCTCATCCGTTGTAAATCTGACAAGTTTTCGGTGAACTCTTTTGCAAACTTTGCAAAAAGAGTCCCGACATTGTTAAGGCCTTCGTGGATAACCTTGAAGTCCTTATAGAAGGTGGGAATGGGATCCTCCTTAGTTGTCCGAGAAGGACCTCCCATTTCCGGGGCCGCCCTTTCCCTCGTGTCCGTTTCCGGAACAATGGGATGGCTGGTCTGCTGGGTTTCTTGATTTGTAGCAGCAACATGCTCTTTTGTAGCTGCAACTAGGTTATCCGGGGCAGTTGCATGAGAAGGATGTGGACCTCTGTTGTCCGCAGACTTAAGACTTTTTAGCTTTTTAGACTTCAAGGTTGAGGGAGCCAAGCTAAAAAGAGAAGTACCGGAAAGTTAAAAGTCTGAGACAAAGGAAGAAATTCCGACAAATTTAGAAAACCCAGATAACAAACCTGGAGGTAGCGACGGGGACACCGTCAAGATCAATTACTTCCTGGGAGGCGGAAATCTTCTTGCGTTTCCGTCCACCAGCGAAGTTGGCACACAATGCATCCAACTCAGCATCACTTGCAAGATCCGACTCAGGAAGATCCAGGATCTGTCAAAAAAGGCAAAGTCCGGGTTAAGACAATTATCCGAGAAAGAAAAAGAACACAAAACCTAAAGTGTGAAAGGCGTACCTTTGGAGCCGGGTTAGACGTCGTGTACATCGTCCAACTTTCCTCATATTGATCGCGCGAGGCGACCAATTGATTTACGCGCTTCCGCAGATCCTTTGCCGTCAAGGATTTGTTCGTCGTCCGCATAGCGTCCACGGTTCGCGTCTATTCGCATAAAAGACAGGAAACATGGTCAGCCAAAGGCTGAATTCGCCTCTCTAACCAGCATAGAACTGTATCCATGCCGGTCAGAGGTGGATCGGAGGTGACGAGTTTGGCGATGCGCCGCTTAATCCTAAGAAGATCCGGCGGCAGGGTCTGTACTGCTTCTGTTCCCCATTTTTCTTGGGGAGTGGCATCGGTGTTGGCGAAAGGTGGAATCCCAGTGGTTTTTCCGGGAAACGGAACGTCTGGATGATAAAAGAAGGAACCCGTCCAGAATTTGACGGATTCCGAGGTTTTGATCTTGGGGAACCAATCTTGCCTAAATCTACGCAGGGTGAAAGAAATGGTTCCGCAAGTCGGGAGTGCGCCCTCTGAAGGGTTACGCTTGACCCCGAAGCAATATTGCCAGAAATCTAACCTAGGGGCTAAACCTAGGTACCCTTCGAAAAGATCCTGTAACCCGCCTAAGTAGAGGATGGAGTTAGGTCGCAAGTCGTGAGGCTGGATGTGATAGTGGTTAAGTACCTGCAGGAAGAAGGCGGATGGCGGAAATCCCATACCTCGTAAGATATGAGAAGTAAGAAGAACCCACTCTCCGGCCCTAGGAAGGGGCTCAGACTCTTCCTCCTCGCACCGCCATTTGCTTTTTGCGAGCATTCCCTCTTTCTCCATTGTCGGAAGAAGAGAGGGGGAATATTGCACCGGCTCCAGTTGCCGGCACTTTCGCCCTCGTCCTCGGCTCCGGCGGCGGCGGACGCAGCAGCGAGTTCCTCTCCGATGAGAGTGATCTTCTCCTCCACCGGTTCGGGAGCAAGAGGTGGAGGCGGCGCGGAAGATGACGCGGCCAGGTTATCGGCAGATAAACTTCTGGCATTAAAATTCAACAACATATTTTTCTTGAAAAGTTTGAAGGCCATATATTTACTTTACGTTTATTTGTTATCAGTCTGTTCTTTATAATCTTAATTCTTACTTTCCATTGTTTATCTCTAGGTATGCAAAGAAGTTGGATTTGGGACAAGTCTTTATGGGAGATTGGTTATGCTTAAATTTGAAAAACATTTGTTGAATATACAGTATCGCATGAATCCTTGTATCAGCTTATTTCCAAATGTTCAATTTTATGAGAAGAAGATTTTGGATGGTCCCAATGTCCTGTGTCCTAGCTATAGTGAGGATTACACATGCCTCCCTTTTGGCAGCTACACATTTATAAATGTCACTGACGGGGAAGACAAAGAGGGCATGGGAAACAGCCGGAGAAACATGGTTGAAGTGGCTGTTGTTTTGCACCTAATCGATACCATCTTTAAATGTATCTATAAGTTGAACTCTATCCTATCTTTAATCTTAATTTCATTTCTATTTATTAATTATTTTATGAAGACATTGCTAATATAATAACACGGGATCTTTAGAGGCTTACATGGTCTTCCTTTCTTTTGCTGCATACTGCATAAGTTTAATTGGTAGAAATGTGTTCACTGCACTAATCTATATTAAAGAGTCCAGTTTGAATGTGTAACTTGTGATATGGTAATTGCACAATATGGCTTTATGAAAATTCAGTTTTACTGCCCTATTTGGTAGACAATGTACATTAATATATAGAAACGGAAAACATAAAGTAGGTGACATGAAAGATGTAACATTATCCTCTACTAGCACAACGCCCGTGCTTCGCTACGGAGAAAACCCTAGCTGCAATGAATTATGGTTGGCCTAGTGAAGAAAATGACAACTCCCGTGTTCTGCCGCAGAATGATGTAACGGTGTGTATCCACCTTGTTTGCTCATGAAGACAGGAAGCATTTGAGAAATCTCATCATTAAAATAGACAAAACAATTTATATAATGTAAAGATCTCCACTTTAGTAATATCAACATTATTTAAGACTACTTAGAAAAAATGTTAAATGTTAATTACAAGTGGAGTTTTAATAAATTGAGTTTCAGTAAATATGTTAAGTATTTTTACATTTTTATTCAGACTACAAATTAAAAGCAGAGCATGCAAAATAAATCAGTTGGTGCTATTTTTTTCTAGTAAGGTAGTTCATTATCTCGGTTGAATAATATTACAACAATTGGCCTCATATATAGTCTATCTCTCTATTATCCAGATGAAGAACTCTAGTCATTGCCATCCATTTAGTTGTGATATGAAAATAAACACAATCTCTCACTATCAGTAGCAGAGCACACATGCACTAAGTTTAGCGATATGCACACAGCAGCAAAAGCGTAGCTAGGGCATTTCGAATAAGCTATACTATATTTTTCTTCGACTTACAAGCCCGTAGGGTCTCTTCCTTTAGTTTCGTTTCATCATATTTAAATTTTTTTTTGCGAATTATCATATTTCCAACTTGTAATGGATGATAAGCTCTAGCTTATTGGATGAACCTTCTGATTGCCGGTGTTACACCAGGGAAATGAGACGCTCAGGGGCACCGGACACTGCATAACCGGCAAGGAGCACATCATAGAAACATGATTGTATTGGACCTCGATGGCTTAGGAGAGCAGCAAGGGCCTGATGTCCCTGCTGTCAGGGCGCAAGACCACCACGATCCTGGCGCGCGCTCTGGGGCCTAGCCGAAAGCATTTTGTCGGCAACCAAGAACACCTCCCACGTCCTGAACTCTGCAGATGGGATGTGAAAAACATGCACACAGGCGCCATCTAGCTTGCACGGCGGGAAACTATTGTCTTATGGCTCACCACGTCTAGGTGGCACCCCTTTCTGTTTATTTCGTCGAACTTACGTGCACTGTCGACGCAGTTGTTATGGCACAACACCTCGATGAGCAGGTTGTAGGTGTACACGTTGAGCTCCAAGCCCGCCTTCCTCATGTTGTCATACACCGGCAACGCCGCCCCGTCCAGGTTCTTCCGGAACAGCGCATTGATCAGATGGTTGTAGACCCGCACGGTGGGCCCTGGGAACCATAGGTCGTGCACGGACGAAGGAACAGACGGAAGCGGCTAAATCTCCCGTTGTGCAGCCGCATTTCTTGCATTGCGTACTGGACGTCGTCCATGACACACACCGCCACGAGCTTCCTTACGGTGGCCTCATGACCTGCGCCGTGTCTCGAGAGGGCTTGGATAGCTCCGATGTCACCTCGCACATCCAATCGATGGAGCACCTCGGGATGGGGACTCGGGCCGGGGGAGGATCCGGATCTCGGGGACAGGTAGGTCTGGGGGCCCTTTCCACCAGCGGGAGGACGCGGGGGTCGCCGGTGGCTGGAGATCGACGTGGTGAGGTCTGGATATGTGGGCGGCGGCCACGACACTTCAGTTCGGGAAGGAGGAGCCGCTTTGTTCGAGCCTGGGAGAAGAATATAACGAATCGTTACGATGGCAATTCTGTAGAATTACGGGATTTGGTGGGAGGGCAAATATGTAATTTTTGGTTGGACGAAAATCTCGCAAGAAGCCTTATTGCTTTTATTATTAGGTAAAGATTAGAGTCGTAGGTCTCTGCATGGACCCATCTTAGTAACTTCTATTGTCTTCAGATTGGAAAAGCAGTGATATGTCAATTATTTGGTGATACACAGAATCAACTTAAGTTTGCAGGAAGAAAATTATTTCAGTAGCCTAACCCCTAAAGATCAGTAACACTTGAGTTTGTTATGCAGCTTGGAAAAGGACAGGCCAAAGGATCAGCATCGACATGGTCTCTCCATATAAGTGCTCAAGTTGATGCAATTAAAACTCGACTTGGCAAAAAATACGATACATGTGATTTCCATGCCGCTGCACTTAAATAACGGGAACATAAACCATACGTATGTGCATGTGTCTTATGGGGCTCGTGCTTGTTGTCAGGGAGTTAGGGTTTTCTAAATATACACTTCGTTCTATAAAGTGATTTGCGTTCATGAATATATGTATGTTTACTTTTTGGAAACATGTATTCGTTCGCTTGTCTCTGCTAGGCTATTTGCCATGTAACTCGATTGTGAGAGGTTTGTAATTAAAGATTTTCTACTTCATACCATGATATTTCAATTATTATTGTTTTTTTCTAAAGAGTACGTATACCATATTGTGAACTCCCTAGTTTTCTTAACATTACTATTCTTCATTTATTTTCCTTCTATGCGTTTTTTCTCAGGTTTTGTTTTAAATTCAACAGGTCATTCTCAGCGACGAGTTCAGAAAGTCTTTCACCAAACTAAAATCATCAAGGCTCAGGAGGGAAGTACTCCAAAAGCTTATCAGACTTGGAGGTGGTTGGAGGACAACAGTTGAGAACCTTGATATACCTGGTGTATCTCATCTTGCAAAAGTATATAAAGTCAGTGATCTGTATCTTGTTTGGAGTACTGACATGGAAAAAACCGAAAGAAGGTATTTCCAGATAATGAGAATTTGGGACCTACTGTCAGAGCAAAAACTTGCAAGGACTATTCAACGTCTCAAGAATCTGTTTTCCATGTACACGGATGATTACCTGGACCACTGCAGGAGAGTGCAGACGCAGGGGTATGGTTTGTTTATTGTTAATGAGCTATACTCTGGTTCCTTGGATTTGTTTTTAGTTACCTTCCATGCTTAGAGATACACTGTTTGTAAATAGTTCCATGCCCACAAAATGAACTGCCTTTAGACATTCTTCTAATACATGCCCTCCTTTTGTTGTGGATAGCAGGAAATTGGAGGTTCCAGTGGTTTGGGATGCTGAACATAATATTATTCGCTATAGAAAAGGTTGCAAAAGGTTATGTGCATGAAGAGTGTGATATTGTGTATACATCATATGCCATGGAGAACTCAAAAGTTAGCGAAAGCTTCTTGCTGATGAAGTTCTACTCTTTATCATCTGGAGTCGCAAAGCATTTGCTGACAGCTACTGATGGGTCTGAAATCGACATCCCTTTTGAACTGACTGATGAAGAGCAAGTGATAATCCAATTTCCTTTCACCAGTTTTATGCTTGGGAGATCGGGCACAGGAAAAACCACTGTATTGACAATGAAATTGATTCAAAAAGAGCAACAGTCATTGATTGCATCCCAAGGTCTTAATTTGGATGGAGCTGATTTCTCTGTGCCACTGAAGAATGAAGGAGAAAGTTTTGTGAAACAAGTGTTTATCACTGTAAGCCCAAAGTTATGTTCAGCCATAAAAAATCACATCTGCAAGCTTAAAAGGTAAGTCTTTTGAATTGGACCCCTATTTAAAAGTATTGCATATCCTTACCATTTTGTAAATGATATTTGTACAGCTTTTTAAGTGTTTAGAAATGTGTGCACGAGTTGGCTTAAATACTTTTTCACTGTACTGACCTTCGTCATATCGTTCTAAAGGGTTAATGCTTTTATCTGTCTTATATAAGTGACATTTTTCTTTACAATATATATTTTTAATTTTTTTGAAAAACGCTATGCATATAGTGACTCCCAAAGTGGTTTTGTATTAAAGGAGAAGACAGATCATGAGCACCACTGCGCAGGCCAGGCCTTGAATGCGGCTGGGCTAGGCATGCACTCACACCACTAGCCAACTGAGCGATGCTTGCTGCTATTTTTTTTTTTTTAGTTATACATTGTAAGCTGGTTCGGTGATTTCTTTGAAAAATGTTAACCCCTTATTTTATGATCTATACCAAGAAGGACCTTGATATCAATATCAATTTATTTTGACCCTTCATAGATTTGGCACTGGTGATGTCTCTGTTCAGCCTAGTATTCTTCAGATGCATGACATCATGGATGATCTGCAAGAGTTCACAGAAATTCCTGACAACTTTTGTGATCTACGACATGAGTACTATCCTCTTACTATAACATATCGAAAGTTCTTGATGATGCTTGATGGAACATGCCGGACATCATTTTTTGAGGCGTTTTATGGTGAAATAAAGTCTAGCATTGAGAGAGGCCATTCAAAATCTCGTGCAGTGCAAACTTTTATTGAATTAAAGGAAGTCACCTATGAAAAAATTGCTACTTTCTACTGGCCTCGTTTTAATGCCGACCTTACGAAGAAATTTGATGCGTCCACTGTATTCACTGAAATAATTTCTCATATAAAGGGTGTATATCAAGCAAGCAGGCCTTATACTGGCAAACTGGGAAGACAAGATTATGTGGTGCTCTCAGATAAAAGATTTTCATCTTTGAACACTGAGAAGAGAGAGAGAATTTATGATTTATTCCTTGAATATGAGAGTATGAAATGCACTGCCAGGGAATTTGATTTGTCGGATTTTGTCAATAGTGTTCACAGTAGCCTTGCATCTGAGGGCTACAATGGAGATATGGTGGATTTTGTTTACATAGATGAGGTACAGGATCTCACCATGACACAAATAGCACTTCTTAAGTATGTCTGCCGGAACATCAAGGAAGGCTTCCTTTTTGCTGGTGACACTGCACAGACTATAGCAAGGGGTATCGATTTCAGGTTTGAAGATATCCGCTCACTTTTTTATACTGCATTCCTGGCAGAAACTGAAGCTTTTAATCAAGGACTTAAGCATGGAAAAAAAGTCCACATCTCTGATATGTTCCAACTATCTCAAAAATTTCGCACACATTGTGGCATCCTCCGTATGGCACATAGTATCATGAGCCTTCTGTACTTCTTTTTCCCGTCAAGTGTTGACAAGCTTAATCCAGAGACTGGACTTGTATATGGAGAAGCTCCTGTGCTTCTGGAGTCTGATAACGATGAAAATGCAATTATGACTATTTTTGGAGGAAGCAGAAGTAAACATGGTAAGCTGCATGGGTTTGGTGCTGAGCAAGTCATATTGGTTCGTGATGATGCTACCAGAAAACAAATTATTGATCTTGTTGGTAAACAAGCTCTTGTGTTGACTATTGTTGAATGTAAAGGCCTCGAGTTTCAGGTACGAGCTTATAAATTCACTCTCATATGTGTTCATTTCGCAAATATTTTAATTTTAAAGGTGCTGTTTCAAAATGTTGAGTATACTTACTTCAGAGATATTTTGTAGGATGTGCTGTTGTACAACTTTTTTGGTTCGTCGCCATTAAGAAACAAATGGAGAGTTTTGTATGGCTACATGAAAGATAAATATATTATAGCACACACTGAGGAGATCTCTCATCCGGATTTCGACAGAAGCAAGCATTATCTTCTCTGTTCAGAGCTGAAGCAACTCTATGTTGCAATCACACGCACCAGGCAAAGACTGTGGATATGTGAAAATACAGACGATTATTGTCGACCAATGTTTCACTACTGGAAGAAGCTTGGCCTTGTGGAAGTTAGATTACTTGATTCTTCCCTCATTCAGGCAATGCAGACAGGGAGCAGCAGTGATGACTGGAGGCTACAGGGAACCAAGGTTAGTGATCCTTACTTGTTTGGTCAGGAAAGCCAATTTCAACTTATTGTGGTATGCATTATGTTTCCTACTGAGTGGGCCTTTTTGTGTTTTTGATCTCGTGGTTCATGGTTTTTTATCTCACAAATGTTCTATGCACACAAACTTTTTGTTAGGTCATGGGGCGTACCTACCTACAGTGTTTATATACTTCTCTTTTACCGTTGATATTCCATGTCACAAGTTCTTTTTTTGTAGTTATTTAATGAAGGGCAATTCGAGATGGCTACTATGTGTTTTGAAAAGGCTGGTGATGCACACAGAGAGAAGTGGGCAAGAGCTGCCGGACTTGTATCAACTGCTGACCGTGTCATCTCCTCAAATTTGGAGTTGGGCAAGGCTTCACTGCAAACAGCATCAGAGATCTACGAGTCCATAGGCATGCATGAGAAAGCTGCTGCATGCTACATCAAATTAGGTGACAGCAAAAGAGCAGGTCTGCCAACTAACCATAATTCCAAGTTGTATTATACGATGAGACTTCATCATTCCATAAGACCATAACGTTATACAAATGAAAGGTTGTTCTTAACGAGTTGCTATATAAGTAAATGCCACCAACTTTCGAAACATCGGTTCAAAATGATACCCCATAAATTGCTGACATGAATTTTAGTTTTTGATAGGGATAGTTTTACCTCACACTCTGCGTAGCTCTATCTGACTACACATTTCGTTCCTTGTGTTTCCAAGGTATGGTCTATATGCAAAAGTGTGGTACTTCTGGACTTGAGGATGCTGGTGACTGTTTCGCTATGGCAGAATGCTGGCAGGAGGCAGCCGAAATGTACTTCAAAGCTAAATGTTACACCAAGTGTTTCTCCATGTGCTCGAAAGGAAAACACTTATTCAAGCTGGGCTTGCAGTTTATGCAACAGTTGGAAGAGGAACATTCTCTTGAGAATTCAAAATCCTTGGAAGTTTCTGCAGTTAGAAAGAAGTATCTGGGTAATTGTGCTCAACATTATTTTGAGTGTGGTGACATAAATCATATGATGCCTTTTGTTAAAGCTTTCAGCTCTATGGATCATGTACGGACATTCCTTCACTCTAGGAATCTTGTTGATGAACTGTTGAATTTAGAGATGGAAATGGGTAATTTCCTAGAAGCTGCAGCAATAGCAAAGCATAAAGGAGATGTCTTACTGGAGGCAGACATGCTGGAGAAGGCAGATTTGTTTGAGGATGCAGCACGGCTTCTCCTCCTCCGTATCATTGTAGACTCCTTGTGGTCTTCAAATAGTAGAGGGTGGCCTCCCAAAAGATATACAGAGAAGGAACAGTTGCTTGCAAAAGCCAAGGAGATGGCTAAGAAGGTCTCTGAGTGCTTCTACTGCTTTGTTTGCCTGGAAGCTGATGCACTCTCGGATGTGAATAAGTCTCTTCCCAGTTTAACTTCCAGTTTGCTTGAGGGCAGAAAATGTGCAAACTTGTTAGTTGAACTTTTTGCTTCCCGTTTGATTCTTGATGTTCATCTCCAGTCTCGAGCCTCGGAATACAATTTGGAATTAGGTCCAGAATCTGAAGATGAAAATAGCTGTAGTTATTTTCTGGCTTGTAACCAAATATCACCCCAAACACTGTTGTATGTCTGGAATCACTGGAAGTCGATCATAACCAGAGTAATATCTCATCTGCGCCACGCTGACGGTCCAGAATTAAATGATTATGCAGCTATGTATGGAGATCTCTGCGCCAAGTACTTCGGGTTGAGAAAAGATGGCGACGCTGACCGATATGTGGTGCTTAACATGAACTCAAGTTGGCTTTCTAATGCTGGCAGAAGTTCTTTGCAGCAAGATGGCAACAGATGTTTACTGGATGCCCCTCAGTGTCATGCATGTGCACAGTATTTCTGGATGAATGAGCTGTCTTCTGTTGGTTTGATTGTACTTAAGAAGTTGGAGTCCATTGTTCAAATTCCTCCAAAGCCGGCATCTTCGTATGCTCTGGTGAGAACTATCCTTTTTACAAATGAGGTGGCAAAGTATTTGGAAGAAGCAGAGTTCAGTGTGCCAAAAAGTTCTCTGAAGTTGAGAAGCTTTTTTGTTCTCTGTGAACGTCGCTTCTTTGAGTTAGTTTCTCTTGTGTGGAGGGATGGAACAACGAGGAGCCTACTGCATTTACTTGACTCACCGGCTGCATATGATTTGATTGCTGATTCCCTTGTTGCAAATCTTCGGCCAACAAATAAAAAATTGACTTATGGGCATTTAGGGAGAATTACCATGCTTCTGCTCCATGCAGCACGATTGGACTATCCACTAGTTTTTAAACTAGTAAAGTACCTGGACGATAGTTCTGAGTGGGCTGATTTTTTTGATTCTTTGAATAAATTTCTTGACACTGGTCTTGATAGATTCTTCCTGGTCATGAACTATAGGCGTGCTCTTGAATTTACCTTGAACGTAAACTGGAAGGATGAAGTAGACTACATATCCCCAATGTGCTATGTGGGTCTTATGGAGTGCCTTGGTTTCTTGGCTTCGTCATACTTACTACAGAAGGATTTTTTATGCTGCACGAAATCTTTGTTGGTCAATCTGCTGGAGTCCCGTAGGAGCAAGGTTTACCTTGACAGCTCCCTGATATCTGATCCCAATCAAGATGCTTTGGCATTGTCATCAGGACATTTCATATATCAGGCAATTTTCACCATCTTGATGAACAAGCAGGGTCTCCAGGAATGGGTACACAAGACATCAACAACGTCTTCTAGTAGTTCATACAAACCAGTCCTCGTGAGACTAGTTGCCACACTTTATCCACTGATCCTTACTCTTTCTCTGGGGTGTTGCTATGAGGTCACAGATAACCTTGTGAGGTGTGAAGCCTTCAAGGACTTACCTTTGGAGTTCTCTCAGAAGATAGTGCATGTTTTAAAATTGAGGCATCACACACCGAACAACTTCATGAAAGTGCTTGCTGATGCACTCGCCACAATCGGAGATCATCTGGTAATAGTCGGTTCACCCAAAGGCCCAGCGATTGTTGGAAACTTAAATGCTTATATGATTAGCAATGAAGATATATATGACGTTCCCAAGGTAATGGCTCTTCTGCGATCATCACCTGATGAACGAAGCTCTGCAAAGCAAGAGACTCCATTGCCAGAAATATCTGATGGTAACAAGTCCTGCAATGTTACTTCTGAAAAGCCTCAGGAGGCTAATAAGATGGAGGGTCTTCCGTGTGCTGATGAACAAAGCTCTGCAAAGCAAGAGATTCCATTGCCAGAAAAATCTGACGGTGACAAGTCCTGCAATGTTATTTCTGAAAAGTTTCAGGAGGCTGTACGAGGTAATAAGATGGAGGGAACATGTGAAATAAAAATATACTCCCTCCGTCTCAAATTAATTGTCTCAAACTTGGACAAAAGTGAATGTATCTAACACTAAAATATGTCTAGATACATCCACTTTTGTCTAAATTTGAGACAATTAATATGAGACGGAGGGAGTACTTAATTGATGAGAGTACACCCTTATTTGAGATTTTTTTTAAGTCAATAAGCAAGGCCAGGTGAGTTTCATGTGTTGTAATGCTCTTGTTTTCTTACCTTTCTTTCAGCTTGTCCCAGAGCTTGGCAGAAAGAGGCAAGGGATCTTGTTGAATGCTTTACACGTGCCCTTCCATCGCTGGAGCAAGGAGGCTTTGATGCACAATGTTTGGAAGAGGCTTTCTCGCCAGATGGCCAGAACAGGCTGCCGGGGCTTGTCTGTTTTCTACGTGCTCAAAGGTCCTCCTGTGGAGACTGTGACAGAGGCAATGTTGCCGCAGCGGCTGTCCAGTCGCACACTCACGGAGGGGACAAACCGACTGAATGTTTTGACGACAACAGAGAAGTGTCTGAGGGTGCTGCCTCAACCTCTACAAAGAAGCACAAGAGCAAGAAGAAACCCAAAAAGGGCAAGGGCCGTCGCAGGAAGTGAGCTACTGGTGCTGTGGCGGTAGCCCTGCCCGTCATGTAGAAGCTTGTTATATAATCACCCATGACTGTGATGTAAAACCAACCGATAGCAAAGCGCTGCTTTTGCTCTGATGTACTGAAGGCTTATGTGGCTGCACTAACTAGGCTGAGCGATTACACTAGCGATAGCCTTTTGTTGCTGTGCACTAGCACGCTTTAAGGAAGGATCAGACCATGTGTTGGTTCTGTGTTTAGTGACCGTTTAATGTATGTCCAAGAAAGAACGGAACTAGATTTGGCTTAACTGGATCGACAATGGAAAATTAAAACTAGGTAGAAGAACCCTATATGCTCTCCTTCGCTGTTGATGTCAATTTTAAACTTGTACGAGGGTACCTATCATGTATACCTTCGTTCATGCTTCATGGCTCTATTTTGCCGTCGCCACAGCTGTACCCATCAATGTGATGTTTGAGCTGAATAACGATTACTTTTGAATCTCCGCACCTAGTGCAACTTGTTATTCGTTATAATCTAGAGAAAAAAAGGCGACCAGAACCTACAAAAAAAAGAGACGATCATTGAAAACAGACATTGCTTCCTCATTGCTTTCATCAGCTGGCATAGAGTTGTCCCTCGTGTGTTCACTCACAGGTTTTCTAATTCTTGTTTAGGACGGAATTCACCCCCCCCCCCCCCCCCCCCTTTTTATAGGTTTTGCAAGGCTATTGTAATGCAACATTCAGAAATCCTATTGCAACATTGTATTTCAGACTTCTTTGGGCCCTGACCAAAGAAGTAAATTACATGACAAGAGTGGATCATAGCCGTCGGAGCAGGAGGTGGACAGGAAAGAGGTCCGACGGCGGCGAAGCTGGGGCCCGGCGCGATGGCTCGCCAGTCCGGAAGAAGGTGGGAGAGGAGGTCGGGTCGCGGCGCAGTCGACAGAGCGGGACATGGAGGATGCCGAGAAGAGTCGCGAGCTTCGCTGGCCGTGGCGGCGCGGACTAGGAGAGTGGTCGGGGAGAGGCGAAGGACTGAGAGGGGAAAAGTCAAATTCCGACGTCACTATTTTTTTACCAGCAACTCTGTCAGACGGGTCCCGTCTGTCCGGAACTGTATTTAAAATGCAATCGGATGAAAATTTGCGCGATTTATTTACCGATAGTTTTTAGCAAAAGTTACTAATTTCAATTTAAAATTCTGCAAAGAAAGGAAATGGCTCTCGCAGATGAGAGGGCTGGAATCCAACTCCTTCCTAGTTAGTACTAGTGGACAACATGTCTTTTGCTCGGTGGTGAGCACCCCTTTCGCCACGCCTCGGCCACCGACCGGTGCAAAAGGCTGTAGCGGTGGAGCCGGGACGAGCAGGGCGCGTGGTTGGGGGTCTTTTGTCCCGGTTGGAGCCACGAGCAGGGCGCGTCGTGTGGTGGTCTTTGGCCCAGGTTGGAACTACCAACCGGGGCAAAATACCTCCACTATTTATTTCTATATTGTCCTTTAGTTAATAATTTCAATTTCATTAAAAAAACTATGCAAATAGATGGAAAATGAAAATTAGTAGAATTCTTTATTTCTTCAAATCTAAAAAAATTCTCTATTTTTATAAACACTGCCAGGCCAGCCCTCTCCAATCCTCATGCCACTCACTTTTTGGTGTGGTGTGCTCACTTGTTTTTCCCTCATATGCACAAGAGGTGTTCGATGAAATGTCCGAGAGCATAATGTCATCTGAGCTCGCAGAAAACAAACATGTAATATTGCTAGACTATTATGTAATAATATATCAAACCTCCATGGTTCATGTATTTGGATTAGTCTACCTTTGTTTTCGACATGCATTGTATCAACATGACTGTTGGGCGTGTGAACTGGAGGATTTGTAGACATATAGAACAAAACAAACGGTGTCACCAGCATACAGCCCGACCGTGGCTCCTGAGTGCATATATAAATGCATATCAAATGCACAGTCACACGTATGCTGGCGAATCCGGATGATTTGGAGTCGGTCGATGAACTGAACGATGTATCAAACCTTTTGTCAAACCTTGAATGACGGATGTAGAACAAAACAATCGGTATCGCCAGCATATAGCCCCACCGTGGCTCCTGAGTGAATATATGCATATCAAATAGGACGCATGCTGGTGAATCCGAATGATTTATATTCGGTGGATGAACTGAATGGTGTATGAAGGGACTTCGAGAGGTGGGCTATATATAGGGTCCTCTGGCTCACAGAATGTTCTGCTAGGGTTTCGATCCAACATGTAAGAAGCGCTCGAAAGAAACACCCATGATCCAACGGCTAACAAGTGCTCGAGACAAACACACCGTACCTCTGATAGAACGGCTCACAAGAGCTCGAAAGAAACACACGTTGATCCAACGACTCACAAGCGCTTGAAAGAAGCACACGATCCGTGTGATTCTTTGTGATTGGTCCCAACGAAACCGTAACTCTTTAGTCCCGGTTGGTAAAACGGGCCGGGACTAAAGGGGTCTGTTTCTTCTCACTATATATATGTATGCATTGCCACCATCGGCATAAACACATCTAAACTCACCACTCTCCCATGGCTTCTACCGTACCCACTCTAACCTTCTTGCAGGCGGAGGCACTTTCCGCCTCGAACTACCCCTGCCCGCCCGGCTACAGCTTCCCCGCCGGCTGGATACTGAGCGTCGGAGGAGTGCCGGTCCCTCCTGTTCCTCAAGGTGTGGCACGTCGAACGGGCATCACGAACCACTACTACCACGAGCTCACGCCGGAGCAGCGGAGGAATCCCAGTTGGAATCCCGACTACCGCCCTACTTGGGACGCCTTCTTCATTAATCGACGTGAGAGTGCGCTCGCCAGGTACGAGGAGAACGACACGCCTCCTTCGAACTTCAACGAGGCCGGTCGTCAGCTGTGGTGGGGCGGCGGATGGACTCTTCAGAGCGTCATGAACTACATCAGGGCCGGCGATAACCCCCGCCTGCGCTACCCTCACGCCCAGTCCTGGGGTCATGATCCTCCGAGGGAGTCCAGAGCACCGTCCGACGATAGTGACGACGAGAGCGGAGACTACGACGAATACGATTCAGAGTACTATAGTCCTAGGCAGGAGTATGACTAGGAGAACAGATTCACTATTGCCATTATGTATTGCCTTCTTTATCTAGATCCATGCTCTCCGTTTAGGTTTGGATCCACTCTTGCCATTATGTATTGTGCCTTGTTTATCTATCCAAATGTACCGGCCTCCTCCCTAATGTTAGCTCTTGTGAGTTGTTGGATGAGGGGTGTGTTTCTTTCTAGCGTCTGAATCCCACCAATCAGGAAGAATCACACGGAAAACAGAAAACAGACGCTCTAGCGCGCCGCAGTTTGCCGGAATACAAATTCTTTTATTAAAAACAGAAAACAAACGAACACTACTCCTCGTCGTCGTCAGGGAACTCGTCGGTGACCTCCTCCTGGTCGTCGTCGTCGGTGAACTCGTCGGTGACCTCCTCCTCATCGTCGGAGGTGCATGATGGTATGTCCGAGATAGGCCCCCACCTCGGATCGTCGGAGGCCCATACTTCGCCGGCGTGGTCGGCCCGGCGAAGCTCTTGTAACGCCTTCGTCCTCGCCTCCCGAGCGGCATCTAACGCGAGGTGGCATTCGAGGCGGCGCTCCGCCCGCTCAGCCGCGCGAGTCTGCCGTAGCTCCTCGTCGGCGCTTTCCTCCCCCGGATTGTTCCGGTAATACTCGCGGACCACGCGGTCGTCCCTCGCATCGACTAGGCCTTGAAACGCGCGGTGGCGGAGGTGGCGGTGGCGGCTGCAGTGACGATCTGCGGCGTCGGCGCCCTGGAATTCGCTTCCTAGAGGGTGTGGCAGTCGTTGAAGTTCATCAGCGACCGCGGGCGGTTGAGGCGCCAGTCCACCGCGTCCCAGGCGCGGGCGGCCTCCGCCTCCGTTGCAAAGGAGCCGAGGGGGATGCGGTCGTCCCCGTAGCGGATATGCGCGGTGAACATTCCGTTCTGTCGTGCTCGGACACCGCGGAAGCCGGTGGTGCTGTTCCTCCTCGGAGGCATGGTGGCGGCGCGACGGTGCATGGAGAGAAGTGCGCGCGTGGAGGGGAGAAGACGCTCGAGGCAAAAGGGGGTCTTTTACCCCGGTTTGTGTTACCAACCGGGGCAAAAGGGGGGTGGTGGGAGGGGAAGCGGGGCCCCACCTCCCCCCTTTTGCCCCGGTTGGTAACACGAACTGGGGTAAAAGACCCCCTTTTTCCCCGGTTGGTGTTAAAGGCCCCCACCTATATAACCCGGGCGGAGCAACCGCATGGGGCAAACCCTCAGACGACACAGAAACCGCTAAGTCCCCGACGACGCAGAAATTCCTAACGACACCGTCAACGTGCCGGATTTCCGCGCCGCCGGACACGCCGCGACACGCCGCCGGAGATCTCTCCACCGCGCCGCGCCGTTTGAAGTCGCCGCCGTGCGCGTCACCGCGCCCTCCCCCTCTCCCCCCGAGCCCGCGCTCGCGCCTGCTCGCCGCCGTGCTGCTCATCGTCGTACTGGTCGCCGCCGTTCGACTCGCGCCCGCGCCCTCGAGGTGAGCGGCCGGTGCCGGCCACTGGCCCTCACCGCCGTTACACTCTAATTTTGTTTTTTAGTCAATTTTAGTATTAGTATTAGTCTTAATACTGTTTTAGTTTTAGTGTTAATTAACTGAACCATTAGCTATTAGTATTTAGTATTTAGTTTTACTGTTAGTATTTTTAGTTTTAGTATTAGTTTTAGTGCTAACATTTTTTAGTATTAGTTTTAGTGTTAGTATTTTTTAGTATTAGTTTTAGTATTTTTTAGTATCAGTTTTAGTGTTAGCATTTTTAGTTTTAGTATTAATTTTAGTGTTACTATTTTTTAGTATTAGTTTTAGCGTTAGCATTTTTAGTTTTAGTATTACTTTTAGGATTTGCATTTTTTAGTTTTAGTATTAGTTTTAGTGTTAGTATTTTTTAGTATTAGTTTTAGTGTTAGCATTTTTAGTTTTAATATTAGTTTTAGTGTTAGCATTTTTTAGTTTTAGTATTAGTTTTAGTGTTAGCATTTTTAGTTTTAGTATTAGTTTTAGTGTTAGTATTTTTAGTATTAGTTTTAGTGTTAGCATGTTTAGTTTTAGTATTAGTTTTAGTGTAAGCATTTTTTAGTGTCGCCGTAATGGTAGCATTCCTCATAAATCCCGCCCGGGGTTATGAAGAATGTCGCCCTTATGGATGTGCACAAAAGGAACCAAGAGGGAAACGATAGTGACTAGCAGATCAGATCCACTCTTGCCTAGTAAACTTGCGACTCGAACGGAACATAACGAATGTAGCATTCCAGATTATCCATGTCATGTGTGAAAACATTACAGATCTGCAATGTTTTCACACATGATATGGATAATCTAGGATGCTACATCTGTTATGTCCCGTTCGAGTCGCAACTTTACTCGACAAGACTCGATCTGATCTGCTAGTCTTACTCTTTACTAAAGTGTACTGTTGTGATGATTTTTTAGTGGAATATTATTTTTTCAAGAGAATTTATAACTTACTAAAGTATTTTATCTTCCATTTGTATTAGTTGAGCTATGGACAACAGAGAGGGTGATGAACAGGTGTTCGCGATAATAGAAGAAAGTACACTCCCCGGTGGACCCAATGACGGTGGAGGCGGCTCACAGTACCTGAATGAATTAGGTCAGGGAATGGAGGAAGAAGAGCAATTGCAAGGACAGATGCAGAACCGGAGAAAACCAATGATGAACAAGCCTTAATGAAGGCTGCATCGACATCATCTGGCAAGAGGTCGAAACGAGGCCCGGCTCAAGATATGGGCTCGAAAGTGCATCTGCGAATCGAGCAAGCATATCGATCCGGCGAACCTGCTTGGCCCATCAAGACAGCAACTAAGTTTACAAGACAATGTGGAGTTATTGTTAGGGACATGATCCCAATAAGTACTGAAGAATAGAATGCGCCAGCAAAGGACGAAGACGATCCTGACCGTCTGGCAGTTTATTTTGTTGCATACCGGGCCAAACAACTCATGTTCGACAAGTTGATGAACCATTTCAGTCTTCCAGAATGTGATACCGTGAAGACACAAAAGAAAATGCGCGACGCAGTGATGCACTGGGCTCCGAAGAAGATGGCCGAGGCTTTCAATGCTTACAAGAAAAGATTATGGAAGGAATACCAGAAGAAAAAAGAAGTCCCAAAATTCGAGGGGCCGATTGAGAAACAGAAGGCACACTGGCCAGCATTTAAGGCGTACAAGGAATCAGAAAAGGGGAAGAAGAGATCATCCAAGAATGCGGCAAATGCGGCGAGGAAGGTATATCACCATAAGATGGGTTCAGGTGGCTACAGAGTTGTAGTGCCTAAGTTTGACAAACTCGAGGCAGAGCTGCGAGAGAAGGGGATCATTCCAGGTACTCAGGATTTTCCGTGGAGGTCAAGGAATTGGTTGCTTGGGCATGGGGCGATGTTTGACGAAGAAGGGAACCTTATTATGACTGAAAAAATAAAGGTACCCATTGCGGCACTTGAGAAAGTGTTCAAAGAGGTTAAAGAGGGAGAGTTCAAGCCAGATCGAGAGAATGACGAGCTTACAAAGGCCCTCGGGAATCCAGAACATGGCGGCTAGACACGAGGCAAAGGACGATATCTGTGGTGCTTTGGCTTCAAGCCGGAAGATTGTCTCTTTCCATATAGAAGCCTAGAGAGAGGAAAGATAAATAAGGAGGCAGCAGTCGTAGAACGGATGAGTGTCTTGGAAGCTGCAGTGATGACGCAGCAACAACAGATTAATGAGCTTACTGGCCGGCGCTCCCAGATGCAAGACACTACATTCGACGAAACAGGCCCATCCCAACGCCGGAGCAGCGTGGATTCAACGGGGGTACTGGCTTCCGCTGCAGTTATGCTTGTTGATGCCCCTCCATAGACGGAGGCCTTGGATGCAATCAAGGAGAAGACAAGCTCTGCGCTATACGTGTCGGTCTCAAACATATCCATCAAGGTGGCGGACGGCTACGCTTTACCTTGTGTAGAGGGAGCGACCTCGCATGGCCGTCCGGTTACACCTGGCTATGCTCGTGTCAGCGTTGATGATGTTCAGCCGGATTGGAGGATAATGCGGCTTGACATCCCCGAAGGTGACGGGGTAGAGACACTTGAAGAGGCCGTCAATTCCATCATTTAATGTAAAAAGAGTGGTATAGTGTTTCCCCCTAGCAGTCTGACGCCACCACCGCCACCTACTTCTCCGAGACGCAGTCCACCGCTAGCACAAGCACCTACTTCTCCGAGACGCAGTCCACCGCCGCCACCACCGCCACCTTCTCCGATACGCAGTCCACCGCCGCCACCACCGCCACCTACTTCTCCGAGACGCAGCCTGGCTCGATCATCGCCAGCACACGTCAACGCCATGGACGTCAGCAGCCCGAGTCCGGCTCGATCTCCGATGCCTGAGCCTCCGCCGCCCACTAAGTCTCTAAGCGGAAGTCTATTGCATCTAAGTCTTCCCCGAAGAAGAAACATCTTACGAAGAAGAAAGCCAAGAAGCTGCCAGAAAAGTTGTCTTACCATATGAATGACAAGGAGACCGACGACCGGGTGACTACGGACACAAAACGTCAGATGGCTTCGTGGGGAAACAGAACCTCGGAGCCGCCAAAGGAACCAATAGATCCGGCTGTAAAGAAGCACTTCAAGAATATGCTGGAGATGCCATCCTAAGTTATGATGAATCTGCCATCTGACTATGATCGCAGATTAATGATGACTTATAACAAAGTCAAGAAGGCGGGGAGAACAATTCCCCAGCTCGGGAAGCAGCCAAAAAAAGTTGCCCCCCACCCCCGCTCAAGGCGTCGGACACTGTACAGACTCCCTACAATCAAGTTGATCGGGAAGCAGCTGAGAGGTTTGCCAGAGATTGTGGTATAAGAGTTGACCAACTCCTAGGCCAATCCGACAACTTCGTAAAGGCTGAATTGGCATGGAAATATGAGTTAGGGAAGTCTCTCGTCAAACCTAATCAGCTCAACTCTTTGACAACATTCGAGCGCCAACTGCATACGTGGTATATCCAAACCGCAAAGCAGGGGCTAGAACAACTCATGCTGAAAATTAGAGAACATGTTTACTTCCGCGATGACTCGATCTTTATTGATTTTGAAGATTTTTTTTCTTCTATAAGCTAGACGCCCTCGACAAATCGATCATCGGCACCTATTGTCTGTAAGTATCTACCTTAGCTAGTTCGATCATTGCTTCTTATATATATTATCCTCACTGCACGATATATATTATGCAGGATGAAGATTCGGGAATGTAATGGAAACGGTGGCATTGGGTTCATTGACCCATATATCATCAATGTGCTTTAGTTGAATTCCCTGAAGAGACGGAGGATAACATAGTTATGTTTTTGAGGAAACAATTTCACTGTAGTGAAATACTATTTCCTTACAGACAAGAGTGAGTGTTACTGTCTTATGCATATTCCTTCACGTTTCTATTTTGCTAAGTCGGTGTTAAGTGTAATTGATGAGTTATGCATGACTATGTATATAATCGCGTGTGCAATTATCACTGGATTCTTTTGAACATTCACGTTGACACCGGAATTGTTGATCTCACGGACTCTATGGATAAAGGCCAAGAGGAGTACAAGCCCATTATTTCAATGCTCACAAAGTAAGTTCAATCGTTGTCGCACTACACCGTCCCCTTTTGTTCAATCATTATCGTACGATGACCCATATATTATTTTTTTATTTCCCGGACAGGGCTTGGAAGCGGTTAAGGAAGCAACAACCCGGTTTAACAGAGTTGAATATGAGATTTGACACACTCATCGTAAGTAGTACTTGCTACATTCACGCATCTCTCAATTTCTTTGAGCATTATTTGACTCAATTATATTTCTCGTAAAGTTCCCTCAGCAGCCGCAGGGAACAAATTTATGTGGCTTCTATGTCATGGAGAACATAAGGACCGCTTACAAGCACTTCAAGAGGAATTTGCGGGTTTTCTGCTGAAGGAGGTCATAGCTGAAAATGGAAAATTGCATTGTTAAGTATAAACAATGATCTGCATCTAATGATCTTAATGTGTATAACTCTATTCGGATGTAATGATCTAATTGAGATCAATGTAGTTATATTTTGATGATATCAATGCATGCAATGATTTTTACGATGATTACTATCGATGAATGAGCTGTCTTCTGTTGGTTTGAGTGTACTTAAGAAGTTGGAGTCCATTGTTCAAATTCCTCCAAAGCCGGCATCTTCGTATGCTCTGGTGAGAACTATCCTTTTTATAAATGAGGTGGCAAAGTATTTGGCAGAAGCAGAGTTCAGTGTGCCAAAAATTTCTCTGAAGTTGAGAAGCTTTTTTGTTCTCTGTGAACGTCGCTTCTTTGAGTTAGTTTCTCTTGTGTGGAGGGATGGAACAACGAGGAGCCTACTGCATTTACTTGACTCACCGGCTGCTTATGATTTGATTGCTGATTCCCTTGATGCAAATCTTCGGCCAACAAATAAAAAATTGACTTATGGGCATTTAGGGAGAATTACCATGCTTCTGCTCCATGCAGCACGATTGGACTATCCACTAGTTTTTAAACTAGTAAAGTACCTGGACGATAGTTCTGAGTGGGCTGATTTTTTTGATTCTTTGAATAAATTTCTTGACACTGGTCTTGATAGATTCTTCCTGGTCATGAACTATAGGCGTGCTCTTGAATTTACCTTGAAAGTAAACTGGAAGGATGAAGTAGACTACATATCCCCAATGTGCTATGTGGGTCTTATGGAGTGCCTTGGTTTCTTGGCTTCGTCATACTTACTACAGAAGGATTTTTTATGCTGCACGAAATCTTTGTTGGTCAATCTGCTGGAGTCCCGTAGGAGCAAGGTTTACCTTGACAGCTCCCTGATATCTGATCCCAATCAAGATGTTTTGGCATTGTCATCAGGACATTTCATATATCAGGCAATTTTCACCATCTTGATGAACAAGCAGGGTCTCCAGGAATGGGTACACAAGACATCAACAACGTCTTCTAGTAGTTCATACAAACCAGTCCTCGTGAGACTAGTTGCCACACTTTATCCACTGATCCTTACTCTTTCTCTGGGGTGTTGCTATGAGGTCACAGATAACCTTGTGAGGTGTGAAGCCTTCAAGGACTTACCTTTGGAGTTCTCTCAGAAGATAGTGCATGCTTTAAAATTGAGGCATCACACACCGAACAACTTCATGAAAGTGCTTGCTGATGCACTCGCCACAATCGGAGATCATCTGGTAATAGTCGGTTCACCCAAAGGCCCAGCGATTGTTGGAAACTTAAATGCTTATATGATTAGCAATGAAGATATATATGATGTTCCCAAGGTAATGGCTCTTCTGCGATCATCACCTGATGAACGAAGCTCTGCAAAGCAAGAGACTCCATTGCCAGAAATATCTGATGGTAACAAGTCCTGCAATGTTACTTCTGAAAAGCCTCAGGAGGCTAATAAGATGGAGGGTCTTCCGTGTGCTGATGAACAAAGCTCTGCAAAGCAAGAGATTCCATTGCCAGAAAAATCTGACGGTGACAAGTCCTGCAATGTTATTTCTGAAAAGTTTCAGGAGGCTGTACGAGGTAATAAGATGGAGGGAACATGTGAAATAAAAATATACTTAATTGATGAGAGTACACCCTTATTTGAGATTTTTTTTAAGTCAATAAGCAAGGCCAGGTGAGTTTCATGTGTTGTAATGCTCTTGTTTTCTTACCTTTCTTTCAGCTTGTCCCAGAGCTTGGCAGAAAGAGGCAAGGGATCTTGTTGAATGCTTTACACGTGCCCTTCCATCGCTGGAGCAAGGAGGCTTTGATGCACAATGTTTGGAAGAGGCTTTCTCGCCAGATGGCCAGAACAGGCTGCCGGGGCTTGTCTGTTTTCTACGTGCTCAAAGGTCCTCCTGTGGAGACTGTGACAGAGGCAATGTTGCCGCAGCGGCTGTCCAGTCGCACACTCACGGAGGGGACAAACCGACTGAATGTTTTGACGACAACAGAGAAGTGTCTGAGGGTGCTGCCTCAACCTCTACAAAGAAGCACAAGAGCAAGAAGAAACCCAAAAAGGGCAAGGGCCGTCGCAGGAAGTGAGCTACTGGTGCTGTGGCGGTAGCCCTGCCCGTCATGTAGAAGCTTGTTATATAATCACCCATGACTGTGATGTAAAACCAACCGATAGCAAAGCGCTGCTTTTGCTCTGATGTACTGAAGGCTTATGTGGCTGCACTAACTAGGCTGAGCGATTACACTAGCGATAGCCTTTTGTTGCTGTGCACTAGCACGCTTTAAGGAAGGATCAGACCATGTGTTGGTTCTGTGTTTAGTGACCGTTTAATGTATGTCCAAGAAAGAACGGAACTAGATTTGGCTTAACTGGATCGACAATGGAAAATTAAAACTAGGTAGAAGAACCCTATATGCTCTCCTTCGCTGTTGATGTCAATTTTAAACTTGTACGAGGGTACCTATCATGTATACCTTCGTTCATGCTTCATGGCTCTATTTTGCCGTCGCCACAGCTGTACCCATCAATGTGATGTTTGAGCTGAATAACGATTACTTTTGAATCTCCGCACCTAGTGCAACTTGTTATTCGTTATAATCTAGAGAAAAAAAGGCGACCAGAACCTACAAAAAAAAGTGACGATCATTGAAAACAGACATTGCTTCCTCATTGCTTCCATCAGCTGGCATAGAGTTGTCCCTCGTGTGTTCACTCACAGGTTTTCTAATTCTTGTTTAGGACGGAATTCACCCCCCCCCCCCCCCCCTTTTTTATAGGTTTTGCAAGGCTATTGTAATGCAACATTCAGAAATCCTATTGCAACATTGTATTTCAGACTTCTTTGGGCCCTGACCAAAATCATATACTCCCATGCTTCCTAGCAAAGTACTCCGCATAAAGAGTAAATTAAACAGGAGTACCACAATTAGGGTCAGTACCGATTTTGCTGATTTTTTCTAAAATCAACCGGTGAGAAACAAATGGCGCAAGTTTTCACTTGATCACGTTATAACAGCATACCTGACAAGAGAGGCCCATGTGTAAGAGCTGTCTTGCCCCTGTCTCTTTTCCATTATGTCGAACACCTAGTGTGCGTCAAATGTGCACGGCGACATGGCTGAGCTTGGTCAGGACCCCGGTTGATTTTAGAAAAAATCATGCCAGTGCAAGTCGGGGCACTACACTACCACACCCCGGTGGCCGTATCCTGGCCCGCAACTCACCGGAGAGGCTGCGCCCCGACTTCCTCTTCCGATTCCCCGCTGCCGTCAGGCCGTTCCACCTCCGTGCACAACGCTGCAGCTCACCCTTGCAGCTCGGCCGTCGGCGCTTCTCTGCTGCTCACAGGTCTGAGCTCGCCTCATCTCTCTTCGTCGGCTCCGTCCATGGTGACGCGAGCGCGACTTATGCGGCTACTGCGCGTCGTCGAGGAAGCATGAGATGAGCACGGGAAGGTGGAAAGCGGCCAGCCATGGGGACGCAGCGGAGGGACCCGACACCGGTCGCGCGCTCCACTCGGCGCGCCACGCGTGAGGGTCTCGGGGGGGCTGGAGCGAACGCGGGCCGAGGCGCGCCCCGACGACGCCGGCTGCCACAACGACTTCGTGTACTCAGTTGGAATATGCCACACACTCGCACTGTTTCATTGAGTAGTTACAGAGTACATATAGTGAGGAGAGGATCGTGGCTGTGCACACGCAGGTGCATGCTACATGGTGGACCAGGTAGTCCTGCTATCTAGGATCAGAGGTTACACACAAATAATGTACATCTATACACAGCTACGGTGTATGTCAACACCCCCCGCAGTCCGAACATCAAATGGCAAGATGTGAAGACTGGATCTAAAGTCTTGAAACACCGGGCTTGGCAAGCCTTTTGTAAACACGTCTGCAAATTGGGATGACGTTGGAACGTGAAGCACCTTGAGCTCTCCGAGGGACACACGATCTCTGACAAAATGGAGGTCAATTTCAACGTGTTTGGTACGTTGGTGCTGAACCGGATTGGACGTGAGGTAGACCGCACTGATGTTATCACAGAATACGACGGTGGCTCGTCGAGGAGGATGCCGAAGCTCGATCAACAGGTGGCGTAGCCAACAAGTTTCAGCCACGCAGTTGGCAACCGCGCGGTACTCGGCCTCGGCGCTCGAACGGGATACAGTAGGCTGCCGTTTTGAGGACCAGGAGACTAGGTTGTCGCCGAGGAAGATGCAAAAGCCAGAGGTGGAGCGACGTGTATCGGGGCAACCGGCCCAGTCGGCATCGGAATAAGCGAGGAGATCTGATGAGGAGCCACGGTAGAGTTGAAGTCCATAATGGGAGGTGCCCTTGATGTAACGGAGGATCCGTTTAATGAGCTGAAAATGGGAGTCTCGGGGTGCATGCATGAATAGACACACTTGGTGTACCGCATAAGAGATATCAGGCCGGGTGTGTGTAAGGTATAGGAGAGCACCAGCTAGACTACGGTAGAGTGGTGGATCCGAGAATGGTTGCCCATCAGATGCAGAGAGTTTGGACCGAGTATCAATGGGTGTAGAGATAGGGTTGCAATTGGACATTTTGGCACGGTCTAGGAGATCAAGGGCGTATTGGTGTTGAGAGAGAAACAAGCCATGTGTGTTACGGTGAACATTAATCCCGAGAAAGTGGTGGAGAGCTCCAAGATCACTCATAGCAAATTCTTGCTTGAGAGAGTTAATGAGAGAATGGAGAAGTGGAGTGGTACTAGCGGTGAGGATGATGTCATCTACGTATAGGAGTAGATAGGCAGTAGTGGAGCCGCGGTGGAGTATGAATAGTGATGTGTCACATTTGGATTGAACAAACCCGATGGAAGTGAGAAACTGGGTGAACCGATGGAACCAGGTTCGTGGGGCTTGTTTTAGGCCGTATAGTGACTTTTTGAGGAGACAAACATGGCTAGGGAGTGTGGAGTGAGTGAAACCCGATGGTTGAGCACAATAGACGGTTTCTTGGAGCTGGCCATTGAGGAATGCATTTTTGACATCCAACTGATGGAGAGGCCAAGATTGGGAAGTGGCAAGACTGAGTACAACACGGATGGTGGATGATTTGACAACAGGGCTGAATGTTTCATCATAATCCACACCTGCATGTTGAGTGAAGCCGCGGACCACCCATCTTGCTTTGTAGCGAGCAAGAGACCCATCTGGATTAAGTTTATGCCGAAAAATCCATTTGCCCGTGACAATGTTGACACCTGCAGGTTTAGGGACTAAACACCAAGTATCATTCTTAATCAAAGCATTAAACTCATCTTGCATAGCCGTGCGCCAATTCGGATCGTTGAGTGCGGTTTTATAGGTGGATGGAATAGGTGAGATGGCATCGGTGGTGGCATGAAGAGAGAATAGGCGCACTAGTAGAAAAAGGTCTTTCTGTGGCGCACCAAAATGGAATTCTGTGGCGCACCTAGGGGCCAGAGGGGTGCGCCACAGAATTCACGCCACAGAATTTTTTTCTGTGGCGCACCGAGGCCGTGCGCCACAGAAATGTCAATTCTGTGGCGCACCTCAGCCGTGCGCCACAGAAATTTGCAATTCTGTGGCGCACCAAGGGGGGGGGGGGTGCGCCACAAAATTGTTTTTTGAATTTCAAAAAAAAAGGCGGCCAGATCTGGCCGCGGGAAATTTTCGAAATTTCGAAATTTCGCCGGATTTCGTCGGATGCTCGCCGGAGTTGGTCGGTGGAGGATGGGGGTCACCGGAGTTGATGGGGAGGAGAAGGAGAAGCTCGCCGGAGGTGGTGGTGGTGGTGGTGGTGGAGGAGGAGGAGGAGGAGGAGGAGGAGAGGTGGTGGTAGAGGAGGAGGAGGAGAGGTGGTGGTGGAGGAGGAGGAGGAGGAGCTCGCCGGAGGTGGTGATGGTGGTGGTGGAGGAGGAGGAGGAGCTCGCCGGAGGTGGTGGTGGTGGTGGTGGTGGAGGAGGAGGAGGAGGAGGGTGGTGGTGGTGGTGGAGGAGGAGGGATGGTGGTGGTGGTGGAGGAGGAGGAGGAGGGGTGGTGGTGGTGGTGGTGGTGGTGGTGGTGGTGATGGAGGAGGAGAGGAGAGGTAGAAGATGAGAAGTGGAGGAGAAATGGAGGAGAGAAGGGAAGAAGTGGAGGGGAGAGGGAAGAAGAGGAAGAAAAGAAGGCAAATTTCGAATCCTGCCTCAAAATTCTGTGGCGCACCCCCCTTGGTGCGCCACAGAATTTTTTTTATTTTTTTTTATTTTCTAGTCAAAATCTGAAAATGGCCATAACTTTTGTTCCTTTTGGAATTTGGCGATTCTAAAAAAAGCTCACAGGCCGAAGGCGAGTGAGGTTGGGTTCCTTTTTCTCTCTAGTTTTTTTTAATATCTTGATCATTTTTTTTCGACATCGTATGCAAAAGTTATGCCCATTTTACTTTTTTTATAAAACTTTTGCTCAGAAAGTCGAAATTCATATTTCAAAATATGATTAAAAAGTAGACATTAAACTCTCCGTGCATCTATAAGGGATTTATTTTTTGATGCTTTTTAGACCTCCAACTCTTCCGTCAAAAACTAGAAAAAGGCGTTCCCGGGGGGGGGGGGGGGTGGAGTTGGTGCGTGAGGGCATAGTTTTTCGGATGGGAATTCTGTGGCGCACGTGGCAGTGGTGCGCCACAGAAATGTCATATTTCTGTGGCGCACTAACTACCATGCGCCACAGAAAGGGAGTGTGGCAATTATTGGTGTGGCCCCCAGCTAATTTCTGTGGCGCACCCCCATCCCGTGCGCCACAGAATTCCTCTTTTCTGTGGCGCACCACGGTCCCGTGCGCCACAGAATGTCTCTTTTCTGTGGCGCATGCCCACCCGTGCGCCACAGAAATATATTTCTGTGGCGCACCAAGAACCCATGCGCCACAGAATCTGTTCCATAGAAAGGCACTTCTCTACTAGTGGCGCTTGGGCATTAAGAAACCGTTTTTAGCTCGTGTAGTCATACGGTGGGGATTATTGGGTGGCTGTATCGGAATAGCGTGTGGGGGCAGCGGTGCGTGACGTGGCGCAGCCGGAGTGGTGGGTGGAGATTCGGTAGGTGGAGTTGGTGAGGATGAGGTGCTCGTGGCGAAAGGAGATTGGCTGGGAGTTGTTGTCGTGGGGCTGGGCTCGGCAGGCGAGGCGGATGCGGTAGGGGACATGCAGGGGCTGGGTACAGAGGAGACCGGTGGCGATCCCGAGGAGGATGGCGGGGCAGAGGGAATGGCGCGGAAATCTGCGTGGATCTCGTGGTGGCGGGTGGGATCCGGTGTGGCTGGGGTAGATGTGGTGTCCGGTGTGGCTGGCAGGTATGGAAACTTTGTTTCATCAAAAGTGACGTGGCGGGAGACGATGACTTTGCGAGTAGCTAAGTCCAGACAACGATAACCTTTATGCTCGCGTGGGTACCCGATGAACACGCAACGAGATGAGCGAGGGGCTAGTTTATGCGGAGAGGTGGAGTATGCGTTTGGAAAACATAGACAACCGAATACACGTAAATGGTCATAGGATGGGTGGTGGCCAAAAAGGAGAAAATGGGGTGTGTGAGAGTGGATGGGGCGAGAGGGTCGTAGATTGAGAAGAGTTGTGGCTGTATGGAGTGCTTCCACCCAAAAGGGCTCGGGGAGATTGCCTTGGATGAGTAGTGTGCGGAGAATATCATTAGTGGTACGGATTAGCCGTTCGGCTTTGCCATTTTGCGACGAAGTGTGAGGGCACGAGAGGCGAAGGGAAATACCCGAGGTGGAGAAGAGTGTGCGAAGTGAAGTGTTGACAAATTCGCCCCCATTGTCGCATTGCACACATTTTATGGTGGTGTTAAATTGGTTCTTGACAAAGGAGAGGAAACGGTGGAGCGTAGGAGAGGTGTCGGATTTATTGCGTAACGGGAACGTCCACGAGTAGTGTGAGAAATCGTCGAGAATGGCAAGATAGTACAAGTAACCAGAACAGCTGGGAACCGGAGAGGTCCACAAATCACAGTGGATAATTTGAAAAGGAGCGGTAGTACAGGATTGAGACGAAGTAAATGGCAATCGGGTATGTTTTCCTAGTTGGCACGTCTCACACACAGGAGAGAGAGGTGCAGAATTATTACAAGGAGGTAAAATGCTAGATAAACGAGAGAGAGCGTGGTGTCTGGGGTGTCCGAGGCGCCTGTGCCAAAGATCGCCGGGTGATGAAGCGAGGAGTGCCGATGAGAGCTGGGAGCCGCCATGGAGAGGATAGAGTTCACCGGAGCTATTGCATCTCAGAATGGTAGTCTTGGTGGCTAGGTCCTTCACAGAAAAACCGAATGGATCAAAATCAATGGAGCACGAGTTGTCCCGAGTGAATTGACGAACAGATATGAGGTTCTTAATGATAGAAGGTGTAACAAGCACATTATTAAGATGAAAAGGGCGAGAGGAGTGTGGGATGGTGGTGTGGCCGGTGGCAACGATAGGTAGGTGCGATCCGTTGCCGACGATAATGCGATGAGAATTATGCTGAGAAAAAGATTGAGAAGTGGTGAGTATACCTGGGTGTCCGGCGATGTGGGAGGAGGCACCAGTGTCCATGTGCCATTCCGGCTGCTGATAGCTCGGGGCGGCGTGCACCATGGCGTTGTGATCCCAGGAGGGTGCCGGAGGCGCGTGGTAGACCGGCGAGCCGTACTGCATGGCGGGGTAGGCTTGAGCATGGTGTCCGGGGCGCGGCCCGAGAATGCTCGACGGGTTGGCGTAGTAGTGCGGCCGGTATCCTGGCGGCGCGGCGCCGTAGGGTGCGTAGGGTGCACCGTTGGGCTGCTGGTAGTAGAAGTGACCGCGTCCACGCCCGCGGCCGCGTCCGCGACCGCGTCCACGCCCGCGACCGCGACCCCGCTCGTTGAAGTGCCCGCCGTTGCCGTAGCCTCCATTGTGTCCGCCATTGTCGTAGCCACCTGGGTGCCCACCGTTGCCGTAGCCACCGTTACCGTAGCCACCGTGGTGGCCACCGTTGCCGTAGCCGCCGCTGCCATAGCCGCCAGTGTGTCCGCCTTGGCCAGAGCCACCATGGTGGCCGTTGGGACGCGTGCCGTAGCCACCAGTCGCGCCGTGACCAGATCCGCCGCCGCGCTGGCCAGATCCGCCAGAGCGATCACCGCGGTCACCGCGGTCGTTGCGATCGCCAGATCCGTTTCCGCCTGAGGCAGCGGTGATGAGGGCTTGAGTCGCCGCAGAGGAGGCCTTGGCCTTCTGCTTGATCTCGGCGAGGAGGAGGCGTGACTGGGCGTCGGCGAAGGAGGCGAGTGGGGTCTGGAGCATCTCGGCCTGGAGAGCGAATCCGTCGCTGAGGCCGTCAAGGAGGCGCATGGTGAGCTGGGCGTCGGAGATCGGGTCGTCGACGTCGGCGAGTGCATCGGCGATGGCCTTCAGACGACTGCAGTACACGCCAATGGACATGTCCGCCTGCTTCAGATCGTGGAATTCTCGACGCAGATGCATGCTCCTGCCAGCCTTGTTGGCGGTGAAGAAGGCATGGACGGCGGCCCACGTTTGGTAGGCCGTGCTGTCCTCGGACAGGACGATCTGTTGAAGATCATCAGCAATGGTCGCAATGAACCATAGCGTGATTGAGAAATCAGTTTTGCGCCATTCCTCGTCGGCGAGATGGGGCTCGGTTTCCTCCTCAATGTGGTGGCGGGCATTGTAGCGGGCGAGGAGGATGAGAATTGTGGTGCGCCATTTGCGGTAGAATTTTCCGGTCATGTCGAGTTTGGTGGGGATATAGTTTTCGATGTGAAGATTGTGAATGGAGATGCCGGGTGGGATGAGGGCTAGGGTGTTCTGAGAGGATTGGGCCATGGCGGCAGCAGAGAGATCGCTCATGGGAAAGGGTGGGACGTAGAAGAAGGAGAGGAAGCCTGGAGCTCTGATACCAAGTTGGAATATGCCACACACTCGCACTGTTTCATTGAGTAGTTACAGAGTACATATAGTGAGGAGAGGATCGTGGCTGTGCACACGCAGGTGCATGCTACATGGTGGACCAGGTAGTCCTGCTATCTAGGATCAGAGGTTACACACAAATAATGTACATCTATACACAGCTACGGTGTATGTCAACATACTCGTCCTCCCTCGTGGCCGCCGTTCGGTACCGCGCCAGCACGCCGTTCGAGTCCGACCTCAACCTCCCGCCGCCATCAGCCGATATGTGCACGGAGTGAGCTCGTCGAGTAAATTACATGACAAGAGTGGATCATAGCCGTCGGAGCAGGAGGTGGACAGGAAAGAGGTCCGACGGCGGCGAAGCTGGGGCCCGGCGCGATGGCTCGCCAGTCCGGAAGAAGGTGGGTGAGGAGGTCGGGTCGCGGCGCAGTCGACAGAGCGGGACATGGAGGATGCCGAGAAGAGCCGCGAGCTTCGCTGGCCGTGGCGGCGCGGACTAGGAGAGTGGTCGGGGAGAGGCGAAGGACTGAGAGGGGAAAAGTCAAATTCCGACGTCACTATTTTTTTACCAGCAACTCTGTCAGATGGGCCCCGTCTGTCGGGAACTGTATTTAAAATGCAATCGGATGAAAATTTGCGCGATTTATTTACCGATAGTTTTTAGCAAAAGTTACTAATTTCAATTTAAAATTCTGCAAAGAAAGGAAATGGCTCTCGCAGATGAGAGGGCTGGAATCCAACTCCTTCCTAGTTAGTACTAGTGGACAACATGTCTTTTGCTCGGTGGTGAGCACCCCTTTCGCCACGCCTTGGCCACCAACCGGTGCAAAAGGCTGTAGCGGTGGGGCCGGGACGAGCAGGGCGCGTGGTGGGCGTCTTTTGTCCCGGTTGGAGCCACGAGCAGGGCGCGCCGTGTGGTGGTCTTTGGCCCAGGTTGTAACTACCAACCGGGGCAAAATACCCCCACTAGATGGAAAGTTGTATATTTATTTCTATATTGTCCTTTAGTTAATAATTTCAATTTCATTAAAAAAAACTATGCAAATAGATGGAAAATGAAAATTAGTAGAATTCTTTATTTCTTCAAATTCAAAAAAATTCTCTATTTTTATAAACACTGCCAGGCCAGCCCTCTCCAATCCTCATGCCACTCACTTTTTGGTGTGGTGTGCTCACTTGTTTTCCCCTCATATGCACAAGAGGTGTTCGATGAAATGTCCGAGAGCATAATGCCATCTGAGCTCGCAGAAAACAAACATGTAATATTGCTAGACTATTGTGTAATAATATATCAAACCTCCATGGTTCATGTATTTGGATTAGTCTACATTTGTTTTCGACATGCATTGTATCAACATGACTGTTGGGCGTGTGAACTGGAGGATCTGTAGACATATAGAACAAAACAAACGATGTCACCAGCATACAGCCCGACCGTGGCTCCTGAGTGCATATATAAATGCATATCAAATGCACAGTCACACGTATGCTGGCGAATCCGGATGATTTGGAGTCGGTCGATGAACTGAACGATGTATCAAACCTTTTGTCAAACCTTGAATGACGGATGTAGAACAAAACAATCGGTATCGCCAGCATATAGCCCCACCGTGGCTCCTGAGTGAATATATGCATATCAAATAGGACGCATGCTGGTGAATCCGAATGATTTGTATTCGGTGGATGAACTGAATGGTGTATGAAGGGACTTCGAGAGGTGGGCTATATATAGGGTCCTATGACTCACAGAATGTTCTGCTAGGGTTTCGATCCAACATGTAAGAAGCGCTCGAAAGAAACACCCATGATCCAACGGCTAACAAGTGCTCGAAACAAACACACCGTACCTCTGATCGAACGGCTCACAAGAGCTCGAAAGAAACACACGTTGATCCAACGACTCACAAGCGCTTGAAAGAAGCACACGATCTGTGTGATTCTTTGTGATTGGTCCCAACGAAACCGTAACTCTTTAGTCCCGGTTGGTAAAACGGGCCGGGACTAAAGGGGTCTGTTTCTTCTCACTATATATATGTATGCATTGCCACCATTGGCATAAACACATATAAACTCACCACTCTCCCATGGCTTCTACCGTACCCACTCTAACCTTCTTGCAGGCGGAGGCACTTTCCGCCTCGAACTACCCCTGCTCGCCCGGCTACAGCTTCCCCACCGGCTGGATACTGAGCGTCGGAGGAGTGCCGGTCCCTCCTGTTCCTCAAGGTGTGGCACGTCGAACGGGCATCACGAACCACTACTACCACGAGCTCACGCCGGAGCAGCGGAGGAATCCCAGTTGGAATCCCGACTACCGCCCTACTTGGGACGCCTTCTTCATTAATCGACGTGAGAGTGCGCTCGCCAGGTACGAGGAGAACGACCCGCCTCCTTTGAACTTCAACGAGGCCGGTCGTCAGCTGTGGTGGGGCGGCGGATGGACTCTTCAGAGCGTCATGAACTACATCAGGGCCGGCGATAACCCCCGCCTGCGCTACCCTCACGCCCAGTCCTGGGGTCATGATCCTCCGAGGGAGTCCAGAGCACCGTCCGACGATAGTGACGACGAGAGCGGCGACTACGACGAATACGATTCAGAGTACTATAGTCCTAGGCAGGAGTATGACTAGGAGAACAGATTCACTCTTGCCATTATGTACTGCCTTGTTTATCTAGATCCATGCTCTCCGTTTAGGTTTGGATCCACTCTTGCCATTATGTATTGTGCCTTGTTTATCTATCCAAATGTACCGGCCTCCTCCCTAATGTTAGCTCTTGTGAGTCGTTGGATGAGGGGTGTGTTTCTTTCTGGCGTCTAAATCCCACCAATCAGGAAGAATCACACGGAAAACAGAAAACAGACGCGCTAGCGCGCCATAGTTTGCCGGAATACAAATTCTTTTATTAAAAACAGAAAACAAACGAACACTACTCCTCGTCGTCGTCAGGGAACTCGTCGGTGACCTCCTCCTGGTCGTCGTCGTCGGTGAACTCGTCGGTGACCTCCTCCTCATCGTCGGAGGTGCATGATGGTATGTCCGAGATAGGCCCCCACCTCGGATCGTCGGAGGCCCATACTTCGCCGGCGTGGTCGGCCCGGCGAAGCTCTTGCAACGCCTTCGTCCTCGCCTCCCGAGCGGCATGTAACGCGAGGTGGCATTCGAGGCGGCGCTCCGCCCTCTTAGCCGCGCGAGTCTGCCGTAGCTCCTCGTTGGCGCTCTCCTCCCCCGGATTGTTCCGGTAATACTCGCGGACCACGCGGTCGTCCCTCGCATCGACTAGGCCTTGAAACGCGCGGTGGCGGAGGTGGCGGTGGTCGGCTGCAGTGACGATCTGCGGCGTCGGCGCCCTGGACTTCGCTTCCTAGAGGGTGTGGCAGTCGTTGAAGTTCATCAGCGACCGCGGGCGGTTGAGGCGCCAGGCCACCGCGTCCCAGGCGCGGGCGGCCTCCGCCTCCGTTGCAAAGTAGCCGAGGGGGATGCGGTCGTCCCCGTAGCGGATATGCGCGGTGAACATTCCGTTCTGCCGTGCTCGGACACCGCGGAAGCCGGTGGTGCTGTTCCTCCTCGGAGGCATGGTGGCGGCGCGACGGTGCGTGGAGAGAAGTGCGCGCGTGGAGGGGAGAAGACGCTCGAGGCAAAAGGGGGTCTTTTACCCCGGTTTGTGGTACCAACCGGGGCAAAAGGAGGGTGGTGGGAGGGGAAGAGGGGCCCCAACTCCCCCCTTTTGCCCCGGTTGGTAACACGAACTGGGGTAAAAGACCCCCTTTTTCCCCGGTTGGTGTTAAAGGCCCCCACCTATATAACCCCGGGCGGAGCAACCGCACGGGGCAAACCCTCAGACGACGCAGAAACCGCTAAGTCCCCGACGACGCAGAAATTCTTAACGACGCCGTCAACGTGCCGGATTTCCGCGCCGCCGGACACGCCGCGACACGCCGCCGGAGATCTCTCCACCGTGCCGCGCCGTTTGAAATCGCCGCCGTGCGCGTCACCGCGCCCTCCCCCTCTCCCCCCGAGCCCACGCTCGCGCCTGCTCGCCGCCGTGCTGCTCATCGTCGTACTGCTCGCCGCGGAGCTCCTCGGCCCCGTACTGGTCGCCGCCGTTCGACTCGCGCCCGCGCCCTCGAGGTGAGCGGCCGGCGCCGGCCACTGGCCCTCACCGCCGTTACACTCTAATTTTGTTTTTTAGTCAATTTTAGTATTAGTATTAGTCTTAATACTGTTTTAGTTTTAGTGTTAATTAACTGAACCATTAGCTATTAGTATTACTGTTAGTATTTTTAGTTTTAGTATTAGTTTTAGTGCTAACATTTTTTAGTATTAGTTTTAGTGTTAGTATTTTTTTAGTATTAGTTTTAGTATTTTTTAGTATCAGTTTTAGTGTTAGCATTTTTAGTTTTAGTATTAATTTTAGTGTTACTATTTTTTAGTATTAGTTTTAGCGTTAGCATTTTTAGTTTTAGTATTACTTTTAGTATTTGCATTTTTTAGTTTTAGTATTAGTTTTAGTGTTAGTATTTTTTAGTATTAGTTTTAGTGTTAGCATTTTTAGTTCTAATATTAGTTTTAGTGTTAGCATTTTTTAGTTTTAGTATTAGTTTTAGTGTTAGCATTTTTAGTTTTAGTATTAGTTTTAGTGTTAGTATTTTTAGTATTAGTTTTAGTGTTAGCATGTTTAGTTTTAGTGTAAGCATTTTTTAGTGTCGCCGTAATGGTAGCATTCCTCATAAATCCCGCCCGGGGTTATGAAGAATGTCGCCCTTATGGATGTGCACAAAAGGAACCAAGAGGGAAACGATAGTGACTAGCAGATCAGATCCACTCTTGCCTAGTAAACTTGCGACTCGAACGGAACATAACGAATGTAGGATTCTAGATTATCCATGTCATGTGTGAAAACATTACAGATCTGCAATGTTTTCACACATGATATGGATAATCTAGGATGCTACATCTGTTATGTCCCGTTCGAGTCGCAACTTTACTCGACAAGACTCGATCTGATCTGCTAGTCTTACTCCTTACTAAAGTGTACTGTTGTGATGATTTTTTAGTGGAATATTATTTTTTCAAGAGAATTTATAACTTAGTAAAGTATTTTATCTTCCATTTGTATTAGTTGAGCTATGGACAACAGAGAGGGTGATGAACAGGTGTTCACGATAATAGAAGAAAGTACACTCCCCGGTGGACCCAATGACGGTGGAGGCGGCTCACAGTACCTGAATGAATTAGGTCAGGCAATGGAGGAAGAAGAGCAATTGCAAGGAACAGATGCAGAACCGGAGAAAACCAGTGATGAACAAGCCTTAATGAAGGCTGCATCGACATCGTCTGGCAAGAGGTCGAAACGAGGCCCGGCTCAAGATATGGGCTCGAAAGTGCATCTGCGAATCGAGCAAGTCTATCGATCCGGCGAACCTGCTTGGCCCATCAAGACAGCAACTAAGTTTACAAGACAATGTGGAGTTATTGTTAGGGACATGATCCCAATAAGTATTGAAGAATGGAATGCGCCAGCAAAGGACGAAGACGATCCTGACCGTCTGGCAGTTTATTTTGTTGCATACCGGGCCAAACAACTCATGTTCGACAAGTTGATGAACCATTTCAGTCTTCCATAATGTGATACCGTGAAGACACAAAAGAAAATGCGCGACGCAGTGATGCACTGGGCTCCGAAGAAGATGGACGAGGCTTTCAATGCTTACAAGAAAAGATTATGGAAGGAATATCAGAAGAAAAAAGAAGTCCAAAAATTTGAGGGGCCGATTGAGAAGCAGAAGGCACACTGGCCAGCATTTAAGGCATACAAGGAATCAGAAAAGGGGAAGAAGAGGTCAGCCAAGAATGCGGCAAATGCGGCGAGGAAGGTATATCAGGTGGCTACAGAGTTGCAGTGCCTAAGTTTGACAAACTCGAGGCAGAGCTGCGAGAGAAGGGGATCATTCCAGGTACTCAGGATTTTCCACGGAGGTCAAGGAATTGGTTGCTTGGGCATGGGGCGATGTTTGACGAAGAAGGGAACCTTATTATGACTGAAAAAATAAAGGTACCCATTGCGGCACTTGAGAAAGTGTTCAAAGAGGTTAAAGAGCGAGAGTTCAAGCCAGATCGAGAGAATGACGAGCTTACAAAGGCCCTCGGGAATCCAGAACATGGCGGCTAGACACGAGGCAAAGAACGATATCCGTGGTGCTTTGGCTTCAAGCCGGAAGATTGTCTCTTTCCATATAGAAGCCTAGAGAGAGGAAAGATAAATAAGGAGGCAGCAGTCGTAGAACGGATGAGTGTCTTGGAAGCTGCAGTGATGAAGCAGCAACAACAGATTAATGAGCTTACTGGCCGGCGCTCCCAGATGCAAGACACTACATTCGACGAAACAGGCCCATCTCAACGCCGGAGCAGCGTGGCTTCAACGGGGGTACTGGCTTCCGCTGCAGTTATGCTTGTTGATGCCCCTCCATAGACGGAGGCCTTGGATGCAATCAAGGAGAAGACAAGCTCTGCGCTATACGTGTCGGTCTCAAACATATCCATCAAGGTGGCGGACGGCTACGCTTTACCTTGTGTAGAGGGAGCGACCTCGCATGGCCGTCCGGTTACACCTGGCTATGCTCGTGTCAGCGTTGATGATGTTCAGCCGGATTGGAGGATAATGCGGCTTGACATCCCCGGAGGTGACGGGGTAGAGACACTTGAAGAGGCCGTCAATTCCATCATTTAATGTAAAAAGAGTGGTATAGTGTTTCCCCCTAGCAGTCTGACGCCACCACCGCCACCTACTTCTCCGAGACACAGTCCACCGCTAGCACAAACACCTACTTCTCCGAGACGTAGTCCACCGCCGCCACCACCGCCACCTTCTCCGATACGCAGTCCACCGCCGCCACCACCGCCACCTACTTCTCCGAGACGCAGCCTGGCTCGATCATCGCCAGCACACGTCAACGCCATGGACGTCAGCAGCCCGAGTCCGGCTCGATCTCCGATGCCTGAGCCTCCGCCGCCCACTAAGGCCCTGTTTGTTTGGGCTTCTACTTCTGCTTTTAGGCTATAAAAACGGAAGCCCAAACAAACAACGTCAAATTGAAAAGCGCTGCCCACAATCGCTGTCCAGAAATGCACTGTAAGATGCGAAGCAGCGGAAGCGAGGTGGGAGCAGCTTCCCGCAGCTTTTCAGCTCACGTACCGAAACGTTTTTTCTTAATACCCATGGAGCCCCTTCAAATTACGAGCTCACTGCCACCGTGAACGAGAGCGATCTATTTTCCATTGCATGCGTGAGCTGTACCGTGTACTTTCTTTTTTTGACAAGGTGTACTAGTGTACTTTTGCTTGCATGCGAGCAGACCAGTGTAGTTTCGTGGTGTGTACAGTATAGGTCAAAGCTATCAATGGTATGCAAATAATCAAAATAATCAAGCTGGACCCCATGCGCATGACGAAATTGTACGGGAATCGGACAGTAAGGATCCCAGGCAAAGCAGTTTCAATAATAAAAAAAAACTCTATCTCATATAAATATATTTTAATTCGAAATAAACTGTACACAAAATATGTGCGCCTCGACGAGTAGGTTCCATTTCCGTGATTGATTTCGAGTTTTGTTGATTGTATCTTTTGAATTTTGGACCGAGCTTCGCATTATTTTTTGAAGAATTTTGTCAAATTTGTCGTACTCAATCGCCCATTTGAAATTTTCATTATCGAATAGATCGATCTCGCAATTTTACACAACTTTTCGTATTGTAAACTTTTTTGTTTCGCATAATATGGAGAACTCTGGTAATATAACTACCGCGATAATCTCGACTTCTTTACCTAATAATAAAGGCATTAAGGCTTCCTTGGTTTGGTTTGGTACGTCATTAAAATTATCCTAAAATTACATACAAATTACCCACTCTGCCACCGGTAAGTTGTACCAGTTTCCCTACCTGTTTTGGTCCGTAGTGCACTCTACCTCGCGTTCTGCAACATCTCTACTGCTCCCCTTTATACTATATGGGAAAATTTGCTAGAGACTCCGCCGAAAACGGCAATCGACGGATGCCGTCGTCACCGCGCGCGCGTTGCAGCTGTGAGGTCACCTCCCATGTACTCCGTACGTCGTTGACGTCGTGCTGCTGCGGAGCACGGTCACATGCATCGGGTATTTTTCCTGGCCGCACCACACAGTTGCATCTCCCTCTACATCGAATCTGGATAATGCCGATATATGTCGTAATGGCCGCGGTGGCCGCGCAGATTGAAATTCTTATCTTATCCCGGCGACTCCTGTGAAGAGTTTTTAATTATCTTGATGTTGCTTTGCATGGCAATGTCCGTGTACGTCCATATTCATTGCATGGCACTGTAGTGCTAGGCTACTAGCTGGAGTTGCTGTTCGGCTCCTATCACGTACCAGTTCCAGCCCTCTAAAGTTCCAAGTCAAGAATCAGTCGGCAGGTTGTCGGTGACTTCGGCGGCATCGTCCTCAACAACTGGGACTACATCGCTATGCCCTTTGCCCTTCGGTAGCCCAAACGGCGAAAACACCATCTTCATTCGTGGCTGGTACAACTATACTACTACGCCATACTAATTGATTAATTACCACACTGTTCCGGACAGTTAATTTCACATCGGAACTCTTTCTTGTGTTAACTAGCTCTCAACTCGAAGAGACTCTCCCCCTGCATTATAAATAAACTAACCGCCACAACATCCATACAGAGTGCCAGATACAACACCAACCTGAAACAAGTAGCAAATGCTGGGGCAACAACACAACAATGGCCAAAAAGAAAGAAAGACAAATCTTTTGCCTCGTTTCAAAAAAAATAGAGGAGGCGGAGGGGGATGGTGTTGGGTAGACAGGGAATAGAGTCGCCGGGGGTGGGGGAAAGTGAAGCCTCAGGGTGGCACCGAGGAGGCGATGCGGCGCGCAGCAGCTAGGAGTCTGTCGATGTAGCCGTCTAGCCGCGCCTTCTCCCGCTGTTTACAGAGCGGGTACCACTGCTGCAACAGATCAAAACATTTGAACAGAGAGTTAGACGTACGTAGCTCTAAACTGGACGTGAATGTGTGGTAATGTGGTTTGAGCGGTGCTACACGTACGACGATTTTCGTACGATCTATGTGCGACAGTGTGTATCAGCCATCAACTATGTTCAGTGTTCGGCTAAGATGGCATCGTACAGAAGTCGTACACAGAAACGTCGTATCCAAAGCATTTGTGATGTGGTTTCTCTTGAGCCATAGGGGTATGAGCGGAAGATGATTGACTAAGGGGAAGGACCTTGCTTACAAAGTGCTGATAAACAAATGATCCATACCTATACTTTTTCAAATAGTCCTAGCAGGCCACATGTGTGCACACTGAATTTCAATGCTCTGCCAGTAGTATATTAACTGAAAGATATGTATATAGTTTTTTTATTGCTTAATTGCGACCGCTGCCGTTGAGAATTTTGCTAAAACATCCTTTAAAAACAAAGTGAAACCGTATGAATCAAGTGTTTCGGATGAGCCATTGTCATGACCTACCATCTCAACATCATGTATTGTTTCTAAATGTTTTCTATTAATTGGTTCGGAATGAGATAATCAGATCAAGTGTACACACCGTGTCGAACATTATGTCAAGTTTCTGAATTGATGAATTAACGGAGAAACAATTTCATCAGATGATGATTATCTCCCGTAGCAACGCATGGGCACGATGACTAGTATATGCCAAAAGCCATAAGCCATAAGCTAAAAGCTATAAGCCAAAAGCAAAAAAAGTAACTACCATATTTACAATTTTTTTATCACTAAAAAGTAAAATTGAGACAATCCAGCTTTTAAGCATGGCAACACTGTTTAAAGGGGTCAGAATTAGCCAATTCATTTCAAATCAGTATTTATACAACTTTTAGGCATTCAGGGGTATTTCAGACATTTCATCCTTCAAACCAACAGCAGCAGCCATCGACAGCACTCCTGCCAAACATCAAATCTCTGATTCTAACAACTGCTTCCTACAGCTGCTTTCTAACAGCTCAACAGCTACAGCTGCTTCTCAACAGCAGCAGCCCAAACAAACACACCCTAAGTCTCTAAGCGGAAGGCTATTGCCTCTAAGTCTTCCCCGAAGAAGAAACATCTTACGAAGAAGAAAGCCAAGAAGCTGCCAGAAAAGTTGTCTTACCATATGAATGACGAGGAGACCGACGACTGGGTGACTACGGACACAAAACGTCAAATGGCTTCGTGGGGAAACAGAAACTCGGAGCCGCCAAAGGAACCAATAGATCCGGCTGTAAAGAAGCACTTCAAGAATATGCTGGAGATGTCATCCTAAGTTAAGATGAATCTGCCATCTGACTATGATCGCAGATTAATGATGACTTATAACAAAGTCAAGAAGGCGGGGAGAACAATTCCCCAGCTCGGGAAGCAGCCAAAAAAAATTGCCCCCCCCCCCCCCGCTCAAGGCGTCGGACACTGTACAGACTCCCTACAATCAAGTTGATCGGGAAGCAGCTGAGAGGTTTGCCAGATATTGTGGTATAAGAGTTGACCAACTCCTAGGCCAATCCGACAACTTCGTAAAGGCTGAATTGGCATGGAAATATGAGTTAGGGAAGTCTCTCGTCAAACCTAACCAGCTCAACTCTTTGACAACATTCGAGCGCCAACTGCATACGTGGTATATCCAAACCGCAAAGCAGGGGCTAGACCAACTCATGCTGAAAATTAGAGAACATGATTACTTCCGCGATGACTCGATCTTTATTGATTTTGAAGATCTTTTTTTCTTCTATAAGCTAGACGCCCTCGACAAATCGATCATCGACACCTATTGTCTGTAAGTATCTACCTCAGCTAGTTCGATCATTGCTTCTTATATATATTATCCTCACTGCCCGATATATATTATGCAGGATGAAGATTCGGGAATGTAATGGAAACGGTGGCATTGGGTTTATTGACCCATATATCATCAATGTGTTTTAGTTGAATTCCCTGAAGAGACGGAGGATAACATAGTTATGTTTTTGAGGAAACAAATTCACTGTAGTGAAATACTATTTCCTTACAGACAAGAGTGAGTGTTACTGTCTTATGCATATTCCTTCACATTTCTATTTTGCTAAGTCGGTGTTAAGTGTAATTGATGAGTTATGCATGACCATGTATATAATCGCGTGTGCAATTATCACTGGATTCTTTTGAACATTCACGTTGACACCGGAATTGTTGATCTCACGGACTCTATGGATAAAGTCCAAGAGGAGTACAAGCCCATTATTTCAATGCTCACAAAGTAAGTTCAATCGTTGTCGCACTACACCGTCCCCTTTTGTTCAATCATTATCGTACGATGACCCATATATTATTTTTTTATTTCCCGGACAGGGCTTGGAAGCGGTTAAGGAAGCAACAACCCGGTTTAACGGAGTTGAATATGAGATTTGACACACTCATCGTAAGTAGTACTTGCTACATTCACGCATCTCTCAATTTCTTTGAGCATTATTTGACTCAATTATATTTCTCGTAAAGTTCCCTCAGCAGCCATAGGCAACAAATTTATGTGGCTTCTATGTCATGGAGAACATAAGGACCGCTTACAAGCACTTCAAGAGGAATTTGCGGGTTTTCTGCTGAAGGAGGTCATAGCTGAAAATGGAAAATTGCATTGTTAAGTATAAACAATGATCTGCATCTAATGATCTTAATGTGTATAACTCTATTCAGATGTAATGATCTAATTGAGATCAATGTAGTTATATTTTGATGATATCAATGCATGCAATGATTTTTATGATGATTACTATCGATGTGCAAAAAATATGTCATTTACAGCCTCACCGAAAAAACAGCACACAAATAACACCCCCCAAAACAGCCCCCAAAAAAACATGCCAAAGCTCTGCCGCGGCAAATGGGGGGGGGGGGGGTGCCTGCACGCTGCGCAGAGCACACGTGGGCACCCCTTTTACCCCGGTTGGTATCAACCACCGGGTCATTAGGGAGGGCTTTAGCCTGGGTTTGCGAAATTTGGTTGAGCAGCCGGTGCGTAAGCCCCCCCCCCAACCGGGGCAAAAGAGCTTCCCTCTACTAGTGTAGGTTCCCCCCATGGAAAAAAGTCTCTCATCTAAGCGAGTTCCCTGCTTTTGATGTTGAGAAAGAAGGTGTCACTATCAAGATCACTTTCTCGGATGGTAGGGGTCAAAGAATATGGTTACTTGGATGATCTGTGGGTCAATGTCAGAGGGATTCCCCCCAAAATGGTATGCCTGGAATACTTTTGCTCAAGTTGCTTCTATATTGGTTGTCCTTGTGGATATTGATTGGTACCTTCTCTTTAAGTCCATGTACTTTGTTGTAAGACTATTTGTCTCTGTTAAGGATAGGTCTAAGATTCCTCCTCAAATGGTTGTTAAAATGAACCAAGCTCTGTACCTGCTCCATATTGATGTGGAAACTTCTGTTGATGGCTCTTCTTCCCCTGGAGATGGCCCAAATGGTGACCTTACCAACCATGTTTATGATATGGAGGATGATCAGGCTCCTGTCTCTGGGTCAAACCCCACTCCACATGTCCCTCAACTTGTTGTTGTTTCCACATGCCAGAGAGCTAGTAAAGGAGTTATGGAGGAAGACTGCATGAGCTGCCCTGAGTTGATCACTGATACAGCCCTCAAGGGTCCCTACCTGACAAACTGGACTATGACAAGCTCGATGATGAGGTTTGGGAATGGGATGGTCCTTTTCCTAAACCACTGTAAGTGATTCTTGACCATGTTCCTGAACCTGCCGCACCTCGGTGTATTCTTCAACTGGAGAATTCTTCTATTGACATGGACCTTTACAAGGATCTCTTTGATGCTGGGATGGACACTGATGAGATTTCCCCTGCTGAAGAGCCTTGTACTAAACATCTTCATCCTGAGATGGTTACCCTCATCAGTGGCACCAAGAGGGATCTCCTTCCTTCTCTTGATGAGGTTTCTACTGCTGAGCCACCTCCTAACCAAACCAAGAAAATCAAATGGGGTCCTACTGTTGCCACCAGGAGGAGTCATAGGAATCATGGTGCAGTTAGCATTGTTGAGAAAGCTGGAAAATATAAGATGAAGCAAAATCTGGAGGTTCCTCCCACTTTTAAAGGTAACTCTTTTGATGTACTTGAACCCAAAACATCTTATATTATGGAAAAGAGGGAGTAGTTTTATTCATCATCTATAGACATTGGAACTTATTTTTCTTACTAAGACTCAAGAATATGCAGAATCTGCACATGGAAGAACAAGACTAAACAACAACAACAACAACTCCTCCATAACTACGTTAACGTGGATAGGTTGATGAGCTAGTTTGATGAGGCAACAGGATTATTAGAGACAAGATCATTAGAAAGTTCATCAAGGTATTGGAGGAAGGACATCCTACAACTGACAAAACAAAAGCAATCACAACGCTGACCCATCCACTAAAAAATGGTTTGCAAAAGAATAGCCACTTTGTTTGCTATGGTCATGTTCAAACCGGTAAGATAGTTTGAGGCACTAGATAAAAATTTAAATTACTAATACTCACTGTAGGATGCTTTGATCATACAAACTATATGCAACAATGTAAAAAAACCTACAGTAAATATGGCATAATGATCAAAATTATTTAACTCTAAAAAGAATGATTCGAGCAAAGTGTTGCTCATAAACGAATAATGTATGCGTTCTTTGATGTACTGTAAATTACTGAACATATAAGGCCATGGTGTCTTAATATATATTTCCTTTTGTGTAACATAAACGCACTGCGCCACAACTAATCATAAAAGAAGATTATCTTCGGAGACAAATTATCAAAAAACTGCAGCATCTGGCCTATTTATATGCAGCTTGTACCATGCACATAATAACAAAATAAAAATTTAACTTGATCTAGAGAAACAAAATAAGGCGAAATAACATCGATTGGAATTCTTTCAACCAACGACAACGTCAAATATTCCACAATACAAGCCACACCATTATCGACTTTTTGTGAGTTTGGTCAATTAGATTACCAAGGATTTTTTGATTTTGCAAAAGATAAAACTAAGTGACATCACCCGCAATAAGCTACTACCGATCTATAATAGTCCAACTGATAAGGTGATTTCTATAAATAATTTAGTAAGGCATAAGCATCGACATCGTATATCTAACTAAAGTGCTAATCAAGAGCAGAGAATCTTGTGGAAAGGAATGAGGAATCCACAACCTGAAGTATATTGACTGTATGACACTTAATCTCAGAGGATAATTCTGGTCAACGAATTTGAAGGAAGCACACGATTTGATTGACAGAGAACACACATGAAAGGAAGAAAACTATAGTTCACCATGGAGGTTAAGATCAAACTTTATAACATGAAAATCTAGCTCGATTAGCAAAATGGGAAAATTCGAAAGAGTAAAACCCAATGATACTTTTCCAACTTGGGTGATCTTGACCAAGATGGTATCTATGTACATGTAGTGTGCAAGTCGATGACATAACATTCACAGAAGGACCACTTCATAAATCTTACATCCTTCAGAGTGGTATAACAGAAACATAGTTGGTCCAAGCTAACAATATAGGATACAATTACATACATTAGAAAATCTCGAGAACACTTTTTGCTATATCAAAAAATGTCTCATGCAAATAAAATAACAGAAGATGCAAATCGTAATTCTAAGCTAGAGAATAACTCTATCTCTAAACTTATCCACTACAGTTGTGGTCATAGTTCTAATCTATAGCTTATGAGTATCTATGTATAGGAATGGAATCCTCCTACAACTTGATAACTTCTCCTTCACTGGCATGGTTGACGTCGTTGCTTCATCAGCTAAAAAGCATGTGACTCCTTCTAGCTTCATTAGGTAGATTTGGCTTCACATTCAAGACCTCCTCGTCAACGTCTTGATGGATACTAACATCTCCCTCCTTGATGACTCCAAAGTCTTAGCAGGGGGTTCAAAAGGGAGGGAATGGGTACAACGTACTCAACAAGTTTGGGTAAATATGGATAATATGCTCTATATACTTCCATGACCATACGCCTGGGGAAATTATGCAAGTTTTGGAAAACATTTCTTCAAAGGTCAAGTTTTAGTTTCTAAAAACTATGACCGTAAATATTCACATCTGCTAGAACTTCATGGAGTTCCTTTCCTACAGCATTTGCAGGTCCTTCCCGGAACAGGGAGTAACATGTCACAATTTTTTACACTCTGCAGAGGCGCGTTACCTTACCCATAGGAGATCAAGACCATGTTGCACAACCAGGTGATACGTCATAAACGTATCCATAATTTCTGATGTTCCGTATTGTTTTCATGTTATTTGCTACATGTTTGCTATACACTTTATGCCATTTTTATCGATTTTCTGGGACTAACCTATTGACAAGATACCACAGAGCAGTTCATGTTTTCAGTTGTTTTTGGTTTCAGAAAATTTGTTCAGGAAATATTCTCGAAATAGGAAAATTCAAAACCAGAAGTCTTAGGAAGTTGTCGCGCACACGGAGACCGGAGGAGACCCGGAGGGGGGCCACGGGGGCCCCACACCATAGGGCGGCGCGCCCTCCTTGCCACGCTAGGGGTGGTGTGGCCCCCCTGGCCGCCCAATACCATTGACCTTTCGCCTATATAATCCTCTGGGATAGTAAACCCTAAAAAGATCCCACTTTTCCATGAAAAACACCCGAGGCCGCTGATAACCCACAAGTATACGGGATATTAACAGTCTTCGAGGGGATTAAAACCCAAATTTATTTATTCGACACAAGGGGAGCCAAAGAATATTTGTGAGCCTTAACAAGTGAGTTGTCAATTCACCTGCACGTGAAAGTGGACTTGTTCGCAGTGGTTTATCAGTAGTAATAGTTTTATGGTAGCAGAAGTAGTGAAATAATAGCAGAAGTGAAATGAAAACATCAGAAGTAGTGTTTGAAGTAAACAACGGGATTAAATACTGTAGGCATAAGGATAGATGAACGGGCGTTGCATGGATAAGATAGTTCATATAATAATCAAGACATGGGCATTGCAGATAAATAAGATAAAGCATCCAAGCACTAAGTACCGGAAAGGCATGTGTTCCGTAAATAGTCGTACGTGCTCGCAATGAGAACTTGCACAACATCTTTTGTCCTACCGGCCCGTTTTCAGCGGGGCCTCAAGGGAACTACTGGTAATTAAGGTGTTCCTTTTAATAGAACACCGGAGAAAAGCATTAACACTCCGTGAACATATGTGATCCTCAAATCACAGCCATCCCCTCTGGTTGTCCCAATTTCTGTCACTCCGGGGCCTCGGGTTCCGGACAACGATATGTGTAAACAACTTGCAGGTATGATCAAGAAACAGTAATTGTCATCGTGATTCAATAACATGTTCAGATCTGAGATCATGGCACTCGGGCCCAAAGTGACAAGCGTTAAGCATAACAAGTTGCAACAATGTCAATAGCACTATTAGAGGATACTAGTCACTATGCCATAACAATCATGACATTATTACATGAACAATCTCATCCAATACCTACCATCCCCTTCATCCTACAGCGGGGAGAATTACTCACACATGGATGGTGGGAACATGGATGGTCGATGGAGAGGCGTTCGTGATGACGATGGTCTCCTCCAATTCCCCGTTCCGGCAGGGTTCGTGATGGCGACGGAGTTACAGACTTCTTTCTGGAAAACGATCGAACCCCCTCGGATTTTTAGGTTTCGGGGCATATATAGTCGAAAGGGGGTCCGAGGGGGTGCCCGAGGTGGGCTCACCATGCCCAGGCGCTGGCCCACCTTGGCCGCACCTAGGGGTGGTGAGGGCACCCCCTTGCTCCTCTTCGACTCATCTTCTGGCTCCGGGAGTCTTCGGGTAAAATATGGACTTTCCCTTCGTTTCCAGGTATTTTCCGAATAGTTGATTTTCTGCGTAAAAACGAGGCACCAAAGTAATTTTGCTAAAAACAGCGCTAGTCTGTGGTAGTTGCATTCGAAACACACAAGTTTAGAGGGGAAAAATCAGCAAAGTGTTCATAAAAGTAGATACGTTTTTGATGTATCAACTCCTGTCAAGCTTAGCTTATTGCTTGTCCTCAAGCAATCCAGTTAACAACTGAGTGCAATAAAAGAACTTTTACGAACACATTTTCTTCATATGATGTAAATATACTCACTATATGATCAGATACTTAATTATGCTCATGATAAGATACATGCAAGATACTGTCACTTAATTGCTATGCAAACCATGAAGAGATAACAACATATTAATAATAAACAACATGAAGCATAACTATTTGCAAGATTGTAATATTCATAATAGGATCTGATAAAGTGGTATCTCGCTTGCCCTTATGTGTGGGGCAAAACATAAATGCCAGGGAACCTGTGAAGTTCAAGGGAAGACTAGAAGTAAAGATATCAAAAGATGCAAGTATCAAGATTATATCACACTAAGAAGGTGCTCAAACACATCACACCAAGAATGACAATTATGCCCTCAAGAAAGTGCTCAAATAATATGGTGGAGACTCTTCCTATAAGTAAAGGATTGGCCCTTTGCAGAGGGAAGCATGGATTCACATGCGCTAGAGCTTTTCATTTTTTATGAAACAGAAGTAAAACAATTTTGAGAGGTGGTTGTTGATGTCAACAAATGGCAATAGAGTGCTTATTATTTTCCATGCTAAACAAGTGAGAGCGGTTCCGAATTAGGAAATTATATCATGCACATATATATAGCTTGACACTCCCCCAACCTTTGCTTTCACAAACCATGGCTTTTGAGAGGTGGTTGTTGATGTCAACAAATGGCAATAGAGTGCTTATTATTTTCCATGCTAAACAAGTGAGAGCGGTTCCGAATTAGGAAATTATATCATGCACATATATATAGCTTGACACTCCCCCAACCTTTGCTTTCACAAGCCATGCTAACCGAATCCTCGGGTGCCTGCCAACTTTCACATACCATGGGGGAGTGCCTATTTTTCATTATTTTTGTGTTATAGTGGTCTAATCAGATCTTTGTAATATTAATGACGAGAATATGAAGCATGCAAGTCAGGTGGGTACTTAACTTAGCATGGAAGATAACAAACACATTACTACTTCCTCATGAGCTAAAACAGTGTCACAAAACGAGAAGTATTTTGAAGGTTTTAAAGGTAGCACATGCAAATTTACTTGGAATGGAAGGAAATACCATGCATATGAATTTATAGTGGACTTTGTGGAATAACTTGGTTTTTAGGGATTTGGAGGCACGAGTAGAGCTCATACTCAGTGCAAGTGAAGGATAGAAATAGACTGGGAAGCGACAATCAAGAGACCAATAATTACCATAATCATGTTTGCGACAAAGTAAAATTAACTGAGGCATAAAATTGATACTAGAACTCCGAGGCAAAATAAATCATCGAGGCTTATTGACTTTTTGTTTTCAGTCTTAGCATGTGTGAGCATGTGCCATTCGATTCAAATGAAACAGTCAGAGGAGGCTACCACAATGTCACACCCTTCTACGAATAGAACAACGCGAACAAATATTTATACGATAGGTCATTTACTTATTAATAAATTGGAAAAAAAACATGAGAGAGCATGAACTATTAAGCAGTTATTAAATCACATATATCTTATTCGAACAAACTAAGCATGCTCACATGGATGGGTATATGTACAAAAATGAAAACAAATAGAGTTCGTACCAGCCTCTCACCACAACTTGAATTGTTGTAAATCGTCATTATTGCTCTTCACTTGTGGTTTGGATAATATATAATGAAAACCAAGCTCCAATGGAGTCACGGACGACTGTTGAACTCTGCAGCAAACTTTACAAAACAAAAGAAGAACAACAAATATTTTTGGGCTTTTCAATTAAAGCACGAGCAAAAGAGAACAAGAAAACAAAGCAAAATCCTTTTGGTCTTTTTTTGAAACGAAACAAAAACAAAAGAATGCAAGAAAACAAAATATTTTTGGGTTTTTGAATATTGAACTGCAACTAAAGGATAAAGCAAACCAACTAAAGAAACAAATAGAGAGAAACAAATTTTTTTTTTTTTGGTCTTTTTGTGTTTTGGAACGGAAGAACAAAACAATAAAAACAAAACAAAATAAAAGAAACGAAAACAAGCGAAAGAAACAAAACCAAGCTAAGTAAACAAAAAGAAGCGAAATAAATGAAAACAAGTGAAAAGAACTGAAAACAAGCGAAAGAAACGAAAAGAAGCGAAAGAAATGAAAACAAGTGAAAGAAAAACATGGATATACAAAGAACCGACAGAAACATGATATGCAAATGAGTGTGATGTCGGCATACCTCCCCCGAAGCTTACACTTTTGGCCTAAGGGGAGATCAATCCCAAGAGGGCCATGAAGTGGCGCCTCCAAAGTGTGATGATGAGGGGCCTCCTCCCTAGTACGAGCTCGATGCGCCTAGATCATGTGCGGTGTAGTTCTCATGGGGCGCCTCGTCGCCCTCCTGCTCCTCGGGGTCGTGCTGCTCGTGGAAACCAAGTAACTGCAGCTGCTCGTCCAACACCTCCTTGGTGTGAGACCATAATCCCCTGTCAATACTGAACAAGCCAAGTTGTGGCATGGGGATTGCCCTCTCATCCCCGTCAGCGAAAAACATCCTATAAATTAATTTTCCCTGGCGGGAATCAGAAGTAACAAAATGATGCAGTTTCATGGCAGCAAGGTCAAGCCTCTGTACGATTAATATCACATCAATAGGACTAACAACAAGACCTAAATCAGCTACAATACGTGAAGCAATAATGCCTTCATAAATAGGTCTTCTGGCCGCTAAACGACATGCAATAATAACACCAAGATGATAATTAGTAACACTAGTAAGAGCAGCAGCTAGGAAAGCTAGATGGTAGTGAGAAATGTTGCTAGTATTTTCTCTTCCTAGAACACTAGTAGCAAGATAATAGGCAAAATAACGAATAGATGGGAGTTGTATGTTTCTTATCTTGCCCCACTGAGCTAGGCGGTCATCGTCGTTGCTTATTGCCCGGTAAAGTTCCAGCAAATCTCTAGGGAGATCTGAAATCTTCTTTGTTGTCCTAGACGAAGTAACACCTAATATCCTGCAAAATTCTGTCAGTGGCAAAGTATATCCCTTATCATAAATCTTAAACGAAACAGTTGGCACATAGAAACGATTTTGGAGCTCAAAACTTTCAACGAAAGTCTTTGTGAGGATAGCGTATTGAGCATTCTCCTCCTGCATATAAGTAGTTAAACCAACATTGTTAACAAGAAACTTGAAATAAATTAGAATCCCCGCTTCCTATAAAAATTCATAGCATGGAAAAGTGGATGGAGCATCTCCATCACCCCTATCCCCAATATCGGAGGCAAGAAGATTTTCGTTATATGATGGTCTTTCTCTCGCAGCTGATCTTGAGGGCCTAGATGCCCTTGGTGCATCACTTACAAACATCTCTCCAAAGGTATGGTTCTTCATCCTCCTATTCTGAAAATTTTAACAAATATCACAACAAAATTATTTGGAGCAACTATATGATAGCAACTACTATAGGACTTGTATGAGTACTAAAAATGCATCAATACTAACTTAATCAAGCATCAAACAAGCATGCAAGCTCACATAATCTGTCATCTACGGCAGCAAAATACGCAAGAAAAACTCCACTAAAAAAAATTCTATTTGGATCATCAGAGGAGTCACATACCGGAGAACAACTGCCCCAAATCTCAGCAGAAAATATGAGCTGAGCAAAGAGATCAAAAAGCGCGAGAAAGAACAGCAATAACTCGGGTTTGGATGAACTGGGTGAGTTTCTACGGGTAACAGGAAGGTGTGGTAGGTGGGAGAGCAAGGGGGGTTCACCATAAGCAGGCGCGCCCTAGGGGCAGGACGCGCCTGGCCATGGTGATCTGGCCTAGGTGCCCCCTGGGGTCACCCTAGGTGGCTTTGTGCCCCTTTTTACGCAAAAACTTTGAATATAAACTTTTCGGGATTTTTCGAGAAACTTTATGTTTCGGACTTTTCCAGAATTTTAATTAATAATAATATCGCTAGAAAACGAAGATGGAATGATGGAAAACGTCAGCAAAACCAAACCTACATCAATTCTAAGACACTCTACTAAACATATACCCTCTGAAAACGGAGGAAAACATATGAAAACCGTGATTAAGGATAGCGAAAACATGGGTAGACGATGGAAAACGAGCGAAAACGAGGTGAAAACGTGCGTGGGCATGAGTGAATATGGTGAAAACAATATGAAAACATGACATAATTTATGGAAGCACTGCTAAAACGAGCATATGAATAAGAAAATGTAACGAACACATAGTGATAACATTGTTTCCTCTATTTAAAATCACTTTGTTAACAAGGTTGATCAAGTCTTGCTACCAAAAAAAATTTATATGAAATAAAACTTTGTTTCTCACTAAATATTTATGTTACCTCAACCTTGATTGATATAGTCCCAACCATGACGGTCTCATATTCTTTGGATGGCTTTGGAATAGGACAATAAAATTCTCCAATGTTGATGGTCTCAATATTTTCAATTGAATTTAGACCATATTTCTTATCAATTTTCTTGGGAAAATAAACAGTGTGCTCTTTATCAGTAACATTAGAAGTAACTTTTCCTTGATTGCAATCAATAACAGCCCCTGCAGTATTAAGAAAAGGTCTCCCAATAATAATAGACATATTATCATCTTCAGGCATTTCCAACACAACAAAGTTAGTTAATATAAGACAATTTTTAGCAACTTGAACAAGAACATCCTCACATATACCCACAGGAATAGCAGTGGATTTATCAGCCATTTGCAAAGATATATCTGTTGGTATCAATTTTTCTAGGAGGAATCTTTTATAGAAACTAAAAGGCATGACACTAACTCCAGCTCCCAAATCACACAAAAGCAGTTCTAACATAATTATTTTTAATAGACCAGGGAATAGTTGGTATACCAGGATCGCCAAGCTTATAAGATGGTCTAGACAAAGTAACAAGATCTAGATGAAGAGTTAGTTCAAGATTTTATTCTCCTTCCATATACTTCTAATTTTATTTCCATAATATATGTACCTATTTGATAATGATGGATTTTACCTAGCTTCCAGTTCAGTTCCTCTTATAAAGGTTATTACTTGTTGTTATTCCATTAGTTGTATCCAAAGATACTTAATGTTAGATTTGGATAGAAATGTGGATTTCTTGTGGAATGATGACTTAAGATAATAAGTTGATCAAATGACCCCTTAATGTATTGAGATCTCATAGGCTCATTTGTGTATGGTGAATGAGATAATGAGCATATGAATGTTATTCGATTTTTATGATGTAAGTCATAGTCGTTAGTTGATTTCTCAGAGTGTCGTGTTATTACTTTATATTCTTTAATTTATTATTTTGAGCTATATACATATTCCATAAAAGATTATAAGATGATTTGTCTCTTCAATATCATCTTGTGACTTTAGTTTTATGTCCTATTCCGTTTGCATTCTCTTTAAAAGATGTATCAAGTGGAGATTGGACAATGTACTGGATTCCACTTGAAATGTCCTGATAAGATGGGTAACTTAATTTGTGGAGATAGGATTTCATGTACGATCAAAATATATGTGGCCGATTTAGTTTCTATTTGAACAATCTATTTGTCCTATAAATGAATTGTGCTCAAAATGTAAAGAATACATATATGTCATTCCAAATTTTTAAATGACTCGACAAACGATTCAACTTTACTAACTAGTTGTTTGAATGATCATATCAGAGTTTGACACACCCTCATTGATGACCTAGCTCTAACGCATGAATCAAAGAGAAACCTCAATCACTTTGCATTGCTTAACTTATTGCGCAAAAATTACTCGCATTTTTAGATGCATGCTATGCAAATGCACATATTATACTTAACCTATTTATACTCTCTGGACTATGGATCGTTACAATACAGGCGCACATGGTGAATTAGCTGCAAAAATGAAAAGCACCTGGGAACGAGCCCGGTGGAGATCTTTCTCTAGTTGAGCAAGCTTCAACTTTCCACTCTCAAGCTACTAAATGTAAGCCTACAAATGATAGAAAATACAGATAAAGATGTCAACAAATTGCCAAATTCATTACTGAAAACAACGATTAAGTTCAGATTGCTAATACGTACACACAGTGAAATTACAATACATGATCTACATTCTTTTGCAGTCGCTCTCATTTTGTGCTAGCCTCCTTGTTGTGTGCTGACCACCAAGGGAGAATAAGAACTCTAAGGTTTCAGGTCCAACAGCTGACTAAAATGCAAGGACTAGTTTCCGTCTGTAACGCCCGGGGTTTCCCCTATAGCATCGCTTGTTGTTTTCTTTGCATAACATCGCATCATGCATCCTCGTGAATTTTAAAACTTGCTAAAAGTGTTGCAATTCAACAACCTTGTTTTCTGGAATTAAATTGCATCAAAACTAATTTTTTTAAGTGCCCAAAAACACAACTGAAAGGAATAACAACACACAGGAATTTTTTTTTGTTTTGGGGAGGTGGCAGCCGGACCTGGCCAGCCCATCAATAGGCCCAGCCAGCCCCCCACCGAACTCCCTCCCCAAACCCTAAATCTTTTCTCTCCCTCTCATTTTGCCCCCCGCCGTTTCTTCTAATTGCATCTAAGTCCCTCCACCTCTCCAACAGGAACCGCACGCACGGGAGGGGATCGACCCAACTCCCGCACGCACGACCCTCGTCTCCCTCCTCCCGTCGCCCTCTCCCCTCGTCCCCTTCCTCCCGTGCGCCACCTCTCCTGGCTCTCCCTCTCCGCCTCTCTTCCCTCAAGCTCCACCGCCCCCTCCATCTTCGTTGCTCGCGCCGCCGCCAAGGAGAAGGCCCGCGGCCGTCCTCTTCTCCTCTCGTCCACACTGGAGCCTCCATGGCCGAGCTTCTCCCCAACGCTGTCTCTACCTCGAGCAGCCCCTCTACGTCCCCGTGTTGTGCTCTCCCAAGGGCTTTCGTCGTTGTCAACCTCACCTCCGCCCCGCGTCCGAGGTCCTCGCCCATCCATGGACACTACCATGCTCAGACCGGCGGCCGCTCCCTAGCTCCGACCAGCGTCGAGCTCCCCCCTCGTCCTCGACCTCATGCCGCAGTCGTCCGCAACCTCGAGGCTCCCTGCGCCCCGATCGACATGTCTATCCAAAGCCGCACACATGTGCTGGTCACGGCCTCCGTCCTTGACCTGCACGCCACCTCCACGTTGACGCCCTCTAGGTGTTTACTGTATGGCCTGCCTGGTGTGCAGTGCCTCTCTGTCCATGCCAGGACCCGTTGACGTTGTCTTTTCACACGTGAACCTCGGCCATGACAACTTCTCCGTGACAGTGGCGTTGCCAAGGTCCTCCCCGACCCGTACCTCGACGACAAGGCCTTCATCGAAAAGTTCCACAACGACAGGGTGGACATCTTCCATTGCCGTGTCCGTTTCGTCGTTGCTTGTTTGTGTTGGCCGCCGTCGTGCTTTGCCGCCTCCATTCGTGTTCGCGACCGTGCCAAGTTTATCGTTGTGGTGGATTCGCCAAGCCCGCCAAGATGACCATGTGTTGTGACTACCTCTACTTCAGAACCTGAGAACAACTACTTCCTCGACGACACGAGAACGTCTACTTCCACTACCCCTCGACATTGAAGGTTATGTTGCATTCGCCCACGACTACTACGACTACATCGACTTCGTACGTTGAACGACTACTTCGACGACGATGATCGTGTGGTTTGAGAATGGCTACTTCCCCTACGTCGACTACTTCCACTACAACGTCTACTTCCTCCACGTTCCGAAGTTTCCGGCGTTAACCTCGAAGATCATCTCTCCAACGTGCGAACCCAAAACCCCAACCCTATAACCTATATGCCTATTTTCTAAATGTCATCTATTTTGTTCATATTAAATCATTCATCATGACACATTGCATTGTGTGGTTTGTGGGTATTTAGCAATCACCTAACAATTAAATATGGAATTTGTTGGGATGCTATATATAGTAGCTCGGTTCCATTTAAAATTGCATACCTCATCTTTATATAATCTCTCCATGTTAAACAACATTTAATCTTGATGGGTATATAAATAACTCGAACCTCCTAAATTAGATGTTGGGCTTCCGGCTCAATTTAAATTGATTTAATTGCATAAATCATAACTAATTCATTTTAACTCCAAATTTGAAAAGTAAAATATGTTTTCCAATCAAAATTCTCTAAACTTTGCAAATATCAACTTTGTTTTCTATTTTGAATAAATTAAATTGCTGAAAACAACTATTTCTTAATTAATGCATTTAAAATTGTCAATTTAATAACTTGCTCATCTAAAATTCAAATTCAACAAATGAAATATGAATTCCATCTAAAATTGTGTGTTCTTTCCAAATATAAATTTTGTTATCTATTTTGAGCAATTAAAATTGGTGAAAACAACAAATGTTTGTTTAAATCATTTAAGAAGCCAATTTTCATAACTTAATAAATAAAATTCCAAACTTGGTAAACAACATATCAAATTGAAGCTATTATTGTTTTCTTATTGTTTTCATCATCCATGAATCATTCTAATCAACTTTCACATGATGGTTATTTGTAGATCATTTAATTCCACATTAATTCATGGGCTTTTCCATATGCAATCCAAATTGCATATGGGCCCATTTAAATATGTTTACCATGCGAACTAGTTTATCTTTGATGCATCCTTAAACTTGTCATGCATCCATATCTCGATCATGCTGGATCTTTTGCCGAAGTAGTAATTGTTGCATCCGGTGTTTGTCTAGTTCGTTGCTTCTTCGCGGATAGGACGTTGAGATGATGTGAGCAACGACAAGTTCTTCGGATGTACCTCTACTTGCTGGATCTCAGGCAAGTATACTCACTTGCTACCCGTGTTGCTTTTCCTCACTTGTTACCGATTCTTTCCGTTGTCTTTATTCTAGCCTTATGATTCGATGCTTGTGTCTCGATCCTATCATATGTTTACCTTGCAGCCATGATATAGCCTTTCCTTCCACTTCCTATTAACTGTTGCTTGTTTACCTTGTTGGCCCCCCGTGTCGTAGTTGCATGCTTAGTGTTGTTTGCGCTCGAGTCTTGTTGTCCTTTGCTCTATCACCTGTTTAGTTTGATAGTTGGGTTTCAATTCAATCAAAAACATATTAATGTTTGGGGTAATAATAATTTGATGATAAGGCACCGGCAGGAGGCCCGGCGTGGTTTTGAGGACTGCTAGTGTCGACCCTAATGAGGAAAAGGGTCTTGTCTACTGATCCATGATGAGCGCGCTAACCGCATGTGGGAAGCGAGTATGGGCGCCCCCCTCAACTTGATTCGATTCGCATCTCGTCCAAATCGCCTCATTTAGTTCGGGTTTTCCATTTGCCGCATGCATATGCAGGTGCGAACCCTTGGCGCCAGGGTGGAACTTTTGTAGTCGGCATTTAGGGAGACACGTTCTTAGAGTGCTATGAGGGTCCCCTTTTCTTCGTGGGGCTTGATTAGTCGTGCGCTCAACTGCACGGGGTTCTTTGGGCTTGATGCGAAGAAGAGTTGGGTTGTGTTGAGTACCTCGCTTGGTGGGTTGATCCCCCGTCTGGCGGGATATTCTTACGTGTACGGCCAAATTGGTGCATCCCTGCAGGGTTAAATCTTCTCGAGAAGCCGTGTTGTCCGCGGTTATGGATGACTTGGTGAAAGTGCTGGCTAACAAGTACTCAGACAACTTACACCTAACGATAATAACTTGACTAGTAATATAGATTACCTCCACCATAAGAATGATGTCACCCTAATCAACAGTGTGAGTTTCCTTGGGTTGCTTCCTTAGTAGGGGGTAACATTGGATGGGTATTGTTTGGTGAGTAGCTATAGTTGGTTTTGTCGCGCCATCTTATCCCTTTCTTTTAGCCGGATGTTGTAGCGCGTCTCTTTAGTTAGTTAGTGCAGCCCGCTGCCGCTTCTTTGCAATAATCCCTTCCTTTCCGTTGTACCCAAAGTATTTGCATCCTGTGATGATTGGTTACGCTGGTATCTTGTGAGTATGACTTGCCAGTACTTAACCGTACTGACCCATGAATCCATTTCGTGGCTGCATATTCAACATTGCAGTCAACAGGTTTGAAGTCTGACGACGTTAGCTTGGGAATCCCTCCGGCTTGGCCTGGGCAGGGATTGGACGCCATAGGTTATCTTCAGGACTCTTAGTCCAATTTGTATCTTGTCCGTAGTCGGACACTATGTTGTTTCTTCCGCTGTTATTTGGATCTTTGTATTGTATCAGTTGTATCCTTGACTTGTTTGAGTCCTCTTGTATATATCTCTTCTGTTGTTGTTGTGGATTATTCGTGAACTGTTGTAATGTTATCACAAGTGGCAACCTGGAATCGGTTATTATGCGGATTTGGCGGAAATGCTGAAATCTGCATAGTGCCCGATCTCGGGGCGTCACACCGTCTTATAAAATTTATCCTAGATAGTATCAGCTGCTACATGACATGTATTTTTGTCGCACCCTGACTTCTAAAGGATACTCGCCGTTCCGTTGAACAGTAGTAGATTGGATTACGGGGCTTACCGGCACCCGCGTCCTCTTACGAGTAGGCCAACACACGTATTTGTGACAACCAACCCCTATCTGTTCAGCGTCGACGTAAACCATCCCATAGAAATCAGGACACTACCATTGACGTACTTCATACCATACACACATGGTACGTCAACGGTTTGTAACAGAATGATAGCACAACATATCTCTAAGACACAAAAGATTGAAATAAGTTGCAAATAGCTCTCACTAGAGCAGAGATAGCAAATTCAATCATCCAGAGGACACATGTCCCAACATAACATCATTACATCTCAGCGGAAGCATTCAAAGGGTCTGAGTACAGACAAATCCAAATAGGCTTAAGAAGCCGGAAACTGAAATAAAGACGGAGCCCATCCACGATGTCTCGGATCCTGCCCGGGTCCGCTAACTACTCGTCAGCAGCCTCGTCAAACTCCACGTAGTAGCCGTCACCTGGATCCTCGTAAGCGTAGTCTGCGGAAGCCACAGCCCCAAAGGGGTCAGTACATAGACGTACTGGCAAGCAAGACTCACAGTTCACCAAAGTGTAGCCCGTCAACACCAAGCACAGATGCCTTGGGTTCAACGGAAGGGAGAGGATATAAAAGATGCTGCAACTGGCTGCGCTAACCAACTACAGAGATTCTACCACTTCCGACTAACAGAAAGGAGATAAGATCGAGTATTGTAACCAACTGAAAGATAACTTCAAACAAACCCATCCTAGATCTCGCCCCTTATCCAAAGAAGCAATCCAAGGATAACTCACACAGTTGGATTAAAGATGAATCCAGTTATTGTGTCAATAATCCTATTACTAGTCAAGTTGGTAATCATTGGGTGTGAGATTGCGAATCATTAGGTTTAAGTTGTCCTGAGTACTTGTTAGCCAGTACTTTCACCAAGTTAACCATAACCGCGGAAAACACGGCTTCTCGAGAAGATTATCCCTGCAGGGTTGCACCAATTTGGCCGTACACGTATGAATAACCCGCCAGATGGGATGCCTCCCACCAAGCGGGGCACTCAACACAACTCAACTCTTCTTCGCATCAAGCCCAAAGCACCTTGGGCGCACGGCTAATCAAGCCCCGAAGAAAAGGGACCCTCATAGCACTCTAACACCGTGTCCCCCTATATGCCGACTACAAAAGTTCCACCCTGCGCTGGGCTCGCAAAAACATGCATGCGGCAAATGGAAAACACGAACTAAATGAGATGATTTGGACGAGATGCGAATCGAATCAAATTGAGGGGGGGGGCATACTCGCTTCCCACATGCGGGTAGTGCGCTCATCATGGATCAGTAGACAAGACCCTTTTCCTATTAGGGTCGACACTAGCAGGCCTCAAAACCACACAGGGCCTCCTGCCGGTGCCTTATCATCAAATTATTATTAACAATAACATTAGCATGATTGATTGATTAAACATCGAGCCCCCAGAACATAATGAAAAAGTAGTAACTGAAAGTAACGGGTAACAGACTCGAGCAAAACAACCTAAGCATGCTAGTAAGACACTGGCTCAATCAATGGGGTTGTAGGAGTGGTGGTGAGGCAATATCAGGGTTAAGGGATTCATGTGATAGGTTCGTACCAGAAACAACTACTACTAAGGCTAGCAGAAATAGACAATGGAAAGTATCGGTAACCAAGGTTGAAAGGAACACAGTGGTTCATGTGAGTGATAACTTGCCTGCAAACTCAGCAGCCGGGTACTGAGCTAGATCCTCAGAAGGGGTGCTGTAAATATCGTCTGTCTCATCGTCGTCGTCTATTCGAGAAGAAGCAAACAAACAAGACAGAAATATAAACAATCAATACCATGGCATAGTGCACAATCATGGGATGATGCATGTCAATTTAATGGTTGCATCAAGATAAACTAGTTGACAAAGTGACACAATTTAAATGGACCCCTATGCAATTGGATTGCATATGGAAAAGGTCCATGAATTAAGTGGAAACAAATGATCCATATTTGATTAACATGTGAAAGTTTGCTTAGCATGATGCATACATGATGAAAACAACAAAGTAACAACAAAAGATGCAAGTGGAAAAGGAATTTAACAAGTTTGGAATTTTTTTGGTTACTTAAAGATGTCACACAAGTATTTGTTGTTTTCATCAACTTAAAATGCTCAAAACAAATAACAAAATTCATATTTGAAAAGAATACCAAATTTTAGTTGACTTACATGTTTCAAATTTTGAAATAGGAGTTAGGATGAAATTATTATGACTTAAACAATATTAAACAAGTTTTAAATGAATTTAAAACAAGCATGAATTTTATTTGTTCAAAACATAAATTCAAATCCATATTTGAAAAGTTCATACTTTTCTAGTTTGAAAACATATTTTGCATGTTCAAAAATAATTTATTTTGAGCACGTTATGATTTTAGCAAAATTTAAATGAATTAAACAAGGATTAAATTATTTAGGCAATTTAAATTATTCAAACCATGAAACAAAATTTATATTTGAAAAGGTTATTTGAAATAGCATGGAAAACATATTTTATTTGCATTTATTGGATTAAGAATGAATTAGTTATGAATTTTTGCAAATTGCAATTGAATTATTTGAATTCAAATTTGAATTGCATTCTGAAAATTCAAAACAGGAAACAAATGGTACCAAGAGGTAGACAATTAAATTTAGATTAGTGTGCATATTTTATTTTCAGTTATTGGAGTTATAAAACTAAAGTTATGGCCAAAATACTTTCAGGGACCAATCTGCTAAAATAAAGGACTAGTTTTTGATTACAGAATATGTTTAAAACTTTTTATACGCACAGTTATCCTACCCAGACACTGCCAGGGGGGCCCAGGGGACCGTGCGCTTGCGTGGCTACCAGGGAGGCTGACATGCGGGCCCTGCCCGTCAGCCGTGCTGGAAAAAAAGGGTTTGGGATTTATCCCGCGAGAAGCAGGACTCGAACTCGTGGCCTCTCGCTAGCGTGCGCGCTTACTGAACCAGTTCAGCTGCTCGCGTTTGTTTGTCAGATACAGAGTGGCAGTGAGGATGAGTTTCAGATCTGCACTTGATTGAACTCAACTGTCGCGCGCCACGACTGAACTTCGTCAGAGATCAAGCTCGCCGGCGGGGAAACAACGTGTCCGTGCTCGATCTGGTGGTGTAGGACTGGTGCAGGGGTGATGGATGCGTGCACAGATGCGAGTGCAGATGCCAAAGAGAGGGGAGGAGAAGACGGTGCGCTCACTGTGGTTCGTCGCGGATGCAGATGGTCGAGGTAGCGCGGCCGGCGACGATGTCGTTGATGGCGGCGACGAAACCGTGTGCCTCCGGGCTAGCTTTGGTGTCGAAAAGGAAGAGGAGGTGGCGGTGATCCAGTTTCGGGGTTTAGGAGTGTAGCTAGTGCGCGGTATTGGTGGTGCTCGCCGGAGATTCAGACAACGGGCGGCGGAAGCAGCGACAGAGGGTGGAGATCGCGGCGAGAGAGGGTATTCCGGCGGCGGGGGCGCGGGGAGCGAGGGAGGCTAGGGTTAGGGCACTGCCCGGGGGGTCTAGGGATCTTATAGGGGGGCCAGATGGACTCCTGGCCGTCGGGCGCGGCCGTACTGCCGCCGTGGCAGTGCGCGATGCACGCCGTACTTGGGACAGAAGGAGGCGCGCGCTTCGAAGCGGTACCGGGCCGCTGCGGGCTGCTGCGCGCGAGGGAGAGGCCTAGGTGGGCTGGGCCAGGTAGGTTAGGTGCTGCGCGGCCGTTTTTCTTTTTCTATTTTCTGCTTTCCTTTTTTTTGCAGCAAAGAGAATTGGAAGAAATTGGTAGGATTTTGAGCTTAAAAAATTAGGGAAAAAAATCAGGTGGGTTTGTTAGCTCAAACTCTACCATTTGGCCGCTAGGTTTTTTGAAAATGCAAGTTAGTTGCTGTTTTGCAAAATGGTTTGAATTGGATGAAATTTAGTTAATAATTGCTTATTTAAAACAAGATTTTTAATTATGGAAAACCAATGAGTTTTTAATTGGATACAAATGAATACATTTGTTTTGTAATTCCATAGTTTCCAACAATGGGTACTGTTTGAAAGTTTGTGGTTTGGAATTTGAAGAATTTGTTAATTAATGTATTAATATTGAAAACAATGGTTTTTATTAGGGTGAACCCTAATGATTAAATAGAACAATTGTGATTATAAATTGTTTGATACTTTTATCACTTCCAAATTAGGTGCTGTTGATTTGCTTTGAATTTGAAACCAATTTGAAATTAATTAGTTGAATTAAGAAGCACCATTTTATTAGTTGATCAATATGGAATAATATGACAACAAATGGGTTGTTTTTATTTGAGATTTTTATTTGAAATGTTGTAACAGAGCAAGTATGAAATAACCATTTGAAATTGTTTGAGTTTCATTATGAAAACCATTAAGAACAGATGCAAAACAAAAGGAAACAAATGCAAACAAATAATTAAACATGATGACATGATGCAATACTTTAATTAAACAGGAAATCAAACATTCTAAGGGGTATTTTCATACTTGGGATGTTACAAAACGCTCCCCCTTGAAGGAATCGTGCCCCGAGATTCCTTACTGAGAAGTGAAAAGGTCCGGATACTTCTTACGAAGATCCTCTTCGGTCTCCCATGTTGCCTCTTTATCGGAATGATGCGACCACTGCACTTTCAAGAACTTGGTGCTCTTGTTGCGAGTCTTACGCTCGGTCTCATCGAGAATACGAACAGGGTGCTCCTCATAAGATAGATCATCTTGCAGTTCAATGGAATCATGATCAACTGCACGATCTGGATCTTTGAAACACTTCTTGAGCTGTGACACGTGGAACACATCGTGCACCTTGGATAGTTTTTCTGGAAGTTCAAGACGATAAGCATTTTCTGCCCGCCTTGAGAGAATGTTGAAAGGACCAATGTATCTTGGTGCAAGCTTTCCTTTCACACCAAAACGATTAGTGCCTCTGAGGGGAGTTACACGGAGATATGCCTTATCACCAGGTGCATAGATCATATCCCTGTGCTTGCTATCATAATAGCTCTTCTGACGAGACTGGGCAATCTTGAGATTGTCACGAATGATGCGAACTTTCTCCTCGGCTTCCTTAACAATGTCAGGGCCTAAGAGTGAACGTTCACCAGCTCCAGACCAATTGATTGGACTCCTGCATCTGCGGCCATACAGTGCCTCAAATGGTGCCATGCCTAGGCTTGCCTGGTAGCTGTTGTTGTAGGAGAATTCAGCATATGGAAGGCAATCTTCCCATTTCATGCCAAAGGAGAGACCACATGCTCTGAGCAAATCCTCGAGAATCTGATTGACTCTTTCGACTTGCCCCTGAGACTGAGGGTGATAAGCTGTGCTGAACAGAAGTTTGGTTCCCAATGCTTCTTGAAAGCTTTTCCAGAAATGAGAAGTGAAAATACTTCCACGGTCTGAGCTTATTTCCAATGGAACACCATGAAGAGGAACAATCCTTGCTGTGTAGAGCTCTGCTAACTGGCTAGCTGAGATAGTTTCCTTGACAGCAAAGAAGTGAGCTACCTTAGTGAGACGATCAATAACAACGAAGATTGCATCGTTGCCCTTTTTGGACTTTGGAAACCCAGTAACGAAGTCCATTTCAATCATGCCCCACTTCCACTCAGGAATTTTCAGAGGTTGGAGTAGACCTGCTGTTTTCTGATGGACTGCCTTAACACGTTGACAAACGTCGCATTCAGAAACGTATTGAGCAATTTCACGTTTCATGCCAGGCCACCAATACAGAGTCTTGAGATCCTGGTACATCTTTGTACTTCCAGGGTGGATGGAGAGAGGAGTTTCATGAGCCTCCTTGAGTATGACATCTTTGAGACTTTGAATCTGAGGAACTGCAATGCGTCCTTCGAAGAACACAGTTCCCTTGTCATCAATTGAGAAGGACTTGAATTTATCATTTCCCTCTTTGATGTGCTCTACAATCTTCTTGATTTCAGTATCACAAAGTTGTTCAGAACGAATCTTGTCCTCGATAGTTGGACTGGCTGTCAAGCTAGCAAGGTAACCTTGAGGAACAAGACCAAGGTTCAGCTTCTGGAATTCTTCATGAAGTGGAGGTTGGCTTTCCATGATCATGAGATTATTGCAATAGGACTTGCGACTGAGAGCATCGGCCATAACATTAGCCTTGCCTGGAGTGTAAGAAATGGTGAGATCAAAGTCTTTAATCTTCTCAATCTATCTCCTTTGCCTGAGGTTCAGATCTGGTTGAGTGAAGATGTATTTCAGACTCTTATGATCGGAAAAGATTTCAGTTTTGTTACCCAACAAGTATTGTCTCCATTTCTTGAGGGCAAACACAACTGCTGCAAGTTCAAGATCATGTGTGGGATAGTTTTGCTCATGTGGGTTCAACTGACGTGAAGCATAAGCCACAACTTGACGTTCTTGCATAAGAACTGCTCCTAGACCTTGGAGAGATGCATCACAGAATATCTGGAAAGGTTTGGTAGTATCTGGGCCAACCAGAACTGGTGTAGAAGTGAGTTTAGTCTTCAAGAGATTGAAACTCTCATCACACTGTGGAGTCCAAACGAACTTCTTGTCCTTCTTTGTGAGATCAGTGAGAGGTTTGGCAATCTTGGAGAAGTTTTGGACGAAACGACGACAATAGCTAGCCAAGCCAAGAAAACTTCTGACTTGCTTCACCGTCTTAGGAGGTTTCCAATCAACAATTTCCTTAACCTTTTCCGGGTCAATGGCTATGCCTTTGGCAGAGATGATGTGACCAAGGTAAGCAACTTCTGGAATCCAGAACTCACATTTGGAGAACTTGGCATACAAACGATGCTCGCGAAGTTTCATGAGAGTGAGACGAAGATGTTATCCATGCTCTTCCTCGGATTTTGAGTAGACCAGAATGTCATCGAGATATACCACAACAAACTTGTCGAGGTATTCATGGAAGACATAATTCATGAGTCTTGAGAACGTCGCCGGTGCATTGGTGAGACCAAAGGACATGACGGTGTATTCATATAGACCGTACCGAGTGGTGAAAGCTGTCTTAGGAATATCTTCCTTTCTGATCTTTATCTGATGGTAACCCATCCTCAAGTCCAACTTTGAGAATATTGAGGCTCCAGCAAGTTGATCAAAAAGATCATCGATACGAGGAATTGGATACTTGTTTTTGATGGTTTTCTCGTTGAGAGGACGATAGTCAACCACGAGTCTTTTTGTTTGATCCTTCTTGGCAACAAACAGAGTTGGGCAACCCCAAGCGGAGGAACTAGGCTGAATGCAACCTTTCTCCATGTACATATCGATTTGCTCCTTCAACAATTTCAGTTCAGGAGGAGCTATCTTGTATGGATGCTTAGAGATTGGAGCAGTACCTGGCTCAAGCTCAATCACGAACTCAACTGCTCTATCCGGAGGCATCCCTGGCAACTCTTCTGGAAAGACGTCAGGGAATTCACAAACGACCGGAACATTTTCAATTGCAGGAAGGGGTTTAGCATCGAGGTTGAATAGCTGAACAGAACTTGATCCATATGGAGAATAGACTATCTGGCCAGAAGGGTGAGAGAGAGTTATTGACTTTTGAGCACAGTCAATTTTAGCTTCGTGGGTCTTCAACCAATCCATACCCAGAATGACATCAATGTCAGAATTTCCCAGCAACATGAGTGAAGCAAGGAATATGCGTCCTCCAATTAGGATCTGATTGTCCTTACTTATCTTGGAAGTCAACATTTGCGGTCCCGGAGAGTGAACAGTCATTTGATTGCTTAGCGGAACCAGAACTAGGTTGTATGCTTTTGCAAAAATCTTGGACACAAAAGAATGCGATGCTCCGGCATCAAATAACACTTTAGCTGGAATAGAGTTTACGGGTAATATACCGAGAACGACGTCAGCAGCTTCCTCAGCTTTGTTGGCCTTGATATGATTCACCCTCGCGGTCCTCCTGACAGGCCTGTTGTTGGAGTTGAAGGCTTTAGCCGGGGGAGCACGAACCATTGCCTGGTTGGTGTTGGGGCGAGGAGGTGGAGGTAGCTGCCTCTGAGTGCACTTATCAGCATAGTGTCCAGTATCCTTGCACTTGTAGCAAGTGACGACACGAGGAGGACCTGGCCTTGGCTGCCCCATTGGAACCCTCTGACTCTGCATCTGAGATGGGTTGGGTGGGCGGGGAGCAAAGCCTGGAGAAGCTTGGGCATATGGAGCCCGAGTGACAGCAGCATTTGGCACCCAGATGCGGCGCTTCTGCGGAGGGGTGGTCATGTTGGAGGAGGAACCACCCTCACGCGAGTGCTTTCGGGACTCCTCGAACGCCTTGCGCCCATTCTCCTCATTGAGCGCGGTGTTCACGAGCTCCTCGAAGTCCTTGCACTTGATGTTGGTGAGAGCGTACTTCAGTTCCGGGTTAAAACCTCGGCGGAACCTTGCCATCTTCTTGGCTTCAGTGGACACCTCATCACCAGCGTATCGAGCGAGACGATTGAACTCGTTCTGGTAGGCAATGACGTCCAGCTTGCCCTGCTTGAGAGAGCAAAATTCCTCACGCATCCTTTCCATGAGACCATCTGGGATGTGGTGCTTCAGGAAGGCATCCTTGAAACAACCCCAGGTGATAGGATAGCCAGCTCTCATGGTCTGGTAGTTCTCCCACCAGGTAGCCGCCTGACCCTTCAGTAGGTAGGTGGCATACTTGACTTTATCCTCCTCAGCAACGTGACCAATGCCCAGAGCCCTGGTCATCTCCCTGATCCAGTCATCAGCATCCAGAGGCTCACGTGTTGCCACGAAAGCTCTCGGACCCATGCTGAGGAACTCCTTGATGCTGACTCGCGGAGCATTCTGGTTGTTGTGCTGGTTAGCCTGGATCTGGGCCATCTGAGCCACGACCTGAGTCATCTGAGTCAACAGCTCCGTGAGCGGAGGTGGTTCAGGCGGGTTGCTCCTTGTTGGCGGCATCCTGAATAGACATGCATTTTAGCACAATAACAGAAAAGGATAGACTTGGTAACCGAAAGATAGATTATTCCGACGCATGAATAGATAACCAACAGGTACATCATCACATGTTCCAATACATCAGAATATCCAACACACCAATACATGGTTCGAAAGGCAAAGGATAACTAAACATAGCTAGGAATGGATACATCGGTACTCCCATGCTCATCACGCAGGACGGCGGTGAGTAGTACGACGAGAGATACTGTGAGGAGGAATCCCACGGAAGTAGGTAGAACGACGATCCACGTAGATCGGGACTGCTCTGAGAGCAACTCTCGGTGTGGTGAAGTAGAAAGGGTCGTCTCCCTGTGCTCCAAAGCGTGGAATCCCAGTGTAACCAGCTCCGAGGTTGAGGAGTGGACCTCTGATCGGCTCGTAACCTCCAGCATCTGGTAAACTACGTCCAACTGTCTGCTGGAAACGTGCAAAGCGCTCATGTCCAACAAAGTCTGTGGTGTACGTAGCCAGACGAGTCAAAGCAAGGTAGAGCTGCTCCCTGACTGAGGCCAACTCCTGAGAAAGTGTGGTGGCAACAACGTCACTGTGCCTCACAAACTGAGCGGTGGTGTGCAGCCTGGTGTTATCATGCTCGTAGACATCCAGGTTGTCGTAGAGGGTGAAGTGAGCTCCCGCTGAAGTGATGTAACCACGGGGGATGTGGCGATAGATAGAATCGTCAAATCCCCAGTAGTCAGCACGAAGGACGGTGAGACTCACATAAGCTGCCTGCTGCACGACCATATCCACTGTGGAACCTACTGCCTCGTAGCGGTGGACAACGCTCATGCCATCATCTGACAGAATGTAGACGATAGCCTGGTAGTAGGTCTAGTCAAACTCTCGATGCTGCTCGTAGACCTGGTACTCTGCTGCCCAACGGAACCCCAGATAAGTGACCATGTCTCTTAGCACTCCGGATAACCGGCGGTGCTCTCACAACGATTCATCCGAACCACCTGCGGGTAAAACCTGAGATCCATCTGCAGATGATCGGGGAAGTTTTGATTAGACGCTGGTAGAGAACTGATGTGGAAAGCAACAAGGTTCAACGGACGATAAGGATGTTGAAAAGAACAGGATATTGAAGCAACATCGGGAAACACGAGACCAAAAACTCCTGAGGTACTACGGAGAACCCAAAACACGTGAAATCCTAACTTGAAAGTTTAGGTGAGAACAGAAAACAACGTTGCACTTCCTTACCAGAAAAGGGTGGGTGGGTGGGGAAAGAAGAAAAAAGGCAGAATTCCTACTCTCACGTTTCATTTTTCCTATATAGCTACAAAATAGTTTCTAGACTCAACTGCGACCAGTAAAAGGGATCCTACAGGCAGACAGGCTCTGATACCATTTGTCGCACCCGGACTTCTAAAGGATACTCGCCGTTCCGTTGAACAGTAGTAGATTGGATTACGGGGCTTACCGGCACCCGCGTCCTCTTACGAGTAGGCCAACACACGTATGTGTGACAACCAACCCCTATCTGCTCAGCGTCGACGTAAACCATCCCATAGAAATCAGGACACTACCATTGACGTACTTCATACCATACACACATGGTACGTCAACGGTTTGTAACAAAATGATAGCACAACATATCTCTAAGACACAAAAGATTGAAATAAGTTGCAAATAGCTCTCACTAGAGCAGAGATAGCAAATACAATCATCCAGAGGACACATGTCCCAACATAACATCATTACATCTCAGCGGAAGCATTCAAAGGGTCTGAGTACAGACAAATCCAAATAGGCTTAAGAAGCCGGAAACTGAAATAAAGACGGAGCCCATCCACGATGTCTCGGATCCTGCCCGGGTCCGCTAACTACTCGTCAGCAGCCTCGTCAAACTCCACGTAGTAGCCGTCACCTGGATCCTCGTAAGCGTAGTCTGCGGAAGCCACAGCCCCAAAGGGGTCAGTACATAGACGTACTGGCAAGCAAGACTCACAGTTCACCAAAGTGTAGCCCGTCAACACCAAGCACAGATGCCTTGGGTTCAACGGAAGGGAGAGGATATAAAAGATGCTGCAACTGGCTGCGCTAACCAACTACAGAGATTCTACCACTTCCGACTAACAGAAAGGAGATAAGATCGAGTATTGTAACCAACTGAAAGATAACTTCAAACAAACCCATCCTGGATCTCGCCCCTTATCCAAAGAAGCAATCCAAGGATAACTCACACAGTTGGATTAAAGATGAATCCAGTTATTGTGTCAATAATCCTATTACTAGTCAAGTTGGTAATCATTGGGTGTGAGATTGCGAATCATTAGGTTTAAGTTGTCCTGAGTACTTGTTAGCCAGTACTTTCACCAAGTTAACCATAACCGCGGAAAACACGGCTTCTCGAGAAGATTATCCCTACAGGGTTGCACCAATTTGGCCGTACACGTATGAATAACCCGCCAGATGGGATGCCTCCCACCAAGCGGGGCACTCAACACAACTCAACTCTTCTTCGCATCAAGCCCAAAGCACCTTGGGCGCACGGCTAATCAAGCCCCGAAGAAAAGGGACCCTCATAGCACTCTAAGACCGTGTCCCCCTATATGCCGACTACAAAAGTTCCACCCTGCGCTGGGCTCGCAAAAACATGCATGCGGCAAATGGAAAACACGAACTAAATGAGATGATTTGGACGAGATGCGAATCGAATCAAATTGAGGGGGGCGCCCATACTCGCTTCCCACATGCGGGTAGTGCGCTCATCATGGATCAGTAGACAAGACCCTTTTCCTATTAGGGTCGACACTAGCAGGCCTCAAAACCACACAGGGCCTCCTGCCGGTGTCTTATCATCAAATTATTATTAACAATAACATTAGCATGATTGATTGATTAAACATCGAGCCCCCAGAACATAATGAAAAAGTAGTAACTGAAAGTAACGGGTAACAGACTCGAGCAAAACAACCTAAGCATGCTAGTAAGACACTGGCTCAATCAATGGGGTTGTAGGAGTGGTGGTGAGGCAATATCAGGGTTAAGGGATTCATGTGATAGGTTCGTACCAGAAACAACTACTACTAAGGCTAGCAGAAATAGACAACGGAAAGTATCGGTAACCAAGGTTGAAAGGAACACAGTGGTTCATGTGAGTGATAACTTGCCTGCAAACTCAGCAGCCGGGTACTGAGCTAGATCCTCAGAAGGGGTGCTGTAAAGATCGTCTGTCTCAACGTCGTCGTCTATTCGAGAAGAAGCAAACAAACAAGACAGAAATATAAACAATCAATACCATGGCATAGTGCACAATCATGGGATGATGCATGTCAATTTAATGGTTGCATCAAGATAAACTAGTTGACAAAGTGACACAATTTAAATGGACCCCTATGCAATTGGATTGCATATGGAAAAGGTCCATGAATTAAGTGGAAACAAATGATCTATATTTGATTAACATGTGAAAGTTTGCTTAGCATGATGCATACATGATGAAAACAACAAAGTAACAACAAAAGATGCAAGTGGAAAAGGAATTTAACAAGTTTGGAAATTATTTATTAAGTTTGGAAATTTTTTGGTTACTTAAAGATGTCACACAAGTATTTGTTGTTTTCATCAACTTAAAATGCTCAAAACAAATAACAAAATTCATATTTGAAAAGAATACCAAATTTTAGTTGACTTACATGTTTCAAATTTTGAAATAGGAGTTAGGATGAAATTATTATGACTTAAACAATATTAAACAAGTTTTAAATGAATTTAAAACAAGCATGAATTTTATTTGTTCAAAACATAAATTCAAATCTATATTTGAAAAGTTCATACTTTTCTAGTTTGAAAACATATTTTGCATGTTCAAAAATAATTTATTTTGAGCACGTTATGATTTTAGCAAAATTTAAATGAATTAAACAAGGATTAAATTATTTAGTGAATTTAAATTATTCAAACCATGAAACAAAATTTATATTTGAAAAGGTTATTTGAAATAGCATGGAAAACATATTTTATTTGCATTTATTGGATTAAGAATGAATTAGTTATGAATTTTTGCAAATTGCAATTGAATTATTTGAATTCAAATTTGAATTGCATTCTGAAAATTCAAAACAGGAAACAAATGGTACCAAGAGGTAGACAATTAAATTTAGATTAGTGTGCATATTTTATTTTCAGTTATTGGAGTTATAAAACTAAAGTTATGGCCAAAATACTTTCAGGGACCAATCTGCTAAAATAAAGGACTAGTTTTTGATTACAGAATATGTTTAAAACTTTTTATACGCACAGTTATCCTACCCAGACACTGCCAGGGGGGGCCTAGGGGACCGTGCGCTTGCGTGGCTACCAGGGAGGCTGACATGCGGGCCCTGCCCGTCAGCCGTGCTGGAAAAAAAGGGTTTGGGATTTATCCCGCGAGAAGCAGGACTCGAACTCGTGGCCTCTCGCTAGCGTGCGCGCTTACTGAACCAGTTCAGCTGCTCGCGTTTGTTTGTCAGATACAGAGTGGCAGTGAGGATGAGTTTCAGATCTGCACTTGACTGAACTCAACTGTCGCGCGCCACGACTGAACTTCGTCAGAGATCAAGCTCGCCGGCGGGGAAACAACGTGTCCGTGCTCGATCTGGTGGTGTAGGACTGGTGCAGGGGTGATAGATGCGTGCACAGATGCGAGTGCAGATGCCAGAGAGAGGGGAGGAGAAGACGGTGCGCTCACTGTGGTTCGTCGCGGATGCAGATGGTCGAGGTAGCGCGGCCGGCGACGATGTCGTTGATGGCGGCGACGAAACCGTGTGCCTCCGGGCTAGCTTTGGTGTCGAAAAGGAAGAGGAGGTGGCGGTGATCCAGTTTCGGGGTTTAGGAGTGTAGCTAGTGCGCGGTATTGGTGGTGCTCGCCGGAGATTCAGACAACGGGCGGCGGAAGCAGCGACAGAGGGTGGAGATCGCGGCGAGAGAGGGTATTCCGGCGGCGGGGGCGCGGGGAGCGAGGGAGGCTAGGGTTAGGGCACTGCCCGGGGGGTCTAGGGATCTTATAGGGGGGCCAGATGGACTCCTGGCCGTCGGGCGCGGCCGTACTGCCGCCGTGGCAGTGCGCGATGCACGCCGTACTTGGGACAGAAGGAGGCGCGCGCTTCGAAGCGGTACCGGGCCGCTGCGGGCTGCTGCGCGCGAGGGAGAGGCCTAGGTGGGCTGGGCCAGGTAGGTTAGGTGCTGCGCGGCCGTTTTTCTTTTACTATTTTCTGCTTTCCTTTTTTTTTTGCAGCAAAGAGAATTGGAAGAAATTGGTAGGATTTTGAGCTTAAAAAATTAGGGAAAAAAATCAGGTGGGTTTGTTAGCTCAAACTCTACCATTTGGCCGCTAGGTTTTTTGAAAATGCAAGTTAGTTGCTGTTTTGCAAAATGGTTTGAATTGGATGAAATTTAGTTAATAATTGGTTATTTAAAACAAGATTTTTAATTATGGAAAACCAATGAGTTTTTAATTGGATACAAATGAATACATTTGTTTTGTAATTCCATAATTTCCAACAATGGGTACTGTTTGAAAGTTTGTGGTTTGGAATTTGAAGAATTTGTTAATTAATGTATTAATATTGAAAACAATGGTTTTTATTAGGGTGAACCCTAATGATTAAATAGAACAATTGTGATTATAAATTGTTTGATACTTTTATCACTTCCAAATTAGGTGCTGTTGATTTGCTTTGAATTTGAAACCAATTTGAAATTAATTAGTTGAATTAAGAAGCACCATTTTATTAGTTGATCAATATGGAATAATATGACAACAAATGGGTTGTTTTTATTTGAGATTTTTATTTGAAATGTTGTAACAGAGCAAGTATGAAATAACCATTTGAAATTGTTTGAGTTTCATTATGAAAACCATTAAGAACAGATGCAAAACAAAAGGAAACAAATGCAAACAAATAATTAAACATGATGACATGATGCAATACTTTAATTAAACAGGAAATCAAACATTCTAAGGGGTATTTTCATACTTGGGATGTTACAATTTTCAACACTAGACTACAAGTCACAAAACCTATAGAAACAATCATGTTTATGTATTCAAATTATGCGCTAAGATACATAACTCAAACTAACATCACACAAGAATCACATTGCATGATCAAGCATGGCAATTTAGCTTATATGGACTACATGATAAGAAGCTTGTCACTACAAAAAATTGTACATACTTAATCTAGCAAACATACACAAGTGACGCATCTGACCCAACACAAAATAGTAGAAACCAAGCTGGTTCTGATGATATATGTCACTATGCTTTAAATAAAGAATAGACCATAACCCCAAGGTAGATGGCATTGTCCGAAGAGATTAAAATTCATGGACCTAACTAGTAAGCACATATGATATGTATGAACACACAATAGGAATTCACACTCACAGATACCATGATTTTCTAGTTACAAAGGACCACGTGTCATAACAAAATTGGAATAATTTCTTAGGAGCGCCTAGGTATCGTTCGTCTAAGAATTTACAAAGTCTCTGTCGACACACATCGACCGCACAATCCCGAACCATCCTCTCTCTTCATGTATTTTGTTCTTTTCTATGCATGGATCATGCCATTCAAGTGTAGATAGAGCTGAGCTCGGCCATATTAAGTCTTTTACTTGTGCTTGTTTGTTATCCCTTTGGACCAGATTTCTATGGGTCTGCTACCTCTGATATTCCCAATTTGTGCATGTTGTAATGTGTAGGAGAAGTTCTAAAAAAAGCGTGTGTATGAGAAATTGTCGTGTACCAGATGCACACACAATTGTTTCTAAATCAATTGAATAAACTTGTCCAGCCGCCATCCATCTATTAAATAAACATAAGAATTTATTTAGTATTTATACATCACATAAAAATGAATAAAATGATTATTTAGAATCTGAACTTTTTAAAATCTGTAATACCTAACTAGTTGCTAAATTCTCAAACACTATTCATAAATAAAGACACAAAAAATAAAAATCCGTAAGCATGTAGTATCAATACAAATTCTAAATGTATAGTGCACCCTAAACCTAGTTGCACATTTCCTAGCGGAAAAGCGCAATTTTGACCTAGTTGCACATATCCAAGTGGAAAAGTGCAATTTGGACCTAGTTGTACATTTTCGAGTGGAAAAATGTAACTTGGACGTAGTTACATATTTTCGAGCGGCAAATCCAACTTGCATCTAGTTGCACATATCCAAGTGCAGCTTAGGCTTAATTTTACAAATTCGAGCTGAAATGTACAACTTGGACCTAGTTGCATATTTTTTAGTAAAAATCGCAACTACGACATAGTTGCACATTTTGGATGGAATGGTGCAATTAGGACATATTTACACATATGTAGGTAGAAATGTGCAACTTTGACCAAGTTACACATTTTTAAAGTGGAAATGTGCAACTTGTAGATAGTTGCACATATTCGAGTGCAAATGCGCAACTAGAACCATGTTGCACATGTGCGAGTGGAAAGTCCCTTGTTACACATTTTCGTGTGGAAATGTGAAACTTGTATCTAGTTGCACATAACCTAGCGAAAAAATGCAGGTTGGGCCTAGCTACACATATCGAAGTGGAAATATGCAACTTAGACCGAGTTGCACATTTCTGCGAGAAAGGTGCAACTAGGATATAGTTGCACATTTCTGGGTAGAAAGATACAACTTGATCCTAGAAATGTGCAAACTAGAACATAGTTGAATATTTTCAGGTGAAAATGTGCAACTTGGATTTAGTTACACAAATACGGGTGAAAAGGTGCAACTAGGACATAGTTACACATTTTAGGATGGAAAGATGCATTTTGGACCTTTATACACATCCGAGCGAAAAGGTACACCTATGACATAGTTATACATATCTAGTTGGAAAGGTGCAACGAGGAGCAAGTCATACAATTCTATTGGAAATGTGTACCTTGAAACTACGTGCACGTTTTTTTAGTGAAAAGGTGCATCTAGAACAAAGTTATAAAAATATACAAATAAGACCAAGTTGCGTACCTTAGAAAAAATAGATGATACCTAGTAAGAAGAGGTAAAATTAAAAATAGCAACTTGATCGTACGTTTCTCGAAAAAAAAATACTTAGATGAGACTGAATAGAAGACATGAAATAAAAAATAGAAATAAATAAAAAATAAAATCGTCAAAGAAAAGAACAAAGAATAAAAAAAGATTATGTAATGTATCTAATAGGTTCGATCTTTCTTCTATGACATAATGCTTCGATAGCTAAGTTGGTTGGGCGTGGTGAAGGGCTCTGCTAAGTCGCCGGTTTGAACCTCTCCGCGGTCTTGTTTATTTTCCTTACCTGTCTTTGAAAAAAACAGCTAGCACGAATCTTGACGCGCGATCGGACGGATATGCAGGTCTACCGAGACTTAACAAATTCTCAGGTGACCGAGGATTAGCGAATCCGTTATTTCTTATGATAAGCTTCAATTCTGAGATGACCATCACAAATATAGACATCAAATACATGATAAACAAATCCAGATATGATTCTGCAAATTATGCAACGAAATCAAATTTGCAGGGCTGAGGAATACATGTGTGTAAGAGCAGTGTTAACACAACATCAAGTGGCACTCACAAGCTCAACTACCAAATGATTTTTCGGGTACTTTTTCGACAGCTTGTGTATCCAGGCCTCCAGGGTGGCATCGTTGCAGAGAACAACAAGGTATCGTACCTGCAGACTTGGTGGCTAAGATGGGGAGGCTAGGTCGCCCACGTCATCGGACACCGCAAGCCAAGAGCGTGTGGCTTAGAGCATCTCCAGCCGTTCGCCCACCCCCTCCCCCCTCGCGGGCCGTTATTCGGCGCTAAATAGCACCTCCAGGGGGAGCCCGGCGCTATTTTTCGCTCTGTGGGGGGGGGGGGGGGGCTTCACTTACCAGCCGTGCCCTCAGTCTAACGAGGCGAAATTCGGCAAAAAAACTATGAAAACAATGAAATTCGACCAAATTCAAGACACATTCGGTCGAACGTAGGCGATTTGATAAGATTTGGACAAATATAGGCGGTTTACATTGGCGATTTAAACAAATAAACTAAATCTAGACTAGTTGATGCCAAGGAGGTGGTAGAAGTCGGTGTAGTCACCGTCATCGTCGCTCCGCGACCCATTCGGGGCGGCGTAGCTGCAGCTCGGTCCAGGTCGGTCCCCGCCAGTGAACTTCTTGGGCGACGGCGCCACCTCCCTGTCGTTGTCGTCGAGCAGGATGATGCCCCACTCCTTGTCTGCGCGGCGCAGCTGGGCGGCCTCCTCCTGGGCGCGCTGCTCGGCGATCTCACCCAGGGCGCGCAGCTGTCGAGCCATCTCCTCCGCCAAGTACTGCGCCTTCGACGCGGCAAGCACGGAGTCGATGTCGTCGGTGGCCATGGCAGCGCGTTCTTCCCTCTAGGTAGCCGTCTTCTTTTGCCTGGCGATGGGCTCCTTCTTCGGCCTAACAAGCCGAAGATGGCTGCGAGGAGGTTACGGTGCACGGCCACCCTCGTTGATGACGAGGCTGCCGGCTTGGGTGCGCCTTTGGAGCGGCGTCTCCTCTGGCTCGGGCTTGACGGGGGAGAGGGAACTCCTCTTAGCCGAGCCCGACGAACGGGAGAGGGGAGTCATTGGCGCCGAGCCCAAGGAACGGGAAGTCGTCCCGCTGAGGACGACGAGGACCCGGTGGTCATGCCCCTTGGCATCCACGACGCTCTCGACGCCGAGAAAGAGATGGACGAGGCCACTCGAGCGGCGAGGATTGCCGGCCTGGATGTTTGCGAGGACGGCCTCGAGTGTCCGCCCGGGCTCACCCTACCAGGAACACCGCCCGACGGAGTTCATGCGCCCCCCCTCACGACAGGCGTGCCGTTCGTGGAGGTACGCCGACCAGACGTAGTGACTGTCCGGCACCCAACAGGTGTCCAGCTGGACGTCCAGAGGCATGGCGGCGCGGATCTCTGCGATCTCCACCATGCGGTCGGCGCCGGTCGAAATCGGTGCCACGGGGACGCCTCCGACACTCATTCGCCAGGTGCCGGGTATGCGGACGTCAGGCGGCGTAGGGTAGTCCACCGATTGGAAAAGGCGAGCTTCCTAGTCGTGCAAATGGCGCCGGCCGAAGCCATTTGCCGCCGCACCATCGCCGGGGAAGCGCTCAGCCATGGAGGGGAGAGGAGACCGCGAGAAGAGAGGAGTGTGTGGGATGGTGGACGAGAGATGTGGCGAGCGGCGGCGAAGTGGCGGGGGCATTTATACCGGCCGAGCGCGCGGGAGCGTTGTAGACGTGTGGGCGGGAAGCTCGACGGTGGCGCGCCATTACGCCGCCACGTGTGCGATTGGATGGCTCGGCCAGTCTGCGAAAGCCTGCCGACGCGCATTGAACAGCGTGGGGAACAAGGAGATGAGAACGAGTTAGCCCGTGGCTCGCTGACTCGGCGGGCCCGCGAACGAGGAAAACGATTTTCGCGCCATTTTCTTTCATCCGGCGCCCCCAACTGCGCCCCGACGCGCTGGGTTTGACCTAGGTTCGCCGGACGATAATTAGGCCTAATCTAACGCTATTTCGGCTCTTGTAGGACGAGTGGGCGGAAAACGGCGATCCGGCGGAAAAAAAACGCCCCAAGCGCTCCTGAGGGCGTGGCGGAGGTGGACGGCAGGGCGAACGAGGCAGAGGCCGGGGCATCATGAATCAAAGACGCGGCCCGACGTCGCCCTCCCGTGCGATGCGGCAGCTCCCTCCCTTGCTCCTCTCCGCGGGGCTGCGAGCCGCGTGTGAGATGGTAAGGGGAAATTTTTCTCCTTCCTCCGTGATGGCCCCTCTCCCGATTTGACAACGTTGCTCGTCCATGTCTGAAAAGCATTGCTAAGGGCATCTCCAGCCGTCCCCCCCAGAGCCCCCCCAGGGGGCTTTTTTCGCGGCGGAAGCGGCAAATAGCGCCGCTTCTTCACCACTCGGCCCCCCCAGAGGCCCAAATAGCGCCGTTTCGGCGCTAAATAGCGCCGCGGCACCCAGGCCAAACCCAGCCCGCTGGGTTCGGCCTGGGGGGGGCGAAACTGCGCGGCCGCGCGCGTGGGCCAGCTCGGTCAGCGACGCGACGAGAAAGCGCGGGAACAGAACCGCCCGTGATCGTCTTCTCGGCTACCGCGCGGTCAAAGGCTGCCGGCATTTATGGCGTGGCGGCCGCCCAGTGCATGCGCCCCGCCCAAAGGCTGCCGGCGTAATGGCGTGGCGGGCGGCAGCGAGGGGACGCGCGTGCGCAGTAAATGCCCGGCCGCTCGCCGCGCTATAAAACCCCCCCGCCGCGCGGCGCGCCCCACCATACTTCACACCGGCGAGCTCTAGTCCCATCTTCCTCTCGATGCTCTCCTCCTCCCCTCTCTCCACGAAAATGTCGGACGGTGCTGCGGCGAACGGCTTCCCGCGCCACAACCTGCGCCGGAGCGAAGCGATGGCACTGTACCGCGCGGGATATCCTTGCCCGCCGGACATGCGCCTCCCAAGCTCCGCCGCGGGGGCGAGCCGCTGGGCCCTCAGCGCCGGCGGGGTCCCCGTCCCTCCCCTTCCCTCCTCCGACCCCGAGTTCCGCAGCGCCATCCGCGAGATGCGCGACGGAATGGCAAACCCCCCAGAACTACCCGCTCACCGGCGTGGATGAGTTCTGGTGGGGGCGGCTCACGACACGCCGCGACCGGGAGCTCGACTCCGAGAACGACAACGGCCCTGTCGACGGGCGTTTCAACGCCCACGGGCGGCGCCGCTGGTGGAGCGCCCCTGGCAGGACCCTCGAGGAGGTCCTCCAGCACATCCACGCCGGCAACCAGCCGCGCCTGGATATGCCGCCGCTGCAGGCCGCCCAGCCGTGGGTGGCACGGCGGACCGGCGCGTCTTCCTCGTCCGCGACGTCGAGCTCCTCCGCCGGCCACTCTGTCTCCACCTCTCCCCCCTTTCTGAGCGCCGGAGCGCCTGCCCGCAGGCGCAGCGGCGGCGCGCTCCGCATCGGCGAGCCACGCTTCGAACGCGTGGTTCGCCCGAAGACGGAGAACGGCGGCGACGACGACGAGGCCGAGTGGCCCGACCAAAAGGTCGCGGAGCAGCTGTCGCTGGACACGCTGCAGCCACTCGACGTCGACACCGCCGCCCGGTGGAGCCTGCGGGACACCACCGAGGCGGAGCTCGAACTTCAGCGCCGCCTGCTGGCTGAAGCCGAGCAGCGCAAGGCGGCGCGCGAACGTGAGGCCGCCGCCAACGTGGCCCGCCTCCGCGTCCCTCCCCCGCCGCCGCAGAAGGAGAACGTGTACATCGTCCTCGACGCGGACTCCGACGACGAGGGCGTGATCCAGCAAGCGCTCGAGGCGAGCAGGTGGGATTGCGGCGGCGGCGACGAGGGACAGGGAGGGAGCAAGCGCCCCGGCGACGCCCCCAGCGACGACGACGACGACGGCGGCGACTACAGCCAGGCGATCACCGCCAGCCTCGGCCTTAAATAGTTTGTTTTAGTATAAATTTTTCGTTCTAGCTTTAAATTCGCGTCGAATATGTACGCAGTTTCCAAATTTTAATAAAATTCGACTAGTTTTGCAATTGCGTTTGTTTTGGGCCGATTCTTGGGCTCGGGACGCGAATGGGAAACGCGCCCCCCCAGGTTCCAGAATAGCGCCGTTTAGCGCCACGGCGGCCCCAAAACGGCGGCGTTTTGGACCTTGGGGGGGCGCAACGGCTGGAGATGCCCTAAAAAGTCCCCACTCGCCCTTTGGTCTCTCGCGTACAAGATGCATGCTTGGTGCCGCCGGCGACATGAAGGTCTATGGATGTAGTCTATAGTTGAGCAATTGATCCGTCCCTACTTCAGTTCCTCTTTGTTGGAAGCCACCGTCAGTTCAGCTCTCGTAAGTTTTCCAATCCTCTTGTGCACATGACAAAAACAACAGTTTTGATTCCCATTTTAGTTCCGTTTAGCTAGATTTTACTTCGTGAAAATAACTCAACTGTTGTACAATAAAAGTTTTTCTTGTCAAGCTATAAAAAGCAAGGGTGGAGAAGGGGTAATAACCTTTAGAGACAAAAGACAAGTCACACTGTTCCATAGCAAAGCACGGATAATTAGCCAGTCATCCTAATTTGCGCGTGCTTTTTTTTTCCCACCTGGGTTCGCGACTTTGCGTCCGTGACATCGAGCAGGAAAAATATGATCAGGGGCGTTCGAGTATAGTACTTATGGAAATTATTGAACCCTAATATTTCTGTTGTGTATTGCTTGGTCCTCGCATGGGGTATATAAGGAGAGGTACATGGGGAGGTACTTGGAGTACAAGGCAAGTATGACTAGGTTTAAACATATTCTATCTCTAGACATGTACGTATCCTAACATCCCCCTCAGTCGTAGCGGGAGTGAAGCGGACGCTTGCGACTGGATTTGAAGTTTTGCGTTTTCGTCGCTTCCTCCTCTCCGTCATCATCATCTCTCCTCTCTTCCCTCCCGCAGTCACATCGGTAGTGGCCTGGACGCAAGTGACGACGCGGACGCTGTTGACTGGAGTTGTTGCCGATGTGTTCCTGTAGACATAGCCCGTGATGTCGATGTCGATGTAGCCAAACGTGATGTAGCCGTAGTCGAGGTAGTAGTGGTCGATGTAGTACTCGCCGTAGTCGTTGTAGCCGCAATGCCGGAGGCGCAAAAAATTGCGCGATGTGTATGACGGTGCTGCAGTTGTGTTTTTTTTACGACGTTTCATACCTTGAGAGGTACCATCGCGGGCGTCAAAGGACGTGGTCGTAGGTCATAAGTGAGTCCACCAGTTTTGCCAGGACTGGGAGAATCTCACCAAGCACACATGGTTTTGCCAGAACCGTGTGCACGGTTGTGGGGGCTTTCACCGTAGTGATGCCAGGTTGTCGATGCAGTCTTAGCCGTTGGACGCGGTCAATGCCGTCGTCGATGTCGTGGCGTCTTGCAGTTGTACTGTCAGAGAACGCGTGTCCAGCTTTGTGGACGTCTGAAAGAACATAGTTTCTAAATCCTATTTTGAGTGTTTGATTACAACATATAGATGGACTAATATGTTTTGCTAAGTGTACTCAGAAAATATCTACCCGTAAACATCATACAAGTGGCAGCAATAAGGGAGAAAAGATTACGGAAAAAGATGAGGAAGAGAATAAAAGAAACGGAAAAGAAAGGGGAAAAGAAGGCGAAGAAAGTGGGGTGGCCGGCCTCCAGGCCGGGCTGGCGCCAGCCCCACCATGCCCCACGCCGGCCCCAGGCCGGGGTGCTCGGGTGGGGGTCCGGCCTCGCCCCTCAGCCCCCGCCGGCCCCAGGCCGGGTGCCAGGCCGTGGTGCTCGGGTGGGGGTCCGGCCTCGCCCCCGTCCCACGCTGGCCCCAGGCCGGGCTGGCTGGGTGCCGCGCAGCTCCACGCCGGCCCCAGGCCGGCCCCCAGGCCGGCCCCCAGGCCGGGGTGGGATTTGGCCCGGCCCTGGTTGCCCCAGGCCGGCCAGGCCGGCCCCCAGGCCGGGGGGGGGGGGGGGGGGCGCAGGAAGGTGAAAATACCCCGCCCAACGACCGTATTTCCGACACGGGTATAAATGGAGGGTCTCCACCTACCTCCTTGCTTTGTCAATCTCATACTCACTTTCTCACACCTCCATTGATTGACCAAGCTCAAGCTCAAGAACAAGATCTCCTCAAATCCCCAACCAAAGCTTGTGATACTTTGGGATGTGAGGGAGACACCCCCGATCTACTACTCCACCAAGTCGATTAGAAATCCACCCACTCATCCCTTAGGGATCTTGCCATTCTTAGTTCATTGGAGCTAGGAATCTTGTTGCTCTTAGTTCATCGGAGCTCGGAGCCTTGTTGATATCCCCGGTGCTTTTGTGCTCGTGGATCTTGCTTCTCGGAGTCTTGGCGGCTCTTGGGATTTGGTGAGGACCCTCCAATCTTGTGGAGTGTGCCTCATCCTTGTAAAGGTTCTAGTTGTCAACCTCAACGGCAACATAGTGATTCGAGCCTATCCACATCGGTGGAAGGACTCGAAGGAGATACGGTGTGGCATTTGAGGCCTACTTGGTGTTCCACTTTGGTGGCACCGCACCGCTCCAACGGAGATTAGCTTCCATTGGGAAGTGAACTTCGGGATAAATCTCCGCGTCATTATGTTCGGTTATTCCTCAACTTACCTTTACTTGTTACTACTAGCTTAGTCATATTACTCACCTTGTGCTAGTTGTAATTGCTCAACATATAGGATTGTCCACCTAGTTGCATAATCTAGAGAATCTATATTTGAGCATTGCCTTGTTAACTTGAAAAAGAAGTTAAAATTTGTAGTTAACCTATTCACCCCCCTCTAGTTAACCTCTCGATCCTTCAATTGGTATCAGAGCCTCGTCTCTTTATAAAAGGCTTTACCGCCTAAAGAGGAGGTAAGGATGGCCGATGACCCCGTCACCATGGATGGGATTCAAAAAGCTAATCCAAGCTATGATTGAAACTTCCGAGAAGAAGATGGAGGGAATAATAAAAGAATTGACATCTCCATCTAGACAACCTAGTGAAAAGATTATCTTAGATGAACATGGAAACCCCTTGCCAACTAAAGAAGGAAGCGAAACAACTTCACCTTTAAATAGTGGTGCACCATTAAATGGTAGTGGTGGCAATTCTTTTGGCTTTGCATATAACAATGCTCCTAATGTTCAACATCCACATGTTACTCATCTTGGTCCACCTCCTTTGGTGGATCGGCATCGTTTTACTAATTGGAAAGCTTCCATGAAGTCTTACATGTGCAGCTCTTCAATGCAAATATGGAGAATTGTTGAAAAAGGGTATGAGCCAAAGGATCCCGCAAATCTAAGCTCAAGTGACATCATAGATGAGCAACTCAACGCTCATGTTTTGCACATGTTCGAGAGGGCAATGGAGAAGGAAGGAGTTGACCACATTCGGTCCTTCACTAGTGCAAAGAAAGCTTATGATGGTCTTGTTGATATGTTCGACGGCAATGTCAACCTCCAAAGGTCCAAGAAGTCAATCATTCAAAGAAAAATTGAACACTTTCACTTGGGTGATGGAGAGAACATAGAAGACATGTTTAGAAGACTCAAGGCTCTTGTGAATGACATGAGAGATAGTGGATTCACGGATTGTACGGAGAATTGGGTCAAGGAGAAATTTCTACTCACCTTGATGCTATACAATGAAAACATGGTGATGAACATACAAGCAAGGGCCGACTACTTGGACCTAACCCCCAATGATGTTTTGGGTCTCTTTATTACTCTAAAGGTCATGAAGCAAACTTCCGATGATGTCATGGCCCGTGTAAATGGAATGAAGAAAGCATATCTCGCCTTGAAGGCCAAGGTTACACCCCATGAGGATAATGACTCAAGTGATGATGGTGGATCCTCTCATGAGGTCTCCGAGAAAGAGATGAAGACATCCCATGAAGAATGCTTGGCTCTTGCTCAACACAAGTGGTGGAAGAAAGGAGACTTTAGATCCAATGCCACCAAGAACAAAGGGAAGGAAAGCTCAAGCACAAAGAAAGCAAGAACTTGCTTCAATTGTGGAGATTCCGAGCATTTCGTTGCCGAGTGCCCCTTCAAGAGTAGAATTGAGAATGGAGGTAGACTCATCAAGAAATCCACCTTCATTCCCAAGTCCAAGAACTTCATAAAGAGAGGCCCTCCTAGGGCATTGATTGCTAAGGAAGTCGAGTACACCTCCGGTGGTGAAGAGAGTGATGGTGAAGGCGAACAAGTAGGTATGGCGGCCATGGCTAAGGGCGTCATACCTCCTAACTTAAGCTCTCTCTTCTCCAACCCAAATGACAACAAGGGCCCTTCGAGTCATAAGTTCTTCATGGCCAAGGGTATATCCCCAAAGGTGACTCCTACACTCAAACTTGCAAACTCCTCTATTCCGTCACTACTAAATTGTGTAGAGGAAGACCGTCTAGTAAACTTTGTGGAAAAATTAGAAGGGGAAACTAAATCTATCTTTGTCTCCCTCATGGATCAATTAAGTGAGGCACATGTCCTCATTGATGAACATGATGAGAGAATAATGTTACTTGAAAAGTTTGCTCGTGATGATGCTAGTAAAATTGAGGAGCTTGAGAAAGCTCTAGATGAATCACATTGTTTTAGAGAAAGCATAGAGGAAACATTTGCAATTGACATAGCTAAAGCAAAATTTGATTGTCAACATGCTTTTGCTAAGGTAACCAAATTCGTGGCTTTAAATGATGCAACTAACAAAGGCTATAATGAACTCATTAAGGATTTTGATAAGCTTAAAATTGATCATCGTACAATCTCAAATGAGCTCAAAACCTTAAAAGGAGTAAGAGTTGTGAATGAAAACTCTTGTGCTACTAACCCTTTGTGTGTCAAGGCAACTCTCATTGAGGAGGACAATAGGTTGAAGACACAACTCAACAAAGGCCTTGCCACTTGCATCCAAGGGCAAAAGAACCTCAATGATCTTTTGAGCAATAATAAGAGAGTTGTTGGCAAGGAAGGCCTTGGTTTTGGTTCCACATCCAAAGTGGATTACAAGAAGAAGTCAACTCCCTCCACTAACTCTATTGTTTTTGTGAAGGAGGGGGAGTTGGCTAATGATGAAGATGAGTTTGATATTATCGCTAAAAGTATTGTTTCTAGGAACACTACTACTCACAACAACTTTGCGGGAAAGTATAACCCATCTTATGTGCTTCTAAAATCTACTAATGGTCATGTTTATGCAAAGTATGTAGGCACCTCATATGGTGATGATTACAAGCATGCTATTTGGGTTCCCAAGACCCTTGTGACTAACAAAAAAGGACCCATCCAAAAATGGGTACCTAAGACAAGAAGTTGATTCATTGTAGGGTTGTATTTCCGGTGGAACATCATGGATGATTGATAGTGGTTGTTCCGCACACATGACCGGAAGCAAAGAAGTATTAGAAGACTTGAAACTCCAACTTCTCAAATTTTCTCATGTAACTATTGGTGATCGCTCACAACTTAAGGTATTGGGACATGGCAAGGTGGTCATTTCTCCGGATTCATCCATTGAGAAAGTCCTCCTTGTTGAGTCCCTTGGCTATAATCTTCTTTCCGTCTTGCAACTTTGTGAGTGCAATTTTACATGTGTATTTGGGCGTCACCATGTGCTTGTCCTTCACAGTATTTCTCTTAAAGTAGACTTTGTTGGATTTGTGGAAAACGGTATGTATATAGTGGATTTCTCGAAAGAAACTACACATATCGCCACATGTCTAATGGCTAAATCCGATGTGGGGTGGCTTTGGCATCGTCGCCTAGGCCACGTCGGTATGAGAAATCTACAAACTCTTGTGAAGGGTGAGCACGTGGTAGCACTAACAAGTGTGAATTTTTCCAAAGATCGTCCTTGTAGCTCTTGTATTGCCGGAAAGATTCATGAGAAGAATCATCCTAAGACATCAATCATCTCCACAACAAGATCTTTTGAGCGCATTCACATGGACCTATTTGGTCCTCCCACATATGATAGTATTGGTGGCAAGAAGTATTGCTTGGTAATTGTTGATGATTATACAAGATACACTTGGGTTTTATATATCAAGAAGAAGAGTGAAACTCAAGAAAGATTCATTACTTGGGCTACCGAAGTGCAACGCCAATATGACACCAAGATCTTGTCCATTAGGAGTGACAATGGTTCCGAGTTCAAGAACTACACCATGGATGAATTCTTGGGTAATGAGGGGATAAGACATCAATACTCCGCTGCGTACACCCCTCAACAAAATGGTGTTGCGGAGAGGAAGAATCGCACACTTATTGATATGGCAAGAACTATGATGGCCGAGTTCAAATCCCCATATAACTTTTGGGCCGAAGCCATCAACACCGCTTGTCATCTATCTAACCGACTCTTCCTTCGTCCGATGATTGGCATGACTCCATATGAGCTTCTAACCGGTAACAAACCCAACCTCAAATATCTTCGAGTTTTTGGGTGCAAATGCCAAGTATACATAAAGGGAACTAGATTGTCTAAGTTTGATTCTAGAACTTTTGAAGGCATTTTTGTTGGCTACGCCACGAACTCCCACACTTATAGAGTCTACAACATATCCACCGGGTGTGTTGAAGAATCTATGAATGTGGAATTTCATGAGGATAATGGCTCCCAAGTGGAGATAATTGATTGTGATGATGTAGGTGATGAACCATCCTCCATAGCCATAGGAAGAATGGGTGTAGGTCCACTTATACCCATTGAGGGACACCTTGTGGCAAATGAGGATGGAACTAGCTCTACGCAAGTGGAGCCCTCTACATCAACCACCAATCAAATGGTAAACCAAGAACAAGAAGAAGATCTTCATGTGGATACCTCCCATCAAGAAAGTGATCAAGATCCACCCAATGATAATGGTGGAAATGTTCTTGGTGATACGTCACCAAGAACTCCAATAAGGGTGGACAATGGTCTTGATGAAGGAAATGGTGAGGATATTCCAACTAATGAAAATCCCGATGATGCTCTAGTTCGTATCATGTCTCGTCAAGCATCAAGATTGCAACAAAAGTCAATATATCAAAAGAATATCATTGGTGGCTTGGGGAGAAGTGTCTCCACTCGTGGACAAGTACTCAAGTTTTGTGGTATTCACTCATATGTCTCTCATGTTGAACCCATCAAAGTGTATGATGCTCTTGAAGATGAAGATTGGGTTCAAGCTATGCATGAAGAGCTCCATAATTTTGAGAGAAACAAAGTATGGTCACTAGTGGAAAGACCCAAGGATCACAATATCATTGGAACTAAATGGGTGTTCAAGAATAAGCAAGACTCTCATGGGCAAGTGATTCGCAACAAAGCACGATTGGTTGCTCAAGGCTACTCTCAAGTCGAAGGACTTGACTACGGTGAAACTTTCGCTCCCGTCTAGGCTTGAATCCATTCGTATATTACTTGCATTTTCCACTAGTCATAACTTCATCTTGCATCAAATGGATGTTAAAAGTGCTTTTCTAAATGGACCTTTAAATGAAATGGTATATGTTAAACAACCTCCGGGGTTCGAGGATCCCAAGTATCCTAACCATGTCTACTTCCTCCATAAGGCTTTGTATGGCCTCAAACAAGCCCCACGTGCTTGGTATGATCACTTAAAGGAGTTCTTAGTAGATCGTGGTTTCATACTTGGGGTAATTGATCCCACTCTTTTTACCAAAAGTGTAGACGGGCATTTCTTCATATGCCAAGTATATGTTGATGATATTATATTTGGATCCTCTAACGTGAGTTTTGTAGACCAATTTGCCAAACTAATGACAAGTGAATTTGAGATGTCTATGATGGGAGAATTAAAGTTCTTTCTAGGTTTTGAGATCAAGCAATATCATGAAGGGACTTTCATTTGTCAAGCCAAATATATATTCAAGACATGCTCAAGAAATTCGATATGATAAATGCCAAACCATTACCTTATCCAATTCCAACAACCACAAATCTCTCTTTGGATCATAAAGGTATACCGATAGACCCCAAACTTTATCGATCCATCACTGGATCTTTGCTTTACCTTTGTGCATCTAGGCCGGACATTATGTTTAGTGTGGGTTTGTGTGCAAGATTTCAATCTAACCCCAAGGAAAGCCATATGATTGCGGTCAAGAGGATTCTTAGGTACTTGGTTGACACTCCCATTCATGGTCTTTGGTATCCATCAAACACAACTTTTGATCTTGTGGGATACTCGGATGCGGATTGGCGAGGTGACAAAGTGGATAGAAAATCAACCTCGGGTGCTTGCCAATTTCTTGGTAGTTCCCTTGTGTGTTGGTCTTTCAAGAAGAAAAATTGCATTGCCACCTCCTCCACGGAAGCGGAGTATATTTCCGCCGCAAGTTGTTGCTCTCAACTCTTATGGATGAGGCAATGTCTTAAGGATTTTGGAATTAAGATTAAGACAATGCCTCTTTTATGTGATAATGAGAGTGCTATTAAGATTGGTCACAATCCGGTACTTCATGGCAAGACCAAGCATATTGAGATTCGGTATCATTTTATTCGGGATCATGTGGCCAATGGTGATATCTCACTCTCTTATGTCAACACTAAAGATCAACTTGCCGACATCCTTACCAAGCCTCTAGATGTGAAGAGATTCAATGAATTGAGGAGTGAGCTCAACATCATATGTGCAAGCAATTTTAGTTGATTGAAAATCTTGCATACACACCCCTACTAGACTCCTATTTGGATTTAGATGCACGCATAGACATAGGGGGAGTGTAGCTCAATCAATGAGTCAACACTACCTTTATAATGCATAAATAAAATATCATGCCTAAATGTTCATTTTTAATGACATCATGTGCTTCAATGATGAGTCTCGACAATGCACCCAAGATACATCTTCGCGGTGACATATCGAACATACTCATACATGGTGGCTACGGCCACCGCCAATTTTCAATGCGACATTTGTGTTCGAGTGTTCACTCATTTGCCCTTCCACTTGTTTTCATATTTCATTGGTATCCAATGTTGCTCATTTCGTTTCTCATTTTTTTCCATTGGATACAAATGAAAACATCATATGCATGTCATCATTCTCATTCCATTCGTGCACATGGTCAAATAAAATTTCTCTAAGAAACAAATTCATGAAAATGTGTTATTAAGACATTAGCTTCACCTTGTCGTTTGCTTGTTAGAATATATTCATGAAAATCTGTTGAATTGGAATTTTTTTCCGTTGTTTGTTGCGCGTTGTGGCTTGGTAATTTTGTAGGTTTACTTTGTTTTTAGTTTTTTTTCAAAAAAAACACACACACAAACCCAACCCACCCCAACTGCCGAAAAAAAAACAAACATAGACAAAAAAAAAACGAGCGCGCCTGCCCCCCCACCCCGGCCTCGCCACTGCCGTGCCGGCCCCAGGCCGGGGCGTTCGGCCACTAGGCCGGCCTCGCCCTCCGCCGCGCTCCGGCCCCTAGGCCGGGCCGTTCGGCCACCTGGCCGGCCTCCCCTCCGGCCTTCCCCCTCCCCCCGCGCGCCGGCCCCAGGCCGGCCGCCCCGCCCACCCACCCGCCCCGCACCCGCCGAGCCGGCCAGGCCGGCATCCTGCCCGGCCCCAGGCCGGGGTGGGGCGCTGCCACCACAAACACACGCACACACACCCCCAACCGCACCCACCCACCCCCAAACCCCTTCTTCCTCCTCTCTCCCCCTCCATTAGAGCACCTAGGTGTTCTTCCCTCACCCCCCTCCCCCCACCTCCCTAGCCCATCCCCACCGCCCATATTCACGGATCCACAAGCCCTCGGCCTTCTCCGCCCCCTCCTCCACACGGATTTCTCATTGACCCCTTATTGGAGGAGATCGGGACACTTCATTGCCTAGGTTTTTTTTTGTTTGAAGATGGCTTCGAACTCGGGTAATTTTTCTTTGGGCTTTTCTATAGATTACATGTATGTGAGTGCTATCTATCGGTGTGCTAGTGCTAGTGTTCATGTGTTACGTTTTTTTTCCATCTATTAATGCTAGGGTTCATACCGCTATGCTATATTAAGATTTGTTGATGACATGTGTTCCATCTATTCATATGTTATGCTATGTTGATGTCACATGCTCCTCGTATTCTAGCCCTAGCCCTATGATACTATGCTTTACCTACCTTTGCAAATTACTTTCTCAGATTTGGCCATGGTTAAATAATAAAATTTCCCCATTATTGATATGATTGTCCTAGTGTCGTACTTCTAACCTTTTATATTCATTGTGACATGATGTGCATGCTATAGCCTAAATATTTTTACATACTAATGATGTTTCTAGTACCATGTCCAATATTTTTTTTTTCGCACCACACAATCCTATACACATGCTATGATAATATGCTCACACTCATAATAATGTGCCTTGTTTTCACTAAATATTGGGCTAGTATTTTTTTACCATGTCGCTATCACATAGATTCATGGCTTAATTATTTCTCTCTCAACCACGACCATGTGCACTCATTATCATGCTCCATCTCCATGCATCATATGTTTCCGGTGATTCTCCTCCTCAACATGAGTCCGATGCCTCCCGTCCTCTCCGTCCTCGCAAACCTCGCAAGAAGAGTGCCGCGGAGGTTGCTGGTTCTACTCCCTCACGGAGATCTCTTCCCATCAATCCGAAGGAACCCGTGATCAAGAACTGGGGTGGTCTTAGTACCACCGATTTTGATGAAGCAAGGCTGAAATTTAATCCTTATGAGTTTGGTGAAAGCACATGCTCGGATCCTCGGTTCTATTGCAAGATGCATCAAGTTATGCATGAATTTATTCTTGGCAAGCTTCAGCACAGTCACGTGGAACAACATTACTTTGACATTGAGTATGCTCGCACCAAGTGGCCTGAAGTTATGGAGATCATGGACTACCACAACCTCACTCCTCTCATGGGGGACACTCTTGCTCATCCGTTCTCTCCAGAGCTGCTCAGGGAGTTTTACTCCACCGTTCACTTCTCATCTGGAGGTCCCATGTGGCTCCCGCGTACGTTGATATGGATGAGCGGTGGCTCCAAGTGTGAGGCTACCATGGATGAGTTTGGTACTATTCTGGGTCTTCCCGAGTACCGGTTTGACTATATATACTATTTCCGCATTCATGGTGATTCCAAGAAGATTATGAAGGCCAAGGATGGTATTCGCCATTGCTATCCCGAAGGTACCGGCTCCATGCATATTCCTAAGATCAAGTTCTTTTCTGAACATTGGTATATGGTGCACACTTTTCTTCGCAACACCATCAACGCCAAATTTGGTGAGAAGGGCGAGGTACGCAAGTGGATGATCAACCTCCTATTTCACATTGAGTCTCAAATGAGGGCCAAGAAGCAATTGGATGTTCTGGATTATATGTGGCAAGAGATGCAGAATGTGGTTCGTGAGAAGCGGGTGCCCATCTATGGATCTTATATTCAGCGTCTTATTGAGACGAGGATCCCATCCGGTCTCGTCAACAACTATGACAAGGTGACTCCCAAGAAATCTATTCTTATGTATGATGCTCCCATTGAGTCTGCTAATGATCCAAGGCAGGGCACCCGCACTGAGTCTTTTGCTCGCCGCTCTCCTTCTCTGTCTCCTCCTCCTGAGACTTTCAACCTTAAGAAGATTCTTCAGAAGATGAACTGCTTCTTCATTGATAAGCAACATCAGGATTATGAGGCTTATCGCAAGGGGAAGGCCTCTAGTCGCCGTCAGCGCTCCATCCAGACTGCCCTCAAGATTCCCCTTAGTCCTCCCAGCTCAGAAGAGATTTCAGAGGAGAAGTGGAAGTCTAAGCATACTTATTGGTGTGGAGATGATGCTAGCTCACTCGGCTCTTTTGCGGGGCCATACACTACCGCTGAGGCTAGCTCCAGTCAGGCCCCTCCAGAGGACTTCTTTGAGGAAGAGGATGCGATGGACGACGAGTGATTGGATTGCATTTTTCTCCCTTTTTGGTGTATGATGCCAAGGGGGAGAAACACTCACGCATTGCATTGCATTTCATGCATTCATTTGTGTCTTATCTTCGTGATTTGCTTTCGTCATTCTTAGTTGAAACTATTTGTGTGGTGTGTTGAACTTTTGTGTTATTGTAAGACTATGTATTTATTTATCTATCGTACTCTTTATCTATGCGTGTGATAATTGATATATTGAAGATCATAGCAAGGCTATCATGTTATTTCATCTACTCACTATTTCGACGTGTTGAAGCCATAATAAGGGTAGTTGTTATTCATCAAGAACTATGAGAAGAATGCTATGGTAAGATCATTCTAGTGGCAAACATTATTGGTCACCTTTGTGTTCATACATGTGTATCTTCAATGGTAAAATCATGGTTGGATTAATTCTTGCACTTCACATAAGTATGTCGTAGTCACATCATTATCTTATAAAACATAGTGTAAAGTTGAGATTATGAAAGGGGCACTCATCATGATTATCAAATATACATGTCAATTGTTATGGGCACACAAATAGGGGGAGTACGAATATATGTTAATTATCTCACAAATAGCTATGCAAAATTATTTCTTGCGCAAATCCGTATGTTGTCATCAAACATCAAAAAGGGGGAGATTGAAAGAACATAGTTTCTAAATCCTATTTTGAGTGTTTGATTACAACATATAGATGGACTAATGTGTTTTGCTAAGTGTACTCAGAAAATATCTACCCGTAAACATCATACAAGTGGCAGCAATAAGGGAGAAAAGATTACGGAAAAAGATGAGGAAGAGAAGAAAAGAAACGGAAAAGAAAGGGGAAAAGAAGGCGAAGAAAGTGGGGTGGCAGGCCTCCTGGCCGGCCTGGCCGGGCTGGCGCCAGCCCCACCATGCCCCACGCCGGCCCCACGCCGGGTGCCAGGCCGGGGTGCTCGGGTGGGGGTCCGGCCTCGCCCTTCAGTCCCCGCCGGGTGCCAGGCCGGGGTGCTCGGATGGGGGTCCGGCCTCGCCCCCGTCGCACGCCGGCCCCAGGCCGGGCTGGCTGGGTGCCGCGCAACCCCACGCCGGCCTCCCCTTGCTCCCACGCCGGCCCCAGGCCGGGGGGGGGGCGCAGGAAGGTGAAAATACCCCCCCCCCCCCAACGACCGTATTTCCGACACGGGTATAAATGGGGGGTCTCCACCTACCTCCTTGCTTTGTCAATCTCATCCACACTTTCTCACACCTCCATTAATTGACCAAGCTCAAGCTCGAGAACAAGATCTCCTCAAATCCCCAACCAAAGCTCGTGATACTTTGGGATTTGAGGGAGACACCCCCGATCTACTACTCCACCAAGTCGATTAGAAATCCACCCACTCATCCCTTAGGGATCTTGCCATTCTTAGTTCATTGGAGCTAGGAATCTTGTTGCTCTTAGTTCATCGGAGCTCGGAGCCTTGTTGATATCCCCGGTGCTTTTGTGCTCGTGGATCTTGCTTCTCGGAGTCTTGGCGGCTCTTGGGATTTGGTGAGGACCCTCCAATCTTGTGGAGTGTGCCTCATCCTTGTAAAGGTTCTAGTTGTCAACCTCAACGGCAACATAGTGATTCGAGTCTATCCACATCGGTGGAAGGACTCGAAGGAGATACTGTGTGGCATATGAGGCCTACTCGGTGTTCCACTTTGGTGGCACCGCACCGCTCCAACGGAGATTAGCTTCCATTGGGAAGTGAACTTCGAGATAAATCTCCGCGTCATTATGTTCGGTTATTCCTCAACTTACCTTTACTTGTTACTACTAGCTTAGTCATATTACTCACCTTGTGCTAGTTGTAATTGCTCAACATATAGGATTGTCCACCTAGTTGCATAATCTAGAGAATCTATATTTGAGCATTGCCTTGTTAACTTGAAAAAGAAGTTAAAATTTGTAGTTAACCTATTCACCCCCTCCTCTACTTAACCTCTCGATCCTTCAACGTCGTAGTTGTATCGGCGGCGGCGGTGTGTTGACGAGGTTGTCTATGAAGACCATGTTGATGTTGACCTTGGCGATATGGTGTCGGTGATGAGGTTGTTGGCGTGAGGTGATACGTCGCTTGGAGGCGTCCCTCGTTGCGACGATGATGTAGATGCCATGGTGTCGGAGAAGTCGACGAAGTTCCACACCGGTCTGCGTGTGGTGGATGTCGTTTCTTATGGATGGGCTCCATGAAGATTTATGCTAGTAGTCTGTTGTAGTTGTACAGCTCGGCAGATGCGTCGGTCGGTGTAGTCGTACGGCCGGAGCAGACGGGCGCTCGTATTCCCTCGTGTTGGTCACAAACGCATGCATGTGTATGGATCCATACATGCCGACATGGGTGTGCATGCCCTCCCTTCGTCTGACGCGACTCCAAGGCGCTCATGGGCCCTGGACGATCCTTGGATATCGGTGGTCGGTGGAGCCTGCACGAACAAAGAAAATAACTTGCTGCTCGGGTCAGCTGTTGCACGTGTGCGCGTTGACGTCGCCGACGGCGCCGTGAAGCTGAGCTGCGACGCGTGGACGTGAGCGTTCTTTTTCCTTCTTCTTGTGCGCGGGAGTTCGATCGATGCAGGCGTCGGTTCCGCCGAAGCATGGAGGCTGCTGAGTGCTGAAGAAGCCGCGGCGCCGTGAAGCTGAGCTACGACGCATGGACGTGAGCGTTCTTTTTCCTTCTTCTTGTGCGCGGGAGGTCGATCGATGCAGGCATCGGTTCCGCCGAAGGATGGAGGCTGCTGAGTGCTGAAGAAGCCGCGGCGCCGTGAAGCTGAGCTACGACGCGTGGACGTGAGCGTTCTTTTTCCTTCTTCTTGTGCGCGGGAGGTCGATCGATGCAGGCGTCGGTTCCGCCGAAGGATGGAGGCTGCTGAGTGCTGAAGAAGCCGCGGCGCCGTGAAGCTGAGCTACGACGCGTGGACGTGAGCGTTCTTTTTCCTTCTTCTTGTGCGCGGGAGGTCGATCGATGCAGGCGTCGGTTCCGCCGAAGGATGAAGGCTGCTGAGTGCTGAAGAAGCCGCGTGCCGCCATGTCCCGTCTGCGCCGGAAAATTGCCTCCCGGTAGTGTCGCTGCCGATGGATTTTGCGCTGATTTCATTGGAATTTTCTATATCGTGGGAAGGATTTATTTGTCTAAATTGGATCTAATCTACGGAATTGGGAATTTCGAAATTGGCTAAAAACTAATTTAAAGAACCTATAAGATCATTGATCGTGATCGGGTGCCACGCCCCCGAGGAGAGAAGGTTGATCTCCCCGGGGGCGGCGAGCGTTGCGGAAGTGGTGGAAGTCCTAGGATCGGCGCCGTGAGCCTAACCGCTCTGATACCATATAGAATTGCTGCACTAGCCATATATACCAAAAGTCCGAACTGATGGAAAGTGGCTAGGCGTGTATTTATATTTCAACACTTATATGCAAATGGTGATTTTGTAGGCACACATCAATGGTGTCTCAAGTGAATACTATTTGTGGTATCACAAAAATGCGTTCAGAATAATCCGTTTGAGGCATTATTCATTAGTGTCTCCAATCATAGTTCTTAGGCACTAAATGGTGGTATTATTCGAGGGATCAAAAAGTGCCTTCAAACATAATTCATTTGAGAAAAAATTGATTGGTGCCTCAATTGACACTTTTTTGAGGCACTAATCAAAACTGTTTCAAGTGGATAATATTTGAGCATAAGAAAAGTGTCCCGAAAAATTAATTTGAGTCACTCTTGATAAAGTGACTCAATTGAGGGCCCGCTTGGTTGTTTGTTTATGGGCCGTAAAGTGTTGTGTTTTCCGGTCCCTAGAATTTTCCAGCGGAAGCCAGTAAAAGCACTTGGTTCGTTGTTTCAGATTCCTGAGCGGGGTCCGGTAGGTTTTTTGGGGGCATTAATCAAAATCTACTCAATTTTATACCATTTAAGCCATTTGAAAGTGTCTCCAAAAGTATTCATTTGGGACACTTGTGATTAGGGCCTCAATTGATAGTTGTTTGACACATTAAATCAAAGCTGGCTTTTATTACAAAATTATCTAAGCCATTTTCTATAGAAGTGTCTTGTAAAGTAAACATTAGAGGCAGTTTTTCAAAAATGACTTTAATAAAGTGCCTCACATTTTAGGAAGTGAGGTAGTGTATGTTAGAGGAACAAGAAAATGTCCCCGCAAAAAAAAAGTAACAAGAAAATGCTACGCGTCGGTCAGATAAGGAAAAGGAAGGAACCGTGCTTCTCCCCTTCTCTCTCTCTCAGCGAGTTGAGCCCTCTAGGCGACTCCGGGCAACCGCCGCTGGCCACTCCGGCCACGGCGTCCAACCAAAACACATTGACGTCGCTGATCTCTTTGATTAGTACGTCCCCAACCGCATCCACCTATCATCAGCTGTGTTATCATGGCTCTCTCTCGGGTCTCAAGTTTGAAGAAGGAATTGATTTTCACAAGGGTATTCTCAGAAGATTTGGAACCGGCATCAACCATATTGCTGGCAGAGGTTCAAAGGAATTTTATCTGGTGGTGGACTTTTCAAGATAAAAAATCAGGCTAAATGAAGATTCTGTGGGTTTAATCCTACAATCATGTTTCGGAGGAGAAGCTAAGTTATTCAAGGTTATATGTCTACAAAACTGGTCTTTCAAATTCTCAGTTGCTTCTAAAGAGGTTGGCTTCCATATCTTCAAAGGAGGTAACATTTTCAACAACAATTTTTGCATGAGTTTTTGGCTTTGGGGCCGTGGTGGACCAGATTTTCAAAAGGAATATGAACTATACCTCAAAAAACAAGAGAAAGTATGGACCACGGTTTCATACGGTAAATTTCCAAAATCATATGCTCAAGCTACACAGAATCCACGTTTTTTCGAAGATCATCGCAAGGTTCTAGCATCAAACGGAATCTCAGCATCGCGGTCAAACAGTTTCAAAGCGTCCATGAATGCAGATAAAACATATTCAAGACGGGCTATTAATACGTCACGTAGTAATGGGCCGAGTTATTGTAGCCGTTGCCTCTCGGAAGAGCACACTAGGCCCAACTGCAGAAATAGGATCCGTTGTCACACATGCAAGAGATGGGGGCATATAGGTGATAACTCTCGTTTCAAAACTGATATCGATGGTAAGCCCATCAAAGGAAAGAATACGGCAACATTACAGGACTCTATGATGGCAGTTCCTCGTTTGACGCGCGCGGGATTTGACGTTGCAGAGGAAAATTTGGTGAGAGACAGAAGAGAACTAATTGCGACCCAAAACAGAGCGATTCAGTCTAGACTCCGAGGCCCACCTGTAAACGACTCACTAGCGAATAAGACTACGCTGGTCTCCTCATCTTCTTCTTCCCCTGCTCGAACAGTACGGATTTTCTCCACCGCTCTGACTCAAGGAGAGATATCCCCTAATCCAATGGCGAATTTTCCGTTCGATCCTACTCCATTCCTACCACCAAATCGTCAGGCATTGGTGATTGAAGGAAGACCTGCTAGAGTCAGAGTAATCCATGGTGAACACAGACTCACCAACAAAGACCTGGCGATTGTCACCATCATGCCGATGCCTCAAGGGGAGGTGGCTTTTCAGAACATCCATGAGATACTTGGAGAATTCTTTGTGGAGAAACAGGTACAAATCAGAACCATCACCGAATGCCCTTTTGGTCAGGCTTTTGTCAGATTTATCAGTATTGAGGATAGAGATTGGTTTGTTTCCAATGGGCCCCACGCATGTGATGATGTTCAACTGGTTTTCCAAAAGCACAATGAAGGGCTCAACTGGCGTAGTTTCAATCTTAATCGGGAAGCATGGATTCAGATTATTGGTTTTCCTGCAGACTTGCGATGCATGCATGAGCTCGCCAACTCTGTTAAGAGTTTTGGTAAACTACTGGTATGGGACAGGACTAAATCTACAGATGCTTATGTTCTTCTCAAGGTTGGAGTGGTATCCCTCGCTGATATTCCTATCAGCACTATAGTATCAGGTGCTGACAGGTTTAATGGAGAGTCTTGGACCTGCCCCATTATTATTCTGCAAGACCAATTGATCAATGATGGACCACCCGCAGAGGAAGAGGTGCCTGCTGATGGGGACCCACACCCTATGCCACCTGAGCAATTCCATCATCCAAATCAGAACAATGTGCTCATTGGTCCCCTGCCTTTACATGCAGTTGAAGCACAAGCAAATCCTGCAGGAAACCCTCCTAATCCTGCAAATCAAGCTGGCAATCACCCCATACAGATGGATATTGATAATCAATTGGCTGCTAATGCAGTGGATTGGGACATTTGGGCTATGCCACCTGCTAATGATATTGTTGACATGGAATTGCAAGCAGGAGAATTCTTGGAACTAAATGATCTTATGGGGCCTGCCATTGAAGGTGTAGGACAGAATGAGGATGATGCAAATATTAGCAGTGATCTCACACTCTCCTTGCAGTCATCTGATGATAATACCCTGTCAGAAAATTCTATTCATGGGCCACCAGATCAAGCTGTTCCACCACCACACCCACTGGATCTCAACTTACCAGCCCAAGATATGGGCCTTCTGCCTATGGATGTGGCCCATCCTCAAGACATATACCCACCTGCATTAAATCTTTTTCCAGTACAGGAGGAGGATCAGTACCAGGTGCAAGAAATTGATCTCTTGGCCATCAATAATCAGGCTAGCCTACTGGACATATCAGAGATGGCAAACTTAGTTCTTGATACTGAGATATCAAACAACAATGTGGCTACTGTGCAGTCTAGCTCTCCTGGACCTGCTCTCAATTATGGAACATCTCTATCAGATCAGACTAAGAAAGCACCTGTAGAATTTGACACTTTTCAGGAGGATAAGCAGAAGGCAGTTCAGACTGCTCCCATGGTTCTTAACACTGCTGAAGTTCAAAGGATTGACTACCAGCAGGAAAAAAATCTGGACTATCACAGTGAGGAGGATACAGGTACATCAAGTCAAGATGCTCCCCCTGGTTTTCCTATTGCTCTTTTCAAACCTAATTATAATACCATGGTCAGTTCAGACAAGAAAGACTCTATGACACAGATTATGCTTGAATCATGCCATTTTTCAGATGATAAACTGCTTGGGGAAGAAGGTGCTGCACTTTGGGGGAAACATTTTGCTCCAAGAAACAGTGATGATAACATTACTCAGGTACCATTGGAATGGATGAATTTCTTCACATCAGCTTTACTATCTCAGGATAAATTTATCTGGGCAAAAAAATTTCTTGCCTCACAACTTTGGAAATATATAGTGGAAGGCACAGATCCATCAACACTTAGACCTTTTGTAATTCCAGATAAATGCCCTACATCTGATATATCTGTTTGCCTTGATAATATGGGACAGGATATGCAATTTGAGTCACCTAAGAGATGACAGGATGTGCTAACAAAGGAAATGCCACCACTTCAGCTCTCCATGCCAAGAACAAGAAAAGGAAAGAGAAAGCTCCCCTTGTTGAGACTGAGGTAAGAAGAAGCACTAGACTGCAACAGAGCAATAATGGTTTTAAGGCTAGAACATGCAAGAATAGAATATGTGTGAGCTGTTCTGCCAAACCACCTATTATTCCAGCCAAAGTTGTGAGAAATCTCTCTGTTACATTTTGTAAGGTGGAACCTGCTGCTTGTTCAGAGGAGGAGCTACTCAAAGTGGAAAGGAAAAAGAAGAAGATGCAGAAGGACTCATCCTCCAAGGATGTGGTAGGAGCAGAGGAGGAAGAAGCTGCATAACTTCACCATGCTTAGGCTCCTTAGATATAGTCTATCTACATTATCTATGTTCCCCAAGAAGTATGCTTTTGGTCCTCTTGTGACAGTTGATCAGCAAGATATTATGACTTTCCAATTCTCCTATGTAATAACTATGATGCTGCCTGGATTATTTTGCTATGTGTATATTATATCAACAGCTTATGAGTCAGATGTTTCAAGATTTATATTATTTCAATGGATAGAACCTGGATAGTACTGAATTGGAACATTAGAGGGATTAATGATCCAAATAAATGGTTGGCACTGAATAACAAGATACTAGAATCAGGTTGTCATATCATCTGTCTTCAAGAAACTAAGAGAGATACCTTTGATTCCTCTTATATTAGGAACTTCTGTCCTAAAAGATTTAACAAATTCTGCTATTATCCATCTGTTGGGCTCTCTGGAGGTATTATTATCATTTGGAATGGGAGTCTTTTTAATGGAGATCATATTGAATCCAATCCTCATTCTATCACAGTCAAGTTTACATCCAATTATAACAATAAGGAATGGTTTTTAACAAATATATATGGTCCATGTGAATATTATGCAAGACAAAGTTTTATTTCTTGGTTTCAAGACCTGGGATATGCAGAAGACAATAATTGGCTGGTTGTGGGAGACTTTAACTACATCAGATATCCAGACAATAGAAGTAGACCAGGAGGAAATGTAAATGATATGTTAATTTTTAATGAAGCTATATCTAAGTTGGCACTAGTGGATATACCCATCAAAGGTAGAAGCTATACTTGGAGTAATATGCAAGCTGCCCCACTTTTGGAAAAGATTGATTGGATCTTCACTTCTGAGGAATGGACTCTATCATACCCCAACACCATGGTTCTTCCACTCTCTAAACCTATCTCAGACCACACTCCTCTCATGATCAAGATAGGTACTGACATTCCCAAGACTAGGATCTTCAGATTTGAAAACTTCTGGTTGAAACATCATGAATTTATAGACACTGTTAAACTTATATGGGAGCAAGATGTCAATATAAATGATAGTGCCAAGCAAATTACAGCTAAATTCAAGAGATTGAGAAAAGGTATCAGAATATGGGCCAAAAATAAATCTAGACTGGCAATTTACATCACAAATTGCAATGACATGATTGGGCTATTGGATATGATTGAAGAATTTAGAGATTTGACTATATGGGAAAGAAATGGTAGAGATATCATTAAGGAACACATTCTTCACCTGCTTAAATGTCAAAATGATTATTGGAGACAAAGAGCTACAGTCAGATGGGCAAATCTAGGAGAAACAAACACCAAATTCTTCCATATCAAAGCAACAATTAAATACAGAAGGAACTTCATTGCTTCAATCAAAGATGAAAATGGTTTTGAACATACTGAACATGGAGCAAAAGCAGCAGTTTTTGAAAGAGCATTTAAACAGAGAATGGGCACCACTGTCCACTGCACAGATAACTTTCAGCTGCTTTCTCTTATTAAAAGAGTGGAAGGTCTAGATACTCTGGAGACCCCATTCACTAGGAAAGAAATTGAGGATGTGATTAAGGATTTACCTGCTGATAAAACCCCAGGCCCTGATGGATTCAACACAAATTTCATCAAAGCATGCTGGCACATTATAGCTGAAGATTTCCTATACCTGATTGATGATTTTTACCATGGAAGGGTTAATCTTCAAAGTATCAACAGCTCATACATCACTCTGATTCCAAAGGTGGACAACCCTACTACCCCTGCATATTTCAGACCCATATCCCTATTAAACTGTTCCATCAAGATTATTACTAAACTCTTAGCAAACAGACTTCAGAAGATTATGCATAGTCTTATTCATGAAAACCAATATGGATTCCTTAAAGCTAAATCTATACAGGACTGTATGCCTTGGATTTATGAGTATATACATAAATGTTCCGTGACAAATCAAGAATCTATCATGCTGAAATTGGATTTTGAAAAAGCATTTGATCTCTTGGATCATAATGCTATTATAGAAATTCTAAAAGCCAAAGGTTTTGGTTACAGATGGATCAGATGGATTGAAATGATTTACTCTTCAGGTTACTCATCTGTTCTGCTTAATGGAGTCCCTGGTAACCAATTCAAATGTAAGAGAGGTGTCAGACAAGGAGATCCACTATCACCTTTGATCTTTGTGATTGCTGCTGATCTCCTGTAAGATGTTCTTAATGAAGCCATGATAAATGATTTGATCCAGCCTGTCTTCACATCATTGGCATGTCCTGATTTCCCACTCTTACAGTATGCAGATGATACAATAATTATCATGAGAGCTGATAGCATACAGGTTCAGCACATTAAAAATCTGCTATCCCATTTTGAAGCATTTACTGGCTTGAAAATAAATTATCACAAGTCTAGACTAATCCCACTCAAGGCAAGAGATAATTTATGTCACATGTTACAGAACATTATGGGATGTTGCATTGAATACATGCCAATCAGCTATCTTGGACTTCCTCTATCCATTGATAGACCTAAAGTGGATGACTATTGGCCACTGATTAAAAGATTGAATGAGAGACTTCATGGATGCAATACCTTTTTATCTTATGGAGAGAAATTGGTACTCATTAAGGCTGTATTCACATCACTTCCAATGTTCTACATGAGTACACTGCAGATACCCAAGACTGTTTTGGATCATATTAACAAAAGTATTAGACACTGCTTCTGGAGAAAATATGGTATGGAAGATAATGGAGCTGCACTTATATCTTGGAACAAAGTTTGCAAACCCCAGGAACAGGCTGGCCTGGGAGTGCTGGATCTTGGTATACAGAACAAGGCTTTGCTTCTGAAGCATCTCCACAAATTTTTTAATCAAGTGAATCTCCCTTGGATCAAATTAATCACAGAAAACCACTATCAAGCCTGCATGATTGATTTTAGGAAGATTGGATCCTTCTGGTGGAGAGATATGATCAAGCTGATACCTGAATATAAGAAAATTGCAGTATGTGAGGTTGGTAATGGAAAGACTGTTTCCTTTTGGACTGATAAGTGGTGTTCATTCATATGCAAGGACGAATTCCCACAACTTCATTCCTTTAGACAAAGAACTGATATTACAATGAGAGAATTCATAAATTCTCATGATGCTAGTGCTCATTTCCATCTTCCTTTGTCTTATATTGCATACCAGCAACTTATGCAATTGCAACAACAGATACAAGATTTGCAGACAAATGATGAGACAGATAGATGGTCATTTAAAAGCAGATATGTTAAGTTCAAAGTCTCTGCTGCTTACAAGGAATTCATCAAAGATCCTATTGCACACACACTTTTTCCCTGGACATGGAAAAATGCTGCTATTTTAAGATACAAGATCTTCTTCTGGCTAATACTACATGATAGAATTAATTCCAGAAACCTTCTTAGAAGAAAACAATTTCATCTCCAAAGTTATGACTGTGAAAGCTGTCAAGAATACATGGAGGAAACTATAATGCATCTTTTTTTCGACTGTCCATTTGCTATTAGATGCTGGGATTATCTTGGAAGTAACAGAAAGAGAGGGATCTCCATATACGATGAAATCATGCTACTAATGGATATCTTACCACAAGAATTTGCTATGGAAGTCATTATGATGGGATGTTGGAATATTTGGAAACAAAGAAATGACAAGGTCTTCAATAGTATTGCTCCATGTCATAGATCATGGAAATTCAACTTGTCAAAGGATCTTCAGATCGTCATCCTACGCATCAAGCCAATTCATGCAGAACCACTTAAGCACTGGATTGATTCAGTACTTAGCAATGTTGTATAGCTCTTAGTTGTTTCCATGTTTTTCATGATATTTGAGAGAACCAGTATAGGTTGATTTTTAGGGGCTTGGATATTTTGTACATTATTTCAATATATATACCGTAGAACTTTTTGTTCTACGGTTCTTTGCCTCTAAAAAAAAAAGGAAGGAACCGGCAGGTCGCACCTAGGGAACACACCTGGATGGGAAAGAACAGGTGGGGTGGCCGCCTGCGCGCACCCCGTCGCCAAACACGCGCGCCCGCCCAACAGAAGATACTATGTTTAGCCCTCTCAGTTGCTGGCCATGGCGGCGATGGCGAGAGGATTGGGGGTGGGGAGGCGAGGGGGAGAAGGATGTGCACGGCGAGGCAAAAGGATTCACCTTTTATCGTTGGTCGAAGGGCGGTGACGCTGTAAATGCTTCGCGTGGGGAAGGCGCAACGCCGGCCTCGGAAGCATCGCGTCGCGTCACCGGTGTAAATGCTAGGCGCTCTGCAGGCCGGCGTTCCGTCGCATTGGAAACCACGGAGTGACATTAACACGGACCGGCCTCCTGCACGGCGCCTAAACTCACGCCCCGGTGCGGGCTTGTCTCTATTACGGGTGGGTCCCGCCTGTCGGGTAGGGTGATCGGACGTTGTTCGGCGCCCCTAGGCAGGCCCCTAAGTTTGGCGGGTGGGTTAGGGTGCCGGACATAAATTTGGCGGTGGACAACTTTGGGGGTAACGTTACGGCGCTTTTTTTGTCTGGACCTCATTGGACATTTGGGGCTGTTTGGAGGACACGGGTGGAGATGCTTAAAAAGGGCCCGCTCTCCCATAGTGTAATTTCTTTCTTTTTTAGAAAATCTGGCCATTCTCACGAACTCCAAGTCCACTGACACGCGGAAACAATACGTTGTTCCTCAGTATTCATTTTTCAAGAAGGGGCGAAATTTATAACCGACGTGCGCTTTCCTCTTTGTGCATCTACGTACCCTCTCCCATTTCCGGTAGCTCCAGCGGCGTATCGTACCAAGGTACATGTCCTATGCTGTTGCGTCATGCCTAGTACTTCCTCACAAAATAGACGACTTCTGTTTACCTAAATATGAATGTAAAAGTCATCTATTTATGAACGGAGAAACTACCGGTGATCACGGTGCAAGCCTGCACCTAGTTGCATTATATATTAACGTGTTCTTCTAACCGGTCGTAAAGTAACATACAACCTCTGTAATGTCTTGTTTTTTTATGTATATAAATGTACATGTATTATATAACTTTGACCTTATACTTGCATGTGACCGTGCTCGCAACAAAAATCATTTGAACTACAATCGAAGTCGCTGATCCGTTTACGCAGTGTCTTCAATTTTTGGCGAGACAAGGGGATCCACTTCCAAAATAGAGGATGTTCCTACACTTGCGACACTTTATTTTGTAAGGTATATTGAGACATTGATTTTTCCTCAAAAATTCTTGCTCTTCGATCATTTCCTTTTTCTCCTCGTGAGTAACCCCGGCCGTCGAAGATCAAGAACCTTTCGATTTCAGAACTTTTGGATTAAAATGCCGGGGTTTGAAAACGTGGTACATGATGCTTGATATGAGCATTCCTGCATACCGAGCCGGGTCAATTGCTTTTCCACAAACTTAAAAGAGTTAGCCTTCATCCTCGTCAATGGAGCAAGAAGCTCTTCCCTTAGCAAAAAAATTCAACTTCACATGAACATCATTTTGCACTTGAACATTTCTCAAGAGACAAGATTGCTTGACCCCGAGGAAAGAAAGTTGAGGAAGAGGCCTAAGGCATGTGCCAATGCAGCTTTTTTTATCATGTTTTCATTAGCATTTTACTTACGTGGCATAGTATTTAATAAAAAAGGGAATGAAGTTGTATCTTAGCTAAGATACAACACTTGCACGTTGCCATCGGTAAAATATGTGCTAGACCAATAGTATGCATGCATGTACCCCAAATCATTCAATTTAGATACACCACATAAGAAACAACCCATTGTACATATTGTCTCTTAAGTTTTAATTACACATATGATAACGTGTCAAGACACGATGCATTGGCACAGGCCTAAGAGAAAGATTATAGCTCTTGCAGTGATGGAACATGCTAGGAAAAGGAAAGCTTCACACATTGCTAACTTAAAATCGGGCGAGCGAACATGAGATTCTTTCTCTTCAAATTCGCGGAGACGAAAAAGTTCATTCATTGGCTTAAGCACACCAATTGGTGGGTAACTAACAATGATGATAAGAAAGCAATTATCCAAAACCACTTCACAACTTATACCAGGAAACCCCCTAGATCGATTTACATTAATTGCATGATTCCTTTTGTCCGAATGTGACCTTTAAATCCTTTCGAATAGCTTTCGAAGGAGAAGATCTTAGCGGAATTTTTTGGTTCGCTCGGTGATAAGGCACCCAGGCCCGATGGCTTTACCGGTACTTAGTTTCTACAAGGAATGTTCGGAGGTTGTCATGCCGGAAATTTCCTTGGTCATCCAACACTTTCAAAACCTTCACACCACCAACCTTCAATGGCTGAATTCCGCCAATATTGCATTGATTCCTTAAAAAGGTGGGGTGGAAAATATCATGTACTTCATTCTTATTAGCCTCATCCACAAGTTTGTTCCCAAAATTATGGCCCCTCGCCTTTTACCTTTCTCGAACTCCCTATCTCCAATGTGCAAAGCTCCTTCATCAAGAAACACAACATCAATGATAACTTCATGTGGGTTCGAGACCTTGCTAGAAAATTCCACCGTACTAACACACCACTGTCTACCTCTCAAGCTTGACATCAATAAGGCGTTTGAGTCCGTTCGATGGAACCATCTTATGGACGTCCTAAAGCACAATGGCTTTTCGGCAAGATTTTATGATCGGGTTTCGGCTGTCCTATCCACCTCCACTTCGCGTGTGCTCCTCAATGGTGTGCCTTGGGGAACCCATCAAGCTTGGTAAAGGCATCCGACAAGGCGACCCCCTCTCTCCCATGCTCTTCGACTTGGCCATTGATCCCATCAACCACATCCTTCATAAAGCTACTATCCAAGGTTATATTACACTCTCTCCGTGGGAGGGACCCAGTTGCACAAACCTCACTATATGTCAATGATGTCGTTGGTTGTCGCTGCCCCTATCGAAAATTATATTCAATTCCCCACCTCCACCCTTGACTCCTTTGAGGAAGTGACCGGTTTGAATGCTAATTGCCAAAAATCCTTGTAGCGCCTATCCGTTGCGAAGGTTTTGACCTCGATGATACGCTTAGTTTATTTTCGGCAACAAGGGATACTTTTAAATGTGCTACCTTGGCATCCACTTGGTATCTACCGCCTTAGAAAGATTGACTTCAAAATGTTAGAAGATAAGATTGCTAGAAAATGCTCGATCAAGAATTGGAAGAATATCAACATAGCCAGTAGAAGGGTGCTTGTCCGTTCAGTCCCGCGTCCAAAGCCATATACCACATCTCCTCTCTTGATCTTACAAAGTAGGTCACCGGTCAGGTTATTGACATTTTCCATGCATACTTTGTGCCCGAGTTGTGATAAGTTTATAAAAGGAAAGTGCAAAGTCAAATGGGAGACCATTTCTGCTACGAAGCTTGGTGGCTTAGGCATTGTTCATCTTGAGAATTCCGCTTTGTCATTGAGACTTATATGGATTTTTCTCGAATGGGTTGACAACGTGCTTGGATTAGGATATGAAACCCATGCAATGATCAAGATAGAGATCTTTTTGCACCGCCATGGTGGTCATGGTGGATGATGGAGAAAATACCTTATTTTGGAATTGGTTGTTTGGTAGCCAGACAATGGATATTGCTCCCAAATTATTTGATCATGCCATGAAGAAGAATTATTAGAGGAAAACCATTGAAAACAATTTTCGAGCCTCCAACCTTGACAGTTGATACATCTCAAACGTATCTATAATGTTAGATGCTCCATGATTATTTTCTATCCAATACCTTTATGTTTTCACATGTTTTCCTTCGTTTTCCGGACATTTTCACGGACTAACCTATTGACAAGATGCCACAGAGCCAGTTCCTGTTTTCTGCTCTTTTTAGTTTCACAAAAGTTGTTATGGAAATATTCTCGAAATTGGACGATTCAAAAGACAGAAGTCTTAGAATTTCGGAGGGTCAAGAAAGTCAAAAGGAGACCCGGAGAGGGGCCCTAGATCCCCCACACCATGCCTGGGCGGAGTATTTAGCATAAAACCACCACTTTACTACCAAATATTCGAAAAACAACCATTTTACGATTCAATCGCAAAAAACAACCACTCTACTACTGACAGTTTGCAATTCAGACAAATAGGAAATTGAACGCCGATTGACAACGTTTCTGACCGGTGGGACCCACGGCGGACGATGACGTGGCAAGGGAGGGACACCACTTTGATGACGTGGCACTAAGATGTTGTAGGACCCACATGTCATGGACACAATAATTACGGCTACAAAAATATCTAAAAACAAAATCTTTTTTAAAAAAGTCAATTTTTTTAAATGTGCGCCCCGTGCAAATTTCGGGAAAATAAGAAAATAAAAAATGTTTTAGAAAATTCCGAAAAAAATCACAGGCAAAGATAAGTATGTTTTGCACATCCGTGCACAATTTTGCAACGCTGTGACGTTTATGCCGGCCTGTGCAAAATAGACAAATTCACAGATCTGAGATTCAAATTCCCCGATCTAGTTTTTGTTAGAAATTTGTCTTTTTTGCACAGGCCAGTACAAATGTCATTTTGGTATGAAATTTTGCACGGCTATACGAACCATACGCATCTTTGCCTCTGATTTTTCTCGAAATTCTTTCAATCATTTTTCCATTTTTTTATTTTCCTGAAAATTTGCACCCGATTTGCACTCTAGATCAGTGAATTTTTCTTTTTTACACAGCCCAGCAGAAAAGTCACTTAGTTGCAAAAATTTGCACGGATATGCGAACCATATTAATCTTTGCCTATGATTTTTCCGGAATTTTCTAAAACATTTTTCTATTTTTTATTTTCCCAAAATTTGCACAGGTCGCACACTTTTGAAAAAATAAATTCGATTTTTTTAAAAAGATTTTTGTAGCTGTAATTATTGTGTCAATGACATGTGGGTCCCACAATGTCATAGTGCCACATCATCAAAGTGGTGTCCTCCCATTGTCACGTCAGCATCCGCCGTTGGTCCCACCAGTCAGTTCTAGCGTCAATCCACGCTCAATTCGCGTTTAGCTCGATTTGGAAAATGTCAGTACTAGAGAGGTGGTTTTTTGCGATTGAATCGTAAAGTGGTATCTTTTCGAACATTGCGTAGTAAAGTGGTGGTTTTATGCTAAATACTCGCCTGGGCGCGGGTGGCCCCTTAGCCGCGCCTAGGGGTGTTATGGGCCCCTCGGGCGCCCACCGCCATCGCCATTTCGCCTATTTAGTACCCCCGAAGCATAAACCCTAAAGGAATCAGACTTCTTCCGTGAAAAGTTCCGTAGCTCCGCCGCCACCACCGACAAGTTTCGGGGGACAGAAATCTCTATTCCGATACTCTGCCGGGACGGGGAAGTGACCCCGGAACCATCTCCATCGACTCCACCGACATCGTCATCGCCGTTGCTGTCTCCAATGATGAGGAGAGAGTAGTTCTCCCTCGGGGTTGAGGGCTCTAACGGTAGTTATGTGTTGGGGACAGAAGAGACTTCTTGTATTGTAATTGCAGGGTTGATTGAGAGGGATACCTTTGTCCTCTTCCTCGCTGAGTTCGATAAACCTTGAGTAATCCACTTAAGAGAAACTTGCTGCTATTCTACAAACCTATGCACTTGGAGGCCCAACACTGTCTACAAGAATAGAAGCGTGCGTGGACATCAAGCACTTTTCTGGCGCCGTTTCCGGAGAGGTAAGGTAAAAGGTACTCACATCCTCGGGTGTGAGTGCTCGAAGTTATTTCCTTTAGATTCTGCAATTATATCTTTTTGTTTCTTGTTTTCACTAGTTAGGCTTATTTTTACTTGTTCCTTGTTTTTGTTTTTACTAGTTAGACTTAATGGAAAACAACAAAAATATGAAAGAGCTTTATAATCTTTATCTTGAGTTAGGACATGATGCTTTTGAAGAGAAAATAAAAAAAAACCTACGGAAGTTTGCTTGCATAATAGTGATAGCAATGTTATTAGCATTAACTCTTTGAACACCATTATTGCTAATACTATGGAAAAAATCTAAGCTTGGGGAAGATATTTTTGATGAATATGATATATTTAGTCCCTCAAGTTTTGAGGAGGAAATTTCTTTGATGATAATTTGCCTCCAATGTATGATGATTATAATGGTTGTGGTATTCTAGTTCCACCTATTATTGAGGATAAAGTTTATTGTGATTATGGTATGCCTCTTATATATGATGATTACAATGATAAATATGATATTTTCAATCCACATACTATTGAGAAGAAAGTTAATTATGATTACAATATTCCTCCTATATTTGATGATTATGGTGATGAGAATAATAATCATAGCTATTTTGTTGAATTTGCTTCCAGTACTAATAATGAGAATGACTATGCTTATGTGGAGAGTAATAATTCTTTTATGCATGTTGCTCATGATGTTTATTGTGATAGTTATATTGTTAATTTTATTCATGATGCTACTTAAAGTTATTATGAAAGAGGTAAACATGGTTCTATGTATCTCAACAATACTAAGTTTTCCCTCTTTATGTTGAAACGTTTGAAGTTGCACTTATTTTGCTTTCCTATGCTTGGTGCTTTGTGTTTTCATGACTTGTTTTTCTACAAGATTATTTTTTAATAGGAAGTGGGTTAGACTTAAATTTGTTTCACGTTTTCTTCTTGATGCTCTGTTTTGCTTCAATTCATATTTCTTATGTGGGCATCTTTTAAAATTATCACGCCTAGCTAAAAGGCGTTAAACCCATGTTTTTGGGACATAACCCATGTTTTTATTTTTGCATTGTTTTTTTGGTTTTTTCTTTCAGTCAAGGTGTTGTATACTTCTGTAACAACTCCTTTGTATCTTTATTTTCATGTATTAGTTGTGCCAACTAAAGTTTCTAGCGAAAGTTGGAGTTAGTTTTGGATTTCTACGCAGGAAACAGATTTCTGTTGTCCACCGTAGAAACTTTTATAATTCACAAAAAGATCGAAATGACCTGAAACTTTATTGCTTATTCCTCAGCTAATTCCGAAAATTTAAGTTCTTTAAGTTTTTTTTATTTGAGAAACTTAAGTGCCCCAAAAAAATTCGTCATTACAGACTGTTCTGGTTTTGGCAGATCCTACCATTTTTCTTGCATTTCCTTTTTTACGATGTCAAGTGGATTTCTTTTCTTCATGAAACATCAGTGGATATAACTTATGTTTAAAAGTATCAATAGCATTTGTGCCCAGGCAGAACCCATGATTTTTTTTATTGTGGCACTAACCCTCTAATGTGAATTACTTTTTGAGTGTGGTGTGAAGGAAGTTTGTAAGGATCAAGAGAAGAGATTAAATAATGTGATCAAGAAGAGTGCAAGGCCAAAGCTTGGGGATGCCCCCGTGGTTCATCCCAGAAAATTCTAAGAAGACTCAAGCGTCTAAGCTTGGGGATGCCATCCCCTTCTTCATCAATAAATTATCATGTCACTTTTAGTGAAACTATATTTTTATTCGGTCACATCATATGAAATTAACTTAGAGCATCTTTTATTTTCCGTTCTGTTTTCTTTTGTTTTATTTTGTTTCCTTGTTGCAATAAACATCACTATAACCTAGAATTTTTGTTTGGGAGAGAGGCACGCTCTGTTTTTATTGCTTAGAACAATCTAGTTTTCATTCTTATTGTTCTGTGAGTGTTCACCTTTTGCTACTACTGCGTTTAGCTCTTGTTTTCCACTCGTATATTTTTTTAGAGATAGTTAGTTTGCTTCAGTTATATATGATTATCTCTCTATCCTTTAATGAATATTATCTATGAGAGTTGTTTCAAACAAGTTAATTGGTGTTGGAGAAGAGTAATATATTTCATGCTGATAATGATGCTTGATGGAAATAGAAAATGCTACATGTGGTAGATGGTATAAAGGAAAAAACTTGCATATTCTTGTAGATCACTAAACCGTTTCACTTGATTATTTTCTGTTGTTTTGAGATATTAATATGCTTAATGGTAAACTTGCTGGTTTAGGAAAGTAAAAACAATTAATGGTTGGTCTAAAAGCTTGAAACTATGCCACACTCTAATAACCAGTTGATAGGATAATGGTATATGACTTCCTTTGCTGATAGCAATTGTAATGGCTTTTTGTTACGCGTTACGGTCAGGGTAGCTAACAGTGACTTGTAACTGCCATGGACCCTCTTGGAGTAATTTTCATTATGCCTTGTAAGATCATAATTTTAGTTGTAATCTTTTAACTTGTGATTTCTATGTTACAGTTTTCTGGCACTTCCACCATCCATATTTGCTAGCCTCTTCGGTACTGTGCATTGCTCATTCTCACATTGAGAGTTGGTGCACACTTTGCCAGTGCATAACAACCCCGTGGGAGAACTTTGTTCTTCTACACATAAGCCGAAAATTATCTTCCTCAAAACAGACACCATACCTACCTACCATGGCATTTCCATAGCCATTCTGAGATATATTGCCATACAACATCCATCCTCATTATGTTACTTGATGTCATGCTTCATTGTTATTTTGCATACTGCTACACTGGCAGGAGCATTTAGTTTTATATACATCAGAGATATTTCAGTTTGAGTTATGAGTACTAAAAGTGTGATGATTCATTTTAAAGTAGAGTGTTTCCCCTACCAGCGAGGTTCTAAATAAATAAAAAAGCCCAAAGAGAAAAAGGAAAAAAGAGAGATAATAAATAGAGATGTGGCATCACTACTATCATTTATTCCACACTTGTCCTTGGTTAACATCATTACTTCAGTTTGGAGAGAGTTTTCATATTATGACTTGCATAACTATCTGGGGAACTTACATTATAGAACTTGGCTTGTATATTCCAATGATGAGCCTCCCCAAAAGAGCTCTAGGTCTTCGTGGGTAAGAAAGTTGGATGCACCCGCACTAGTTCCATTGGAGATCTTTCATACACTTATAGCTCTGTGTGCATCCGTAGTGTGGCAATAACTACTCCTTACATAGCTTCGATTGTAAGACTTCCTCTTGTATAATGATCACTTTCAGTTGTGAGAGACTTTCTTCCATTGACCTTCCCCAAACCCCCCATAATGTTCTTTTAGCCATAACATCCTGGTGTCGGAATCAATACAGAACGCTTGCTTGTTTTGAGTGCACAAATATATTAATGATTTTCCTACGTGCATATTGTTATCGCTTAACTTGATCCTAACAAGAGTTTTTGTGAGAGTTTGATGCCTTGGATGATTCTATTGTTGTTCTTGAATCTTAAATCATTTTTAATAAACCATTGCACGTTTGATTGTCTTTTAGTATTGATTCATTGAAAAGTTTTACTCTGTTATTCTTAACGGTTTATACATTATTCTATTGGATATCAACTATAAACCACAGCCTTTATTCATTTGATCCTAGTTTACATGCTTTACATTACTATGATGATTAATATTATGTTGGTAGCATGTCACCTCAAAAATTATTTTGTTATCACTAACCTACTCGAGGACGAGTAGGAGTTAAGCTTGGGGATGCTTGATACATCTCAAACGTATCTATAATTTTCGATCCTCCATGCTTGTTTTCTATCCAATACCTTTATGTTTTCACATGTTTTCCTTCATTTTCCGGATATTTTCATGGACTAACCTATTTACAAGATGCCACAGAGCCTCTTCATATTTTCTGTTGTTTTTAGTTTCAGAAAAATTGTTTTAGAAATATTCTCGAAATTGGACGATTCAAAAGTCAGAAGTCTTAGAATTCCCAGAGGGTCAAGGAAGTGAAAAGGAGACCTGGAAGGGGGGCCCTGGATCCCCCACACCATGTCTGGGCGCGGGTGGCCCCCTCGCCGTCGCCTGGGGGTGGTGTGGGCCCCTCAGGCTCCCACCGCAATCGCCCTTTGGCCTATTTATTACCCTGATGCATAAACCCTAAAGGAATCCTCCTTTTTCCACGAAAAGTTCTGTAGCTCCCACGCCGCCACCGACAATTTTCGGGGGGGGGGGACACAAATCTCTGTTCCGGCACCCTGCCGGGACGGGGAAGTGCCCCGAGACCATCTACATCGACTGGCCACCACCATCTTCATCATCGTTGCTGTCTCCTATAATGAGGAGGGAGTAGTTCTCCCTCGGTGCTGAGGGCTCTACCGGTAGCAATGTGTTTCATCTCTCTCTCCCATGGTGTGTTCTTTATGTGATCATGAGCTTTGTAATCTAGTTGAATAAGTATATGTTACTCTTCTTCTGTTATGCTACTCAGGCGGTTTTGTTATGAGATCTCCGTAGACACTTTGATCATGGTGTAAAGGTGACAGTGTGTGCACCATGTGGTTTAGCATGATATTTATATCTTGTGTTAAATGACCCTATCAAATTGTGGCGTTTGTTTAGTACTAAATTAGGGCGCTCATAGTGACAGCGTGGGGTTCCCTAGAGAGGGAATACAAACTTGAGGAGTACCGTTACATCCCTACACATGGATTGGTGTTCCTTATCTGACCGGAGAGTGGTCCGGAGTAGCATAGTGAAGAGATATATTTTTGCATTCAATTATGTTATCATTGTTGAGAGTGTCCACTAGTAAAAGTATGATCCGTTGGCCTTGTTTCTAAGCATTGAAATACCGTTTAGAATCAGTTCTGCTACATGTTTGCTTGCTGCCATTTTTATTTCAGATTGCTATTACTACTCTTAATCATCCGTATTACTTGTATTTCACTCTCTCTTCGCCGAACTAGTGCACCTATTCAACTGACAATTGTATTAGGTGTGTTGGGGACACAAGAGACTTCTTGTATCGTAATTGCATGGTTGCTTGAGAGGGATACCTTTGACCTCTTCCGCCCTGAGTTCGATAAACCTTGGGTAATCGACTTAAGGGAAACTTGCTGCTGTTCTACAAACCTTTGCACTTGGAGCCCAGTACTATCTACAAGAATAGAAGCGTGCGTAGACATCAACAGTCAAAATTGCTTCGATTTTGAGCATATTAGAAAAAATCACAATCTCAAACAACAAACAGAAAAAATATTTGTCACACTTTGGAAATGATTATTAATCTCAATCTCACTCCTGACACTATTCGATGGAAATTCTCCAATGACAACTCTTACTCCACATCATCGGCCTACAATATGCAATTCGAGGGTCTCATTTCTACCTCCGTGAACCAAATCATTTGGGAGACTTGAGCTCCTCCAAAATACATTTTTTTTGCATGGCTAGTCATGGAAATACGGACTTGGACAACAAACCTCCTTCAACATGGGGGATGTAAAAAAAGATCCCCTTTATGCAATCAAGTCCAAGAATCAGTGACACATTTTATTTTGAAGTCTTGCTTCTCCTTACGGATTTGGTCGCACCCTCCCATGGAGTGGCTTTCATGAAATCTTACCGACCAAGTGGACCAATTTTGAGAATATTATGGAATGGTGGAGCGACATAGCATTTTGTACGGGGCGGGCTAAGAAAGCAATGGCCTCCTTAATTAGGCTCGTCTCTTGGAAACTTGGAAGGATCAAATGATATGGATGGTTTACCTCCTAGACGGCCCGATCTTCTCGAATTGACCAAGAACACGAAGAACAGATGATGAACACGATGAACACGAAGGGGAACAAGGGGAAATCGGGGGAAGAATAAAGGGGAAACGCAGGAATTCAAGGGAAGATAACTAGTAAGAACCGAAGAACCCGAAATCTTCCGTCAACTAAACCCCAAGGTCCGCCTACGGAACGATCTATCCAACTGAACTCACCTTATCGAAAACCGCTTCACACTCGTGGCCGGTGCACCACGCCAATAGAACCTCAAGGGTTAGTTACAGGAAGATTGGGCAATCCCTAACTGAATCCCAAGGGGAAAGGATAGGTATTTGAGGTGAGTCTTGGTACGATCCTAGATACAATTGATAGGAGTAGCCTTGACACGGTCCTACGTACAACCATAGGAGCAGCCTCACAAGAGGGATACAAGAGCAATGCTCCAAGTTCTAATTTCATCTATATCCCTAGATCTGAGATTGGTGAGTCTATTTATAGTCTAGCGCCAAGGAGTAGATGGGAGGAGGAGGTACAAGGGTCAAAGGCCCGAAAGTTGGCTCGCATGCCACGCACAAACGGAGGCTCAGTGGTTTTACCGGAGGTACCTGGTGGTCCCATCGGAGGTTCCGGTCGAGGTTCCGTCAAGTGCACACCGAAGAGGTTTTTGGCGGAGGCAGCACCGATAGCTCTGCCTCCTAGGACTTACCACCGGAGGTTCCGGTGCAGGGACCGGTGGTGGCTTCCTATGTGCACACAGAGCAGCGTTTGGGCGGAGGCGGCACCGGAAGCTCCGCTGCCTCGGGAAGTGCGGAAGCTCCGGTGCTTTTACCGGAGGCTCCGCCACCTAGGGCTTCTTTCCTTCTTCTTATTGAGCCTGGTTCTCTTCTGTTTCCTTGCCCATCCTTCTAGGCCACCATCTTGGTCATTCTCGGCATGGTCTTGGGGTCCACTCGAATGTGTGTAGCTGATCATGCATAGAGTATTTCTATGAGGTAGCGCACCATTCACAAAGTCATTGAAGGTATAGAGAGAGAGGATTGAGTACACCTTATCATGTATTGCCTTGGATCGTGATCTTGTCATTGGTCCAGTTGGTGGAATGGGGTGTGCTGCATCATCTGTCCCCCCCATTGAAAAAGAGTCGACCTTGACTCGTGATCTTCCGCATCACTTGGGTTTCCATGGAAGGGAGAGAGATCCTTGATGTTGAAGGAGTTGTGGACGAGGTACTTGGATTGAGATAAGTCGAGCTTGTAAGCATTGTTGTTGATGAGCTTGATGATCTTGAAAGGTCCGTCGCCACTTGGCTTGAGCTTGGAGTTGCTCTCTTGTGGGAAACGGTCCTTGCGCATGTGTAGCCAAACGAGCTCACCTTCTTGGAACACCATGGGCTTCTTGTTCTTGTTCATGATGGAGGCTCGGTGCTTGGAGTGCTTCTCAAGCATAGCTCTTGTGGAGTCATGGAGCTTCTTGATGTAGTCGCTGAGCTTGTCAATGTCCATGTTAACTTGCTCGCGAAGAGGTAATGGTAGTATGTCGAGAGCGGTGTTGGGGTTGAAGCCGTAGACGATCTCGAAGGGTCTTCTCTTAGTAGCATGATTTAGTGCTCGATTGTAGGCAAACTCGACATGGGGGATGCATTCCTCCCAATTCTTGAGGTTGGGCTTGATCAATGCCCGTAGGAGTGAAGAGAGCGTGCGGTTCACCACGTCGGTTTGTCCATCCGTTTGTGGGCGGTACGCGATGGAGAAAAGTAGCTTGACGCCGAGCTTGGCCATGAAAGTCTTCCAAAAGTAGGAGGTGAACTTTACATCTCGATCCGACACAATTGACGTTGGCACACCATGTAGACGCACAATTTCCCTAAAAAACAAGGTGGCAACATGTGAAGCATCGTCCGTTCGATTGCATGGAATGAAATGTGCCATCTTAGAGAAACGGTCAACAACGACAAATATTGAGTCCATGTTGGTTTTAGTGAGTGGTAGTCCTAACATAAAGTCCATTCTAATATCACTCCAAGGTGCATGTGGTATAGGCAATGGTAAGTAAAGACCATGAGGGTTGGAAGTAGACTTAGCTCGGAGACATGTAGGACACCGCTTGACGAGTCTTTCAACTTGGTGCCTCATCTTAGGCCAAAACTAGTGGTTGGAGAGCATGGCGTAGGTCTTGTCCCAGCCAAAGTGTCCCATGAGACCTCCTTCATGAGATTCCTTCAATAACAACAAACGAAGAGAGGACTCCGAAATACACAATTTGTAAGCCTTAAACAAGAAACCTTTGTGGAGATAGTAATCATCGAAACCTCGATTGGGCAAGCATTTATAAAAAATGGGACCAAAGAAAGCATCGGAAGAGCATAAGTCTTTCATCTCATCCAAGCCAATTACATTGATGTCAAGGCGGGTAAGAAGACACTCTTTTATAGAAAAATCATCCGCTACGACTTTTTCATTACCTTTCTTGTACTTAATGACATAAGGAAATGATTCAATGAATTCTACCCATTTAGCATTCCTTTTCTTCAAATTAGCTTGGCTTTTCAAATATTTCAATGATTCATGGTCGGAATGAATGACAAATTCTTTAGGCCAAAGATAGTGTTGCCAAACTTCTAAGACTCTAACCAAAGAAAATAGTTCCTTGTCATAAATTGGATAACTGGGTTTAGCACTATCTAGTTTTTCACTATGATAAGCAACGGGACGTCCATTTTGCATAAGAATACCACCAAGTCCTATTCCACTAGCATCACATTCAATCGCAATTTTTTTTCTCAAAATCCGATAAGACAAGCAAAGGAGCTTCGGTCAAACATTTATTGAGGGTGTCAAAAGCTTTTTGTTACGCATTGCCCCAAACGAAAGATACATTCTTCTTTGTGAGTTCATCTAAAGGGCAAGCAATTGTGGAAAAATACTTCACGAAGCGGAGATACAAATCGGCAAGGCCATGAAAACGCCTTATCTGACCCACGGAAGTATAGTTAGGATAATGCCTAATTGCCTCGACTTTCTTGTTGTCGACTTCAATTCCATTTGAAGAAATCACAAATCCCAAGAAAACAAGATTGTTGGTGCAAAAAATGCATTTGGAAAGATTGGCCAAGTTTTTATTTGCGAAGAGCCAACAATACTTGAGAAATATGATCAAGGTGATCTTTCAAATATTTGCTATAAATGAGGATGTCGTCAAACTAAACCACGACAAATTTTCCAATGAGTGGTGCTACTTCGCATGTCCCTTTTGGTGGCAAGTAAGGCAAGGCCTTTGGGAACACTTGGACTTTTCCACTCATATTTGGCTTGTGCCTCTCACTCTCTTTGAGGTGGATCACTCTCTCACCACTCATCTCACGAGATTTGAGCTCTGCTTGTTTACGTGCAAGGGTCTTGGCTTTGTCGGTGATCACTTGGCTAGGAGACATGGGGCGAAGCACAAATGTCTGGTTATTCCACTTGAAGCTATAGTGATTGGTACGCCCATCATGAATAGCACTCTTGTCATATTTCCAAGGTCGTCCGAGAAGAACATGACACACGTTCATAGGCACAACGTCGCACTCCACCGTGTCTTCATAGGGGCCAATCTTGAATTGCACGAAAACCATGTGTTCAATCTTGAAGTTTTCGGAGTCACTAAGACATTGGACATGGTATGGATGCGATGTTGCTTGTAAGTCAATTGGAGTTTTTCGCAAAGCTCTTTGCTCGCCAAATTGTGGAAACTACCGCCATCGATGATAACCTTGATTGATTTTCCGTTGATGCCGGCTCTAGTTTGGAAGAGATTGCAATGTTGGGCATGCTCATCTTGAGGAGAAGTAGTAAGGAATCTTGTCACCACTAGCGATGGATTCTTGTCCTCATCGCAATAGACACTTTCTTCATCTTCATTTTGCACATCCAAGGAATTAAGAGCAACTTGGCGCAAGGCATAGTATTGGCCTTCACTCATGGAGTCACGGTCACCATCTTGGTTGACAATCATGATCATCTTGTTGGAACAGTCGAAGGACTTGTGTCCACTTCCGCCACATTTGAAACAAGTGATAGTGCTTGACTTGACTTGAGGAACATTATATGTGGTGGTAGGAGACGCTTGTTTCTTGAACGGTCGTGGAGACTTGTTGGTAGCATTGGAGCTCTAGAGGTGCTCTTGTTGTTGGTCTATGTAGTCACTTGTGTCATTGTTGACGAAGAGGAGGGACTTGAGGCAAATAAGGCCTTTTGCTTGTTGTACTTGAGGTCTTCCGCAATTTGGCGTTCAGCCTTGAGAGCTTGATGGACAAGTGCAACGATGTTTTCATATGGTTGATACTCGACAATATTCCTTATGGGATAGTTGAGGCCATTGAGGAAGCGGTCCATTGTTTGCTCTTGAGAGCCGAGCTTTTATATGTGACATTATGTACGAAAAACCCGGAGGGGGCGATCGGGGGCGATTTTGGTGTCTGGCTCCTGACAGTGATTCAGATGAAGATGATCGAGATTGCGGGGACTTGGGCGCTGGATCGAGCGATGAATGGGCGGAATCCGACCTCTTCTACCTCTGCCGGACGCCGGAGGAGGAAGGCGGAAGGGATCTGCCTGCCATTTCCGCTCGGGAGGAGAAAAGGAGAAGAAAGAAGGTTTCTGTTGCTCTTCAAACTTCAACGCGAGGTAAAATCTCTAATCTCTCAAGCCCCTCGTCTACCTGCTCGTCGCCGACTGGCGATCGGTTTCTCCTTCCTTGTGGTAAAATGATCCGATCGGAAGAGACAGGGAATACGTTGTCTCCAACAACGTTTACGCTGGATCACTTCGATCCGTCTGAGTGGATCCGTGTGGGGCAACGGAGACGCCGTAGAATGCATGATCTACGTGATCATGCAATCCACGAGTCTCATCATGGTGATGCACCTTCGATTCGTTCGAATTCTGCTATGAGTTGAATTCATATACAGTTACTGGCCATACGGGCTGGATACAACGTATTCTGATGGGCTTGTATAGACTATCCATGTACGGAAAAAAGAGCCATACGGGCCCGAGACCGTCTGGACGTGAGGTTCCTCTTAGATTGGGGGGCGCTCAGATAGGGTTCACATCGAGTTCGAGAGGTGCGGTGCCCCTAGTTGCAGCTGCTGCCTTGGCGAATAATGGCGGCGGAAGGGGGTTCGGTGATGATCAAAACCGTGGCGGCTTCCCTAACCGTGGTGGGATGGCTGGCCGAGGTTTTGGCAACAACGTTCATCAAGGTGGACCAAGTAATGCCGTGGGAAACGGAGATCTTAAACCCCGGCAAGGTTTTGGTGGAAATAACAATGGCGGTGGCGGGTTCGGTAACTTCAATGCCGGATCCGATTTTGGCAATGGTCGGTTCAATGGTGGCAATGGCGTAGGGGATCGTTTTCGTCATCCGTATCAGCATGATTTTGGCTACCGTGGTAATTATAGAGGGAGAGCCGGCTATGGGTATGCTCCAAGAGGGCGTGGTGTTGTTCGTCCACGTCCTGTTCAAGCGAGTGCAGTGCCAACGACGGGCCTGCGGGAGGACACGGTGGCTGCGGTTGTACGCCAAGTGACAGAGCCATTACGTGCTCAAGTTGCTCCGGTGGTCGTGACAGTAGCTCCGGGGGCAGTGGCTACTGGCCCTACTTTGCAGATTGGACAAACTTCAATTCCAGTGGTAAACAAACAGGATGCTATGGTGGCAAATCCACCTATTACGATACCACAGACGGTGGTGTCATCGATGGGTGGAGCGGGTGTTGTGACTGAACTTTATGATGCAGTTACGAAGAAGGCAAAAAAAGTGGAAAAACAAAATGTTACCAATGCGGTGGACCTGGTCATAGGACTGCTGATTGTCGAGTGGAGGTTTGTGAGTACTGTGAGGGTTCGGGTCACGCTCCAGAGGATTGTCCTCTTTTATTAGTTGCTAAACAACAAGTGGTCACCCATGGTTTTATTCACGAGGGGTTAACGTTTTATGAGGCGATACCGACGGCTACGTACCGTCCTAAGATCGACTCAGCAAGATTAGCTAAGTTGACAGTGTCTGGTGGTCAGCTCTCAAAGGATCATCGTGGGGATTTCTTGATCTTGTGGAGTCTTGGTTCGTTGTTTGGTAAAACGTTGAATGTGGACATGAAATATACAAGGAGGCATGGAGTTTTGCGGATCCTTGTTGGATGCATGGATTATACCCTAGTGCCGGATAAATGGATCATTTTTTTAAAGATGGTTTCTATGAGCTTAAATTTTCAGTTGAGAACTCAAATTCCGAAGGGTTAGATGATATGGCTATTGACAAGGATGATGATAATGATGGGAAATATGGGGATACTGAGAAAGATAGGGTGATTGATTCTGATGCAAAAATGCAAGAGAAAAATGTTGGCAAGGCCGTGGTTACTTCTTCTTTACTGTCTGATGGAGAACCCAATTCTAATGGTTCTACCTCCGGTGGTGTTAAGCGTGGTTTCACTCCAAGGGTTGTGTTTTCAGCAAATGTTGTTTTCTTCGATGATTTTGGCACGAAGCGAGATTGCTTGTGTTGCTCAGATGGAGATGCCATAGACTTGTGATGCGACACAGCAGGTGAATGGTGTGGAAGTGGTGCAGCAAATAGCTGGTGCGATGCAGCTAGATGAGCACACAACACACATACACCACGGCGTTTCATCTGTCGAACAAGCTGAGCCAACGCAGTCACTTGCTACCGGGCAGGGAACTGCGGATGTGCTGAAGAACAAGGCAGCTGGGAGCGCTGCCGGGATGGTTTCGGCTGCCGCGGTACGCGTTGATGTTGCTTCCGCGGGGCGGGCGTTGGTACCAGGGCAGGCTGCCAAAGTTGTTTTTTCTGCCCCAGGGCACGCTGCCGGGAGTGATTCGGCTGCCGCGGCAGATGCTACTGCGTGTTTCCCTGCCGCGATGCATGCTGCGGTGCGGATTGATCCATTTTGCTCGGCGGAGGTTGGGTATTCGGAACCCATGTCTGTGCTGAAATCTAGGCGTGGTGTTGTTGCGAGGGATGGGCTTGCCCCTCGTTCTGCGGGTGCTGTTTTGAAGTCAGTGGCGACCAATTTTATGTCGTCTGCTGCGTTCACTCACGGGGTTGTACCTCGGTGTTTGGAACGTGATTTCGAGGAAGGACTCACCTACTCATCTCAACCAGAAGGGTTGGGATTCGAGGTGGGTGTGGATCAGCGGGAGTGTGTTACTCTTACGCCTCAACCAGGCGGGTTGGGACGGAGGGAGACGGTGACTCCGCGCTCTCGTTATTCTGAGGACAAGGTGATGGAGTTCGGGGGACTTCAAGACGCGGCGATGGAGATTCGTTCTAGCCCTCGTCTGCGCGCTAAGGATGACGCTGATCTGCCCCAACCACAGCGTGCGATAGCTTTGGCTGAGCGTAGAGACGCTGCATTCTCATCAGGTACTTCACAACGCCCCTCTTTATCTCCTTCGCTCTTTTAATTATTCCGAAATATTGACTAGGCGAGCAGACTAGGTATTTCTTTGGGAAAGGATAAAGATCAAATTAATTCATCAATCTCTGTTATTTTAGAGCGAGAAGATTCTAGAGTTTGGTCTTTTTTAGATACTAAAATTATTGATAATATTGATAGAGATGATAGCACGTTGGAGGAGATGGGTTTTGAGGGGGGTGGTTTGGAGTCTTTAGTGTCTCCGATAGTTCTAACGGGTAAACGTACTCGTAAGAAAGTTACTGGTTGTTATTCAAAACCAAGAAGAAGCGCTAGGATTAGAAAATTAAATAAACAATGAGAGCTATGATTTGGAATAGTGATGCTTTTGGTGATCATGCGAAACATTTAGCGGTCAATGAATTTGTGAAAGAACGTCGAATTGATTTTGTAGCATTGTTGGAAATGGGAAGATCTGCGTTTTCTTCTCATGTCCAACAGTTCTTAGCGGGGGGGTAGAGAGTTTACGTGGTACTGTATACCCCCTCACGGTCGTTCTGGTGGCATGCTAGTGGGTTTTAACAACCAGTCATTGATGGCACAAACCGTTGTGTCAGGTGATTTTTCTGTCAAGCTCCATGTCAAAACTAAATCGGATGGATTTTTATGGAGTCTCGTGATAGTTTACGGAGCTGCACAAGACTCCAAAAAACCCGAGTTCTTAGCTGAGTTGGTTCGGGTGTGTGAAAATGAGTCGTTGCGACTTATAGTTGGAGGGGATTTTAATATTATAAGGCGTCAAAATGAGAAGAGTAATGACAGTTTTAATAATTATTGGCCGTCGATTTTTAATGCAATTATTGAGAGCCTTGATCTGAAGGATTTAGAAATGACAGGGCCTCAATACATATGGGCAAGTAGGAGACCTATTCCAACGTACGAAAAGTTGGATAGATTTCTTGTTAGCATAGAATGGGAACAAAAATATCCTTTATCATCGGTTTATGCTTTGACCCGTGCGGGGTCGGATCATACACCGCTGATTCTCGATTCTGGGGAACATGCTCATGTTGGGAATAATAGCCACTTTTCATTTGAGCTTTCTTGGTTTCGTCAAGAAGGTTTCTATGATATCGTCCTTTCGCGAGTGGACTGCGGTCACTACGGGGGCATCTCCTATTGAACGGTGGCAAAACAAGATTCGCCACTTGCACCAGTTCTTGAGGGGATGGGAAAAAAAATTGTCTGGTCAGTACAAAGTTTTAAGAGATCAATTTACGCAATTGATAGATACAGCTTGACACTAAAGCTGAAACAATTCTTTAAATGCGGATGAGCGAGCTGCAAAAAAGGATGCAGAAGATGAGTTAGCTAAGTTGAGACGCGATGAGGAGACTAATTGGGCTCAAAGGGCAAAGGTTAAGCATATTCAGCAGGGTGGTAGTAATACGAAATATTTCCACCTTATTGCTAACGGTAAACACCGTAAGAATAAAATCTTTCAACTCGAGCAGGATGAAGGAACAATTGTTGGGGAAGCAATTTTTTTATTTGTGAGTACTATAAGAAACTGCTTGGAGCACCGGCTCCAAGTTTTGTTTCGCTAGTAGAGGAAGTGAATGATGATATGCTTAAGATCTCTTCTTAGGAAAACTCTATTCTCATAGCTCCGTTTACGGAAAAGGAGGTGTTTGAGGCGATTTCTTTCATGGAGCATAACAAAGCCCCAGGACCAGACGGGTTTCCTGCGGAAGTTTTTATCCAAAATTTTGGGAAGTCATCAAAAGCGATTTGATGGCTCTCTTCTTTCGGTTATTTACGGGGGAACTGAAATATTTAAACTAAATTTCGGGGTAATTACGTTACTACCTTAAGAAATAAGATGCTAGTCGTATTGAGCAGTTCAGACCCATTTGTCTCCTTAATGTCAGTTTCAAGATTTTTACTAAACTGGGGACCCAATAGGGAAAAATCTATAGCGAGTAGAGTTATCCGACCGTCTCAATCAGCTTTCCTACCGGGGAAAAATATTTTAGAAGGAGTGGTTGTCTTACATGAGACTATTCATGAACTAAAAAATAAAAAAATGGATGGGGTGCTTCTTAAGATCAATTTTGAGAAAGCATACGATAAACTTGATTGGTCTTTTTTGCAACAAGTGTTGAGAATGAAGTGTTTTTCTCCAAAATGGTGTGGTTGGGTTGCTCGTTTTGTTCAGGGAGGAAGTGTGGGTATTAGAGTTAACGATGACATCGGTCATTATTTTCAAACCTTCAAAGGTTTAAGACAGGGGGATCCATTGTCCCCTATCCTCTTTAACTTAGTGGCGGATATGTTGGCTATCCTTATTTCTCGTGCAAAGGAGGATGGTCAAGTGGGTGGTTTGATACCACATCTTGTTGATGGTGGGGTATCAATCCTCCAATATGCGGACGATACAATACTTTTTTTGGAGCATGATTTGCAGAAGGCTCTAAATATGAAACTTATACTCGTGTTGTTCGAACAACTATCGGGTTTAAAGATTAATTTCCATAAGAGTGAGCTTTTTTGTTTTGGGAAGGCCAAGGAGTTTCAAGAGGACTATCGTTACATTTTCGGTTGTGACATAGGATGACTACCTTTTAAGTACCTTAGGGTCCCCATTCATTATCGATAATTGTTAAATAGAGAATGGAAACCAGTGGAAGATCGCCTCGAACTGAAGCTAAGTTTGTGGGTTGGGAAACTTCTGTCATATGGGGATCGCCTCATTTTAATCAACTCGATTTTAACTAGTCTGCCGATGTTCCTCCTTTCATTTTTCGAAATTCTGAAACGAGTTGGGAAGATACTAGATTTTTATAGATCTTGTTTCTTCTGGCAGAGCGATAGCAAGAGGAAAAAGTATAGATTAACTAAATGGAATATTGTGTGTCGTCCAAAGGATCAAGGGGTTTTGGGTATTGAATTTCTTGATGTGAAGAATAAATGCCTTCTCAGTAAGTGGATTCACAAAATTTACATCAGGAGGGTGTTTGGCAGGAGATATTGTTCAATAAATATTTAGGGGATACGACGTTGTCCCAAGTTGTAGCCCGGGGTTCGGACTCACCTTTCTGGAAAGGTTTGATGAGAGTTAAGAACGAATTTTTTTTTTGATAGATGTTCTTTTGTTTTGGGTGATGGACAATCGGTGCGGTTTTGGGAGGATATATGGTTAGGGGATAATGCATTGTCTCATGAATATCCTTCATTGTATAACATTGTGCATCATCGGAATGTTTCTATAGGAAGCGTGCTAGCAAACAATCCACTCAATTTCCACTTTAGGAGGTTTATTACCGGTGAGAGGAGAGCACAATGGATGCATCTCGTCGAACGTCTGATGGATGTTTCGTTATCTCAGGAATCAGATTCATTTCGATGGAATCTCACACCAAGCGGGGTGTTCTCTGTCAAATCTTATTATGCAGACTTGATGCATGGTTCCACAAGATATTTACGTAAATATCCGTGGAAGCTTAAATTTCCTCTCAAAATAAAAATATGCCTCTGGTTTGTTAATAGAAAGGTGATATTGACTAAAGATAATTTGGCTAAGAGAGGATGGAATGGTGATAAGAAATGTGTTTTTTGTGGTTCAAATGAAATGGTGGATCACCTATTTATTTCTTGTTCTTTCGTTAGAGATATCTGGCATTTGATTCACTTTACGTTTAGTATCCATCCACCAAACAATATTGCGAATATGTTTGGTGGATGGTTGAATGGGATAGATGCTTCTACTAAAGCACGTATTCGAATAGGCGTGTCTGTGGTGTTATGGGAGGTGTGGAATTGTCGAAATGATACTGTATTTAATAAAAAACCAAATGCTCACTTCTTTCAGGTTATCAACAAGGTGATGTTTTCTATCCAGACTTGGTCCTTCCTGCTGCCTGCCGATCAGCGAGGACTTATGGATACAGGGTGTGCTCGAATGATGGCGGTCGTTCGGGCTATCTACAGTCGGGATGGGTGGCTTAATCATTGGCGTCACGATTCTTAGGGCTACGTTTTTTTTACCTTTGTTTCCTTTGTCGCAAACTCATGGGATGTGTGACTGTAAGGGGTTCTCCCCGAGATTTTTATCTTTGTGCTTAATAAAATCCTAGCTGTGTGCATCATTTTGATGCAGAGGGCGGGGCCGAAAGGTTTCCATTTCAAAAAAAAAAACACATGAGATTGTATCAAAGATGTCTCCATTTCCTTGTACTACTCATCAACCGACTTCAAACCGTGTCGAAGTTCTTGAAGCTTTTTGAAGAGATCACGCTTGTAGTATGGAGGAACAAAACGAGCATGCATGAATTGCTTCATCTCGTTCCAAATGGCAATAGGAGCAATCCGGTTCCGACCTGTTCGGCTTGTAGACGGTGCCACCATAAGAGTGCATAGCCTTAGAACTCCAAAGATGCCAAAGAAACCATCTTTGTGTCACTAAAGTTGTGGATGCTGAAGATCTTGTCCACCTTGAGAGCCCAAGCGAGATATTCTTCGGATAATTTTCACCACTGAACTTTGGAACATTGAAGCAAAGGGCACTCATGTTGTTGTCTTCATGTTGTCGATGGGGTCGCTCATGATGGTCCTCATCAAAGATAGGTGGTGAAAGATCATTATGGGCATCCTCATTGTCTTGGCGGTGGCGGTCATGATGAGGAGGATGCTACCAGTGGTCATTAGGATGTGGTGGTTGATGGTGACGTAGTCTTTCTTCTCGGTGTTGACTATCATCATGGTCACGGTCTTGTTATTGAGGACGCTCATGGCGTGGGTGTGGAGGAAGTTCTTGATCTTCGCGAGGTTGTTGAGGACGATCATGTTCTTGGAGGTCATCGTGGTTGGGACGCGCATTGCGCCTTGGTGGCCTTCGATCTTGACGAGCACCTTCGACGAAGTCATTGTGGCCATAGTCATGAGTGTGGCCTTGTGGAGGAGGTGGATGATGTTGCCGATGGTCCGGGTGTTGAGATTGTTGTTGAAGAGGGTCACCACGGCCTTGGCGGTGTCGAGGAGGTGGTGATGGCGAGCTATCTACATACCAATTGTGTCGAGGAGCTTGTTGATGAGGAGGTGGTTACGGTTGTTGAGGTTGTCCACCATCCTCCATGTTGATGTTGCGATCATTGCGACGAGATTGGTGATGATCTTGAGTGTTGTGGCTTGAGCTGCGCGGCCTTGAGGACGATGATGATCGACAGAGGTTGGCAAGATTAGCCAAGTTAATGTTGATGCGAGTCATTTGATCATTCAATCGAGCCTCTTGCTCTTTAAGTCGACGCTCATAGCGTTGCAATCCGTCCTTCACGAGTTGACGGAGTTGGAAATGGTCATTGTGGGGACGAAGTTGTTGTAGGCATTGTCGTTGAAGAAAGGGTTTCTTTCATCTTCCGAGCTCGACTTGTGAACACTCCTTCCCTAGCCATCTCAAAAATACACAAGGGTGGTATAAAGAAATGGATGTCTCACTTACTCAACGTTACCTTTTTTTTCATATTGAGGCTAGTGGACGAGCCTAGGTGCAGGGCGGTATGTCAAAAGTGAGTCCAATAAGATCGAAAGAAAACCGCAAACGACAACACACACGCTTTATGTGGAAGGAAAATGGGTTAGGAAAGTGGCAAGGAGAAGCGACAAATCCGAAGAAAAATTTATTGTAAAACGTGGAGAAAAACCGAAAAGAAATGTTAGCACAAGAACCAATCCTAGTTGAGGAAACAAAAATGGAACACACACAGAAAGGATAAATGGGGTTAGTGCGGCCAATGGACGAGCGGAGACTAAATATACCTAACAAAGACTAAGCTCAATGCCACACCAACACAAGGAGGACGCTAGCTCAAACCGCAAACTATAAGTGGCAAAAAGATTCTCACCGTGGCAACCGGTCACTCTCTTCTCTTTTGCGACGCGAAGCTACACGTTCCTACAAGGGATAGCAATTGGCATCGATCTTTCTTCTTTTTCTCCCTTTTTTATTTTTTGATTTTTGATGATTCCCAAATGCCAATTCCTACTAGAAGCTATGATCTCACAAGTGTCGACACACACTCTCGGTCCCACTAATGTGATGCCAAGCGATGTAAAAGAGTTAGTCCGAATGGGCAAGGTACACAAAGGATGGGTTAGTTCAAGCGGAAGCAAGTTATACCTCTCTTGTTGATGCTCACGGACTTGCGGTCGGGGGTTTTCGATTTCGTGTCGATCCGTTGATGTGGTTGCATAGATGATGTTGTGGGCGTCGCGTGACAACTTGTTTCACTCAATTCGGATCAACGACGACAAAGAAATACAAGTTACAAATCTGTCCAGAAATCGAAGAGCTGAAATTTTCTGTGATTTTTGCTCAAATTCGAAATTCCTTGAAACCCTAGATTTTTTTTGGGACAAATTAGAGAAAAGTGGCTGAATAGAAAGGTGGGGGATGGTCTTTGGCAAGAAATAAACGGAACAAATCCACAAAAAACTCAACAAATCCGCAGATCGCTCGAAATCCCTTTTTTGGCTATTTTTGGTGAAATTTTCGAATTTATGGTGGTAGAAGAAAAATTTAGTGGAAAAGGGGAAAGCGGGGGTCGAATTCGTGTCAATCTAGGTTCTGATACCATATGATATGGAGGGGTTACCTCCTAGATGGCCCGATCTTCACGAATTGACCAAGAACACGAAGAACAGATGATGAACACGATGAACACGAAGGGGGACGAGTGGAAATCGGGGGAAGAATCAAGGGGGGAACACAGTAAATCGAGGAAAGATAACTAGTAAGAACCTAAGAACCCTAAATCTTCCGTCAACTAAACCCCGATGGCCGCCTACGGAACGATCGATCCAACTGAAGTCACCTTATCGGAAACCGCTTCACACCCGTGGCCGGTCCACCGCGCCAATAGAACCTCTAGGGTTAGTTGAGGAAGATTGGGAAATCCATAAATGGATCCCAAGGGGAAAGGATAGGTAATTGAGGTGACTCTTGATACGATCCAGGATACAAATCATAGGAGTAGCCTTGATACGGTCCTAGGTACAACCATAGGAGTAGCCTCACAAGAGGGATACAAGAGCAATGATCCAAGTTCTAATTTCATCTCTAACCCTAGATCTTAGATTGGGGAGTCTATTTATAGTCTAGTGCCAAGGGGTAGGTGGGAGGAGGTGATACATGGGTCAAAGGCCCGAAAGTTGGCTCGCAGGCCGCGCACGAACGGAGGCTCCGGTGGTTTTACCGGAGGTTCCGGTGGAGGTTCCGTCAAGTGCACACCGAAAGGGGGTTTTTGGCGGAGGCAGCACCGGTAGCTCCGCTTCCTAGGACTGACCACCGGAGATTCCGGTGCAGGTACCGGTGGTGGCTCCGTTATATGCACACAGAGCAGTGTTTGGGACGGAGGCGGCACCGGAAGCTCCGCTGCCTGGGGAAGGGCGGAAGCTTCGGTGCTTTCAACGGAGGCTCCGCCACCTGGGGCTTCTTTCCTTCTTCTTCTTGAGCTGGTTCTCTTCGGTTTCCTTGCCCATCCTTTTGGCCACCGTCTTGGTCATTCTCGGCATGGTCTTGGGCTCCACTCGATGGTGTGTAGATGATCACAGATAGAATATTTCCATGAGGTAACGCATCATTCACCAAGTCAACGAAGGTATAGAGAGATGATTGAGTTCACCTTATCATGTATTGCCTTGGCTCGTGGTCTTGTCATTGGTCCACTTGGTGGAATGGGGTGTGTTGCATCAACAAAATCCAGAGTCCTCCACAATCATGCCACTCCCCTCGACATCATCTTTGTGAAGATTAAAGACGAGGCTTTATTATGGGTTAGCCGAGGACATTGCATTGAGTAATATAATTACGGGCGAGTAGCCCTTTTGTATGTCCTACAAAAACCTCTAAGGGGCCGCTTGGAATGTATTGTAGAATTTCGGTTCCGTAAAAAATTCCTGGATGTCCATTAGTATCACCGATTCTTAGGAGGACCTAACCACATCCCTGGACATATACCCGGGTATTTAGTTAGATTACAAGCATCCAAGCGGGGCCTATAATATTCTTTCTTAATTAATGAAAATGGGCAAGCCTTATGCCTCGTTTAAAAAAGAAGAAGATCGGGTAATACTAGAAAGAGTGAATCCCACCGTTTACCCCTTATTTGCAGAAATAGGATTACGCCCTCCTATATTAATATAGAAACCACACCGATACAATAGTTTGAACCAAAAAAATGCTGGGGCAACAACACAACACGCCCAAAAGAGAAAAGAAATAAAAGTCGAGGCGAAAAGACCAAATAATGATGACCCGCCACCGTTGCGCCGTCCCTCTTCATCCCACCACGATACAGGCTTCCCCGAAGCGCCTCGTGCCAAGTAGCCCCTTCATGAAGGGAAGCACTACCAACACAATGTCGCTAGCCGGACCAGGGGTCTTAAGGTTTCCCCCGGCACAAAGATTATAGTGGGCAAGGGGTTCCCACGACGCCCTCCAAGAAGGGATAGTGCCACACGACGACGGCACCGGGACGCGATCAGACTAGCTGACATGGATTTCTCCCGACCCGTATCCACAAAAAAAACATGACACCAGGGAAGACCACCACTCAACATCGCCAACCACCACTATGCGCCACCACAGTCTTGGGTCACCATCATCGATCACTTCGAGATACTGGCAAGCGGCCTGCAAGGTGGTGGCGCACGACATCGACGGGGCAAGAGTCAATAGCCTTGTAGCCACGACGAAGGTACCCACCTCCACCGCCGTGAGGCAGTCATCGACCGGATAGAGCAACGAGGGCACACCAGGCCCGGCCAAACCCAAATGGGCCCATAAAGCCCCGCCCGTCCTGCTGTAATAGGTAGGCTGGAATTCCGCCGTCGCAGTCCCGGAGACGTTGCCACCACCACCTCCAGGGGACTCCCGCCGCCGCTACACCCAGCCCGCTCAAGCCCATCTAAGCCCGCTCAAGCCCATATGGGCGGTGCCCAGACTAGGGGCAAGCCGACAACCAGCACAAGCTACAGACGAGGGACACCATCACCGGAGGGCACCACCACCAGAATCTCCCGGCCGCGCCGGATGAGAGCCTCCCGAGGAGCACTGCCGCCATGTAGGAAGAAGGCCCGAACCAGCCATCCAAGCCACGGTAAGGGAAGGCTGCCGCCACCAGCGTCGCCCAGGCCTTGCCCTGCGATCCGTACCGACGGCAGGAGAAAGAAGAAGGGAGGGTGCGGCGGCCGAAGAGGGAGGAACGCCCCGTCGCCCTCGAAGGAGCGAGAGGGGGGGAGGGGGGAGGCTTGCACATTCTTTTACCGCGTATTTGTGTGTTTATGAGACATACTACCCCATTTACTGAAAATTTTAGTGTTACCTCATATTAGAAACTTTGAACCCTGTTTTACCATATTTTATAATTTTACCCGTTCTATTACGTAGGACCGACATGTTAGGTCAATGTGGCGCCAAAAGTACTCAGAGGGCGTCATCGAAGATCTTGTCCAACCTTTTCTTCTCCATCCGTTTCACCCGTTGTCGTTCTCCTCATGTCCTGTAAACTTGATTATCACCTCACATATACCCAAATAAACATGGTATAAAATTTGGCAATATTCATTAGATGGGGTAATTTGTGTGGAAAACGCACAAGTACGCTGTATTAAATTGAATTCAGTCTACTAAAAATCCTGACACTTAATCGCGAAAAAGAAATCCTGACACTTACGCCAGCCACGTTTACCTGCTTCTGATAACCAAATATCACACACGACTCGGAGCTACAGTACAATTATCCGAGATGATTGTTGAGAAAAAGATGCGCACTTACACTCGCGACACAAGGTTCTTCTACTGTGTGCACGGTGATATAGGAGTACATCATTAACTAAGGAGATGTATAAAAGCTGCCATGTAGAAAGCTAGTCAAACACCCAAGCAGCATGACTCCGGTCCTGCTTCCAGAAAAGGCCACTCGGCAGGGAGTATAGGTACAACCTAGCAGTGGCAACTCGGCAGGGACGCGCTGTGCTAAGCCACCTTCACCATGTACTTCTCTCCTCCAACGCTTTTCTTCAAAAAACATTGGCCTTTCCATTAAAAGAGAATAACCAGACAATCACATATTATTACTAAAATATATGTCATGCAAAACCAAACTATTGATGGTCAATGAATTCAGCTAGAAAAGAAAAAAAAAGCTAGCTCGTACGATACATGCCACAGGCTGCGCGCTGCTAGATGATCATTATTTTGGTTTCAAAACTGCCAGACGATGTCGCCATCGTCCCGCTCAGTTTAGAACGTTGTCCCAATACTTGGCATGCCTTTTCTCTCCACTCCCACGGTCCCATTACACAACCAAACACGAATTCTTCCCCAACTCGATTTCTACCCATTTCTTCCCTCAATCCACCAGCGTCTCCCACCGCAGAAGCACACAAGAGTTCTTGAGCTGCTACCCATTTCTTCCCTCAGTCCACCAGCGTCTCCCACTGCAGAAGCAGAGATGGGGACTTGAGCACCAGCGTCTCCCACCGCACAAGCAGAGAAGAGTTCTTGAGTTGCTACCCATTTCTTCCCTCAAACCACCAGCGTCTCCCACTGCAGAAGCAGAGAAGAGGACTTGAGCTGCTACCCATTTCTTCCCTCAGCCCACCAGCGTCTCGCACTGCAGAAACAAATAAGAGTTTGTGAGCTGCTACCCATTTCTTCCCCCCAAACCATCAGCTACTCCCACTAAAGGAACAGAGACAGAGTTCTTGAGTTGCTACCCATTTCTTCCCTCAAACCACCATCGACTCCCACTACAGAACAGAGTCAATTGTTACCCATGGCTAAGCTCAAAGCACCAGCGTCTCCCACTGCAGAACCAGAGAAGAATTCTTGAGCCGCTACCCATTTCGTCCCCCAAACCACCAGAAACTCCCACTACAGAACAGAGACAGAGTTCTTGAGTTGCTACCCAGTTCTTCCCTCAAACCACCGCCTCCTCCCACTGCAGAACCAGAGACAAGCTGCTACCCATGGCTAAGCTATTGCTTCCCATCTTGGCGTTCCTCACGCTGCTGGCTGGCCAAGGTGTCCCAACAGAGAGCGTGCAGACCAACAACAGCAGCATTGCCTACCTCCGGCGCTTCGCAGTGGCGACGGGCGCCAGCCAGGCTCTCGGCTGGAACATCAGGTCCGACCCTTGCGAGGACAGCTGGTCGGGGGTTACCTGCGACAATGACGGCAACGTGATCTTGATCAGTGTTCAAGACAAGGGCCTCCTCGGCACCGTGCCAGACATTGCCCAGAACGACTCATTGTCCAGGCTGGAAGATCTGTACCTCGGAGGCAACGCCTTCACTGGCGTCCTGCCGATGCTGCCTCTCCCCGAGCTCCGGTACCTGGGCCTTGACGGCAACTATTTCACTAGCATGCCAAAGAACTTCTTTGCCGGGATGCCAAAGCTTCAGGAGTTTAACATTACCAATAATACCGCACTTGCTGGATGGACTCTGTCTGAGGAGCTGCATTCGCTCACCTTGCTCAGCTCCTTCCATGCCAGCCATGCCGGAATCAACGGCACCTTGGATGCTTTTTTCAGCAACGGTAGTGCGTTCCCATTCCCGAACCTTCTCAAGGTTTCTCTTGCTAGCAACCAGCTGAGTGGAAATGTGCCGGAGATCAAAGGCAGCAAGATCTTGGATCTCGACCTCAGCAAGAACCATCTTTCCGGGTCGATTACTTTCATCCGTGATCTGGAGTCTTCAGTTGGATACCTCAGACTCAGCCACAACCGCTTCACCGGCCCCATGCCAGACTTCACCAATTTCAAGGTGCTCAATTTCCTCTCCGTCGACAACAACCAGATCACTGGGGTTGTCCCAACATCACTGGCCCAGCTCTCTCAGATCACAGTCGTTTATCTCTCCGGTAACCTGCTGCAGGGGCCAGCGCCAGAGTTCAGAGACTACGTGCAAACAGATGTTGCCAAGGCTGCTGCTAGAGGGAGTTTCTGCCAACTTCACCGTGGACCATGTGATCCACAGGTCGAGTGCCTCCTGGTGATATCGGCAGCATTTGGATATCCAAAGATTTTTGCTGCAAACTGGTTGAGGAATGACGCTTGTGCTGGGTGGGTTGGTGTACACTGTGACGACCGCCGTAGAGTCACCGGGATCAACCTATCCCGTCTCGGCCTCAGTGGCACCATAGATCCGGCATTCGGCTCGCTGCACTCACTTGAAGCCATAGTCCTCGCCGGTAACAACATCACCGGAGAAATTCCGGCGTCCCTGGCACAGCTGCGAGCCCTCCACGTTCTCGACGTTACCAACAACAACCTGGTGGGCAAGATTCCGAAGTTCCGGGATGATGTGGCTGTCTGGATTGAAGGGAACCCACGAGTTCAGCTCTCGGGCAGCTCCCTCTCCGTGCCGAGCACGGTTGGTCTCTTGGTTGGCCTGGCTGTACTGCCACTCTTCCTCGTCTAGCTGTTGTCATTGATCCTGTTCGGTGTTTTGTTGATAGGGTGCTAAGTTTGCTTTTCCACCGCCTGCATTTTACCTTTCCTTCAAAGTTGGGTTCGCGCACACTAGGTGCTGCATCAGACCAACATTGTAATTTTCTTTTATCCACCAAGTTTGTACCAGCACCCTGTAACACTGACAGTTGCTTTGTAATGCATCCTTTCATCATACACTTGCATTTGCATGGCTCTGTTTTTCTCTGGCTTGGATTGTCGATGTTATCAAATGAATGCGTTGCCATGGAATCCAAGAGGGTTAGGAGATGATAATAAGAACACAATTGTAGGCGAAAGATAACATGATGACATGATGTTATTGCACAGTGGCTTCGCAGGCGAGGTCTGGGGGCTGGGAAATGAGTTTGCATCTGCCCCTCTCACACAGCTCAGTTGCAGCTGGAGGTGCATCACTATTCAAAACCACTTGGTGCAAAGAGGAGCGCCGACTTGGACTCAGGGATACAGCCGTCAGTTAATTATGACAGGAAAACAACCTACCACGGCCACATACTATCGTTTGATTGCTGATCAGGGAGTGAGATGGCAACAATACAGGTGGGTCTGGGTTAAACCTATACCAAAGAGACACTAAATCTTTCTCTTGTTAGCATATCGTAGATGGCGGAACACGAAACATAGCACGATTAAGGGCAGCTGTGATATCTTCCCACCCCTGGATTCCATAAGCCATATTGCATTGCACTGCAAGAACTCAGACTTTATCTGGAGCAAGCAGGTGAGCTGAAGCAAGCCAGGAGATCATCTCTATCACGGATTTCATCACTGAAAACGCAAGCAAAATTCAGCAACCAAACATGGCCGATCTGCTTTGCGGCGTGTTTGCTTACTCTGGCATGTCAGGAATGATAGAGTATTCAACTCAAAAAACATCACACACGCACTGCTCATCATCAACAACAACAACAAAAAGTGTATTAGAGACAATACAGCAGTTCTTTCTACAGAAAAAGGGCATTGGGTACAACAAAATGATGAGATATACAATACTGTGGTTGAGCGCCACTGCATGTTTAAAATAATCTGTACAGTAATGGGATATTGGGATATACCCATGACTAAGATGTATGTTATGGATGTTGCCACACTGGATTGCTCGAGTATACATGATAATAGCTGCAGTGGTCTAGGTCAAATGTGGCACCTAGCCTTAATCACGCATAGGACTACAAAGATGAATAGGAAACATACTCGTTTATCTAATATGTAGCATTTTTTTTTTGTTAAAAAGAAGATATGTAGCATACTATGCACCAAGCAGAAACCAATTTTCGGAAGAAGTCAAGGCAGCTACGTACATTGCTAAGAATGCAGGTGTCCACATAATTAGCGACTTCACAAAAGTTCAAATTTAAGTACATGTTATACAAATAAGGTTGTGAACATACACACGGCATAACATGTGCAAACATTGGACTATAGTCAAGTCTAAGGTTACATAGGTGAACATGAAGGAGATGTTAGTTCACTTAAGAGGTAGAAGAATAGGTATGGATCGTTTTATTAGCTAATAACAAAGCTAACATTCCATTTTCAAAGACAATGCAATTCCCTAGCTAGGTGGATTACATCCCCATAGGGATAAATATTCTACATCGACTTTTGGTAAGTACAAGTATTGGCAGCAACGAATAACAGAGCAGACCACAAACACAATCATGTTCGAGTAAATCCAGAAGACCTATCATCTAGCGTGCAGCCGTGATTCCCAGATGCAACCTTACAACGAATTGGAAATGAGTAAGAAGCTATATCAAGTAAAACAAAATTGGTTGTTCAAAATCTCTATTCATTTAAACCGAGGAACAACCAGACAGACCGAATTTCCGGAGGTGAAGACAGTTGTTAATCAATAGTCGTGATTTTGTAGAAGTAGAACAGCACAACTTCGAAGATAAATATTTTTACACTTTGGATTAATACCCAGGTTATATAAAATCTATACAGATATTACTAAAAAAGAATATTTTTCATTTCTTCTTCCCTTTCTTTTGGTAAGAAAACAGAGACTGTTTTTGAACCTTGTATAGAACTGCACAAACCATATGCCTAATGCAATTACTTGGAATCCACATTTCGTGTTTGCGCAATCAGAGAGTAATACCAAATAAATTTCGTTCAGCTTGCAAGAAGCACAGGCAGGGATCTCCTTGTCTCAAACCCTGGAAGGTTAAAGAAAAACTCCTCATTTTGACTGTTGCTATTCAATATGATCGGACATGCTTTGGGATCGATGATCACGGCAGCTAAAGGAAAAGGCCACTTGAGTCGGTTCATCCCGCATTTGGTTGACGGAGGCCTGACTCAGATTCAATACACGGATGATATAGTGCTTTTCCTTGAACTGGCAAAGCAATCAATTGTCACAATAAAGCTCCTCTTGTATTTCTATGAAGCCATGCCTTTGAAAATTACAATTTTCCCTGGATGTGCACTAGGGGGCAAATTCATGTGGCCGCTGACTTGACAGCGAAAGGCTGGCCTGGCCAGGTGGTTATAGTCTGTTTCGGGTCCCTGCGTGAACATAAGATTTGTATGCTTAAGCAGGAGGCTTGGACTATTGTTGCTTACTTTGCACTCTTTGTAGTAGTTTTTTTTTCTGCGTTCATTTGCTTAACTACCCCCAGACCTAGGTTGCTTTCAGAAAAAGCAGGGCCCTTTGTGGACCTCCCCTCTAAAAAATAAGAACCATCTAAGAAAGAGCCCCAAGAAGCACCGAATATCAACATGACTTCCTATATTACTCAGTGCAGATGCATCTACTGGTGCAAAGGTTGTAAAGCACTAAAAATCAATAATTTAGTACTAAATGGTGTTTCAGTGATAATCTCCAGAAACTTAACTACCTAAAGCAAAAATGGCAGACTAAGGCATAGCCTAGTGGTTGGGAGGGGTTGATGCCTCCTCACCCACCGGAGTTCGAGTCCTCTTACTCGCAATTTCGGTGATGTTGCGCCATTCTACTTAATTAAATGCGATAGGTTCCTCCCTCGCCGCCATCATATTTTTTGAAGCAAAAATGAATAAAGATCTCACTCCACTATAGTCAGCATCTTATTTTCTTGTTTATTTTTGCTTCTTATGAGAACATTGTGGCTGTCAATAAGAGTTTAAAATAGAGGTCGCACGACATATATGTGGATGTGAACACAGAAAGCCCTGATGGTTGCAACATAATGTGCAGATAGTTCATCACTATATTTATTTGAATTATACTAAATGAAAATGAGATAAATACTAATTTAGAAGTCGGAACTGCTCTACTGATTCACAAACTACTAACTTATTGCAATCAGATCTCAAGGAAATATACCTGAAGAAATAAAAAAATGACTGAAGAATTCCTGCAGTGCGACGAATCAGAAAACCCAAAATGTGAATAGGTCCATTCCACACCCTTTGCAAACCCCAGATATAAAATGTGCTCCCAGCAGAGGCCCTGGCAAGAATCCTGAGAAAAAGAATGAATTAGAATACTCCTGCATGCTAATGTTAGTAGTAATAAACAATAGAACTTCTCGTGCACTGAGAGCATCTAGTGCATTACAGTCAGTGACTTGAATATTGCCAGGTATGTTAGTCTGATTTTGATTTTGCCAAAATTGAAAACAGAACTCTCCATAAATAGAATAGAAGATCTCAGCAAAGCCTTCAAGAAGAACAATGCGGAAGAGATGATGAGTGCTCAGGGAGACATAGCTGGCTCTGTCGTCACTGCGTCGGAAGGAGGGTATCATCAACAGGAAGCACAATGCGAAGGGATGTTGTGGCGGTAGCCCGTTGTAGGCGCAGCGCCGGGCATGAGGAGCCTCTGCCGTAGCAGAGCGATGCGAGCCCCACGCCGCAAGCCCCAGCCATGCCCCATTCAACGAAACCCTAGGATCGCTTCGCCCAGCGTCCTCTGCGGCGGTCCGAGTCCGACGCACAGGTGCTGGCAAGGCGGCGGCGTGCGAGGTGGCAATGCCAACGCGGTTGGTGCGCGGGACGAGGTAGGAGGAGGCGGCGCAGGATGACTTGAGAAGCGACGGGGGGGAGGGTGTCAGGACCTTCAGTTCTCCTATCTGCCTATCTGAATCTTCAGTGAACACTTGCAGCAAGCGAAGCATGCTCGCGAGGAAGAGACGTGTCACACCTATAGCTGGTCAAACGGGCCGGGCCACTGCCCCCGAAGGACGACTTTTTTTTTTTGGCCACGACACGGGACCGACACGTCACAATTTAAATGGGCGCGGCACGGCACGGCACGGCACGAGTCCGTTAGTGCACGAGCCGCTACTCGATTTGAATCACTTGGATCGGTACGGCACGACACGATTAGCTATTTTTATTTTTTAGATTTTATAGCCACTTTTACCTTTTTTTAATTTTATAATAACTATTTTTACCCATTTTTAGATCTAGCGGGCGTTATTAGTGCCTAACGGGCCGTGCTCACTCTAAAAGCATAGACAGTGGGCCAGTCAGGCACATCGTGATTAAACCGGGCCGTATATGGGCCGTGCTTTTTTTAGACACGGCATGGGCCGTATCGTGCTGCCGGTTTGACCAGATAAAATCACACAGAAGGCGTCTCCACCTTTTTTTTAAAGCAGAAGACATCTCCACCTTTTTTAAAGGCAGAAGGCGTCTCCACTAACTTTTTATAGTTACAATGACGATTCAGACAAGAGAAGTACCATTAGTTCACTATAATTCGATTTTGGGCGTGAAAATAATCATGTTGTTAATGTCTTTATGAGTTTTATATGTGTTGTAGTGTGCATGAGTTTTATCTTCGCTTATTTTGATCCACACAGGTAAGGAACAATTGATTATAAATGGACAACATCATATAGAATTCAAACAACTTTGAAGACATCCCAGAAGGTATTTTCTTTTCTACCATCAACGCAATATTTCATGTTTTTTTTACATATCTGAATGAACAATGTTTGGTGTCTAAAAGAATAAACATATTCAAAAAATAAAACCAGCACATAGACGAATTTGTAATATCAATAAGTACTAACAATCGTTCCTCTCTTCTATGTTCCTATAACTAAAACGGACAATTGTCCAATGATTGTTGTTTTCTCCTTTTCTGCGTCTTAGCTTGAGCTTTTGGCCTAGGCCCATCAACAGGATCATTTCCTGTTGTTGAAGTACCTGCAGGTGGATTTTTTTTTATTACAAACTACTGAAAAAAATGAGAGGTCGTCAATTATTCGATTCAATTGAGTTCTGGACTTTATTTAGTTTGCAAATATGGGCTGCATAAGTATAGTAACCAAACCTTTCTTGATGTTCCTTTTAGGAGTTTTCTTCTCAAACATCTCTCTATCTAGGTGTTTCTTTGTACATGTAGCATAGTTGTGTTCATGTGAACCACAATGCTTACATGTGATTTGCTGTTTGGAGAATAATTCCTCAAGAAAAGTTTTTGTCTCCCCACTGTTTGTGGTCATCATTTAGAAGGAGCTACATCTAGATTCTGAAGAAAATTCCCATATTCATCTAGATGATAAAAAAACTATGCTGTAATTGGATTTTTGCCTAGTCTTTTTCTTGAATTTCTTTGAGTCCTTCAGATGTAGTCATACCATCCGGCCCTTTTTCTGTCACCTAGCTTTGTTCAATCACATACATGTACTTCTCATTAGTAGCAGCACCATCCGAAGAAATCTCATTGAGTCTTCTTGAGAGCACAATGTATCTTAAATGTCTGCTGCTTGCTGTTAGCTCAAGTGGAACATTGAATTGATGTCTCTAATATATTTCCTTTCCTTAGTTTTCCATGTTTCATTGTAGTATTTCTCCGGGAGTTCCGATATGTTCAATTGTACAAGGACCCTCAGAATGTGAGTACACACTATGCCATCTTTTTTATATTTGCAACGTATGCAACTGGAATCTTGAGCTGGCAGGTCAACAATCACAACGTACCTCCGGCTCCTGAAATCGTTCATAGCAGCCATATTTTATTTGTAAACTTCATATCTAACATGTCTTTCAACGTCATCCACGTGTAGCTTTATGCTAGAAATTATTCGCGTTTGGAATCTATAAAACATTTTCCTGTTGTAGAGGCGACCAGCTTGAATTTCAAGATCATTTCGTATCCAGTATGCAAGGTCAGTTGTCCTTGTTACCGAATCTTGATCCTTTTCACTTTCCTCTATGTCTTCAGAATTTTTTTGTTCCCCAACCAGGAAACTAATGACATTGTATGTAGAGCCAACATTATGTTTAATTACAGCATTCGTGCCTTCACTCCTTGCTATTGAATGTATGAATGTGAAAACTCTCTCTTAAAATACACGGGCACAAACTTTTCTATGTACTTCCACATATCATGAAAGTATTTAATGTGTCCAACATTGTATTTTAGAATCATCTCCTGCCACAACATTTCAAGCTCAGCAAATTTCAAGGAGTTTCGCAGGATATATGAAAAATCTGCATGTAGGTTTGGAATTTTTGATAAGAACCGCCCCCACTTCTCCTCTACCTTTTTTTTTGATACGGAAGAAATAGTTCCATGTCGACTATTAGCGAAAACTTGAGGGATTGCAGTCCTCATCGACACTCACTTATCTGTTATGATTGTAGCAGGTGCTTTCCCACCCATGTGGTGGAAGAATGTCTGAAACAACCATACAAATGTGTCGATTGTATCATTTTGTAATATTGCACAAGCAAACAAAGCATTATGTCCATGTCCGGTAATACCAAAAAAGGAGCAAACGAAAGATTATATTTGTTTGTCTTGTAGGTTGTATCAAAACTTAGACAGTCACCATATAAGCTGTATATTTTCCCAGAGAAAGCACCAGCCCATGAAGGGTTTGTTGCATAGCAAACAATTTTTTTCCTATGCGCGATAAATCCGAAGGGCCAAGATCTAATCTGGGAGATGAAAGGCAACATACATAGAGAGAGACTTAAGAAAACATACCCTCGAAGACTCTAAGCGTTACGAGATCAAATCTCGTTGTTGGTGTAGTCATACTCACACTGATCTCAAGACCGAGAAGATGTGCACCGCAATCCGGCGGTGCCTCCGTGATCGGTCACACGTACGGCTTGATGACGACCTCCTCTCCCTCGATCTAGCGGGGCAGCAGAACTAGAAGATCCCTCAGAACTCCAGCATCACGACGGTGTGGTATGGTGGAGGAAACTTTGTTTAGGGCTTCGCCAAGCACATGAACGTGAGGTGGAGCAGCGAGATGAGGGAGGAAGAGATGACACAAGTGTGTGTGTAGAGGGAGGTCCAACGCCTCTTTATATAGGAGGGGAAGGCAGCCAAGAAATTTTGGTGCCTCCATCTCTCCCCTCATCATGTGGGTGGAGTCTCCACTCAACCCACTCATTCTCTCACCAATTCCCACTCAAAATTCCAAGGGTTTTCTTTAATAAATAAATAAAACAATTTTATTTATTTATTTTAATATTTGTTAATTCCATTAACAAACATTAACACATAACCCCTTGAGTTAGTTGTTTAATCTATTAACAACCATTTGACAAGAATCCCTTTGAACTATTTCAAAATTACCCGAAATAATTTTGGTGTTGTCCAAACTTTTCTTTGATATTCCGTATCCACTCAAACGCGTCATCGAACCTTAAGTGTGTCACCCTATGATTCGTGAATAATGTAGACATGATTGAGACACCTCTCAGATCAATAGATAACAGCAGGACCCGGAGATCCGTAATGACTCCTACACATTCAACGACGAATCTAGTGATCGTGTGAACCATAAACGTCGTAACCAATTCCCTTTGTCTCGCGATATTTTACTTGTCTGAGATCCGATCATTGGTATCAACCATACCTAGTTCAATCTTGTTACCGACAAGTACTCTTTTACTCGTTCCGTGATATGACATCCTTGTGACCTAGTCACATGCTTGCAAGCGGTGTCGATGTGATATCACCGAGAGGGCCCAAAGTATATATCTCCGTCATTTGGATGGAAAAATCCCACTCTTGATCCATGAGGCTCAAATAATACTTCCGAATATCCAACGACACCTTTATAGTCACCCTGTTACGGCGTGACATTTGATGACATCAAAGCACCCTTCCGGTATCAGTGATTGACATGATCTCATGGTCTGAGGAATAAGGTTACTTCACATGTTTGATATAACAATGTAACTTAATGACTTGATCGCATTATTATATTCACTTTGGGTCTATGTTCATCACATCATTCTACCAATGACATGACCCCGTTATTAACAACATTCAATGTTCATGATCAGGAAACCTTGATCATCTATTAATCAACGAGCTAGTTAAAAGAGAGGCTTTACTAGGAGCCATTGTTTGTTTATTAAACACACATGTATCAACGTTTCCGGTTAATACAATTCTAGCATGAGAAATAAACATTTATCATAAACAAGGAATAAGATAATAACCACTTTATTATTGCCTGTCGGGCATATTCCCTTTAGCCCAGATATGCATAGGACTTTGTTTTCTGGTGTGACTTTGAAAGCATAGTACAACTATGGATTGTTCGCCTGCCTTTTTCTGAAATATTCTAAAACCTGCATCATGTCGTTCAAACTATTTTCTTGTCTAATAGAAGTCCTAACATTGCTCACATGTTTTTTTGTTATATGGAACCTTCTTCAGATCACCACCTCTGAGATAGGTTAGGATTGCAAATATCTTTCTTGTAAGCAACTTTAGAGAGTTAAATGTGCGGACAAACAACTTCTTCATTGTCTGTCATGTTCTTGTGTGACCTTAGGTACTTGGAATCATAAGGCGGGCTAAGCTCATGGTTGTGTTGTAGTTCAATACTGGTCACTACCCACTTGCTATTCTTAAGTGTGACAACCATTTTTTGCTTGGCACCTTGTAATAACAATTGTGTTCATTCTTCGTTTTCTTCATTAAGTTGGTGCAATTGAGCATGTTCTTTCCTGCTTTTAACAGCTTTTTCTTCTTCCTTCCAACACTTCTGAATCCACAACCTTTCCAGACCAGTTACACCTATAGGTTTTCCTCGTAGATGCACTGTTATCTTCTGTTTTCCCCTTGTAGTTGTTTGCTTTCTTGACCGAAAAGCCACATATTGATGCATATTCATTGTAAAAACTATAGGCTTGATCATCAGAGTCAAATATCATGTTCATGTGTGGAACATGGTGGGTGAGCACTTCATGACTACAGGTTCCCGCTGCTACAACACTATCCTCTTCCAGGAATAAACAGACGTCATTCGGCGTCAGCTTATCTTGCTCTTCTTCATCAGGCTCATCATCATCACTCCACTGTTCTAAAGAACCAGGTATGCACGTAGGAAAAATTTCCAGCGCTGAATTGTCAACAATTACATCTTCATCAGAGAATACAAAGTTGGGATCATCTTCATTGACTGTCTGTCCTTCATCATTGGTCGTGCTCTCAGCAAACTGTATATGAGTATCACTGTATTGGTTATCGTCTTCATCACCATAATATGCTTCATGTGCACTATTGAGAATCCATGTTTTTTTGTTATAATCATTTTATGTTTCCATGGCTTCAACTTGATCTTCGGTAGTTGTTGATGCATGAGCATACCTCTCCGTTATCGTGAACATATGATTCTGCAAGTTGTTCATGAATACTAGTCAATTTTTTTTCCTTGTTAGAGAAGTTTAAGAAACATGCGAATGGAAACTACTGTACACACACTCACCTCAGCTCCCATTGGCTCGACAATAGTTGAACCATAGCTGTCAAAATTACCCTGCAAATAACATTTGTATTTTTGTAGTCATTTATGCATTTTTTCATATTTTTTAAAGTCATCTAGACCATTGATTTACTTGCGATAGGTTTGATGTTTTGCACTCCAGGAGTAGTTAAATAAATGTTTTGTGCACGCTCGAACCCATATCATCAAGCTGTCATTTCAAAAGACGCATTCAAGCTGAATTATTTTCTTTGGTGCATGCCAATTTTTTCCAGATGTAAAAAGAGATATGAATTCTACAATCTAATGTACACTTATAGGATAGTGTATGAATTACCAGCACAAGAACTTCTCATCTGCACAAGTCGACCAAAATAATCAGATATGGAACAGAAGTGAGGTAAATTTATTTTTCATTATCTTTTCCCATGTTTTGTTAATTATTTTATTTATCTTCTTTCCTGCAATGACTAACTGTGTTTTCAAGAATCTTTAGTTAACATTTTAGCGACTACTTAACGAGTACTTTTTTCCTGACACCAATACATGAAACCAGCTCAAACACAATTTGAGTTACCTGCATATTGCCATTTGCACCATGTTTTGTTCCATGTAGCTTCACTCTGTGACTGATTTTTCCATAAAAATTAGTTGCTCGTAGTCCATGTAGGAAGTTTTGTCGCACATGAAAAGTTGTATCATGTTTTCTTTGTTGCATTGAGTTCATCTTACTTTTTGCTTTCAACGAAATTTGATTAATGTATACAGTGAGACAACTAACCTGTGTCCCTATGATATTTTCTTCATGGAAGAATGTACTTGCATGTTATAAGAAAGAATCAGCATATGAATTTCATGGTTTTGTGTGTGTTTTTACAACACTTCATGAAGCTAACTCTTTTTGACAGAAGCCTGTGTAAGGAGGTCACGTTGATCAAAAGAACCACCAAGAAAAGCACACTACCAACAAGTACCACTAGTAGGAAAAAGGCCTTCCATACGGCCCCCATCAGTCCCCAAACTTCGCGCCCCGTGACTAAAGGAGTTTTAGTCCCGGGTCGGGAGGAGACCCGCGACAGAAGGTCATGCGTCGTGGGTTGGGAAGCGCGTGGAGCCGTGTGGAGGGCTTTAATTCCGGTTGGCGTCGCCACCCGCGACTAATGATCCAGTCCGCTGGCCTCCCTGCCTTTAGTCCCGGTTGGCCTGGCCACCCGTGACTAAAGATACAAACTGCTCGCCTCCCGCGCGGCGGTTTTATTCGCGAGCGAGAGGCAGAAGGGCGCCATTGCTACAGTGCGCACCCGAGTCTCTGTTTCTTCTTCTCTCTTCTCTTCTCTTCCTCTCTTCGATCTTCCTCCACCAAGCACCCATGGATGAAGTTTGGAAGACTGTCCGTGTGGCCACACCATGCGGCAAGAGTCTCGATGTGGCCTACACCAATAATTGCGAGAGGCTCCCCGGTCTTCTTGAGCATTTCGGCTATCTCTATGAACAAGCCGATGAACACCATAGGTTCTTCGGGCTTGATCTAGAGTATACGGCGGATCAACGGGATGTTGCCGTCATCCAGATTGCGCTCAAGGAGTTCGTTTTGGTCTTTCAATGGTCAAGGTAACGCACACGTACAATCTTGCATTTTCGATTTGTTTGTTGCATCTGAAGAATACATGTGTTGCAACATATCTAACACGTTCTATTTTTGTTGTTGCAGTTGTTCAAAGGATTCTACGGCCCTTGTTGATTTTCTTGTCAACAAGGGGTACGACTTCTGCAGTGTTGACATCACTCAAGACCGGCAGAAGTTGATGCGATTGGGTATTGTGATACCTGAATATCACTACATTGATCTTCAGGATCTTATCCATTTTGATGATTTGTTCGGTCACAAGACCGGGATGGCTTCGATGGCAACCGCCTTCATCCACGCCGACTACAAAACCATGAGGTCTGGTTTCCCCTCCAAGAATCACATGCGTTGGGGGAAGACCCCACTGGAGCGGATCAACCTCAACTATGCAACCATAGATGCATACGTTTCCTACGAGTTGTTCCGCATCTACTCGACGGAGCTCGAGTAGATGGTGTTTGTACCGCATGTCTTGCGTTCGATACCTTGCGTTCGATATATGCATGTAATGGATATATATTAGTATGTAATGGATATTATTTCTATATTAATTAGTAGCTATATTATTTCTATATTATGTCAAACACACATTTCAAAAAAAAACAAACAAAAACACATCAAGAAAACAAACAATAACACATCAAGAAAACAAAACAGGAAAACTACCGTTTCTAAATTAATCTAAGCCATAGATGCATATGTTTCCTACGAGTTGTTCCGCATCTACTCGACGGAGCTCGAGTAGATGGTGTTTGTGTACCGCATCTTGCGTTCGATATATGCATGTAATGGATATATTAGTATGTAATGGATATATATTATTATGTAATGGATATTATTTCTATATTAATTCCTAGCTGTACTATTTCTATATTATGTCAAACACACATTTCAAAACAAACAAACAAAAACACATCAAGAAAACAAACAAAAACACATCAAGAAAACAAACAAAAACACATCAAAAAACATATATCTAGTCAATACCAAACTCATCCAGTTGGATTTACTTCAAAATACATTTTTGAACTCATTCTAAAAATAATAGAAGAGCCTACTGGTCTTTTTAAGATTTTAAAATGAATTGGTATTATTTTTCTTAAATTTTTGATATATTATTTGTATTTTTAAGATTTTAAAATGAATTAGTTTTATTTTTCTTTATTTTTGATATATTATTTGTATTTTTAAGATTTAAAAATGAATTAGTTTTATTTTTCTTTATTTTTTGATATATTATTTGTATGTTTAAGATTTAAAAATGAATTAGTTTTATTTTTCTGAATATTTTGATATATTAATAGTATTTTTAGAAATAGTACAAATTAAAAAGTTAATGTTTATTTATTTATTCAAAATTATTAATTACATCATTACTTTTGTTTATTAAAAGATTTATTTGAAATTCAAACAATAAAGAAATGTGGCATCGACCAACATGTTAATAGGATTGATGTGATACTCCTATCACATACATGCGTGCGAAACACTTGGATGCAGGACGGGATGGAACTCGGAAGTTAAGCGTGCTAGTGCTAGAGTAGTGGGAGGATGGGTGACCGAGCGGGAAGTTTGACCACGAGTAAGTAATTTGACTAGAGATAATTGTAGTCAGACACTAAGCAAATAATACAAATTCTGAAAAAAAAGGAGTGAAAAATTGAAGTGAAAAAAGGGAGTGAAAAAAAGGGAGTGAAAAATTGGAGTGAAAAATAATTAGTAACCCAAATGAATTAAAGAAATTACGAAATAAAGTTTAGTCCCGGTTCGTGTGGCCAACCGGGACTAAAGGTCCTCCGCCCCCCGGCTCACGCCACCCGCCCATGTGGCCGGGCCTTTAGCCGCGGTTCGTAAGAGGCCGGGATTAATGGGGAGGGGGGGGGCTTTAGTCGCGCCTATTTAGTCCCGGTTGCGCGACGGGATTAATGGTCCTGGCGAACCGGGACTGTAGGCCTATTTTCTACCAGTGTACAGAAATGAATTTTATGAGCTAGGCGAGTCTAACCTTGGTGAGCACCCCCCGGAAAATCCATCATGAGTCTGTCTCTTTTTATCTTAGTCAAGTCACCATTCGGAGGATCTCTTTGAGTTCTAGTTATCTCTTGCCAGATCGGTACTGCTCTTTTCCCTCAACGCAATGGTGTCGAGCCGAGCTACAGATCTCGTTTTGATCGTCGAAAGGATGGGGAAGAAAGAAGACAAAGAGGTAAGGTTGGAGTGTGGTTGAGTGTTTTTTTCGAGTTGTTTTCAGGGGTTAGGTGTGCTCTGCAGACAAGGTTTTTTTTTGAAACCTCACAAAAACTTATTCAGACTTGTTCATAAATTACAGGGATGTTTAAACTAGGCGGTGGCTCCATAAACCACACATGTCTACCTACTGGCAAAGTCGAAGCAAATTTCGCCAGCCTATGAGCTTCAACATTTGAATCCCTTCTCTCATGAACGAAAGAAGTAAGTCCCCTAACATTGCTCCTCTCCTTAACTTCTTTTGCAATGTTTCCGAACGTGCCTCAGTCCTCTCCATGTAACGCCTTGACCACCTGAAGACACTCGGAAGCCACATGTATGGAGGCTTGCTGAAGATCCTCAGTCAGGTCGAGAGCCTCCCTGCAGGCTAGGGTTTCTAGGCATCCCGGATCCGTTACATCCTCATACACCATTGCCGATGTTCCCTTGTAAACTCCATCCGCTGAGCGACACACCGCCCCAACTGCACCTCTTTGCACCGCCCTCGCCACGGCGGCGTTCATGTTAATCTTGACTCGCCCATGCGGAGGTGCGATCCACGCTCGATGTCTCGAAGTGACGGGTGATCGGCTGCTCTGTCCATGTCCCTGTGTCGGTAACGCCGACAGGTCCTCTAGAAATCTGTCCACTAATCCCTTCGTGGCCATTGGACTCTGGAAGATCTCCTCGTGCACTGCCTTCCTCTTCGCATGCCAAATAGACCACATAGTTACTAGCATACTTATTAAGTCCCCATTCTCCATTGTCTGAAACATGGAGAAAAGCCATTTCTTCGGTGTTGGTTCTGCCGAGAGGGCGATATGTTCGCTGATCTCCTCCTTCGTCAGTGCCCATACACAGCGGGCGAGATTGCACTCGATCAAGGAGTGGCGCCAGGAGTCTTCCGCCCGCAAATCGTACACGCCGCTGTAGACGCCATGTTGCGCCTCTGTCTGACATCACCCGTAAGTAGTTAGTGCTTTGCCAAGCGCCATAGGAAGGCTCGATTTTTTAAGGAACCGAGACCTTCCAGAGCTTAGTCCACAGCTTCCCATCTTCTGTTGATCTCGACGATGCCGGTCATCCTTCCAACCAATCTTCCCGGGATCGCTTTGTCATCACCAGCGCCCGGTAACATGATCGGACAGAAAAAACTCCCGTGCGCTCGAAGTGTCAGGCCCAAAAATCACTTTGGATCTGCGTACACAAAGGGATATTTTTGATAATTTCTATATCCATAGGGAGGAAAAATTATTTGAGCTTTCCTTCATTCCACGCAGCAATATGGTGATTTATGTAATTACTCACCATCACCGGCGCGTTCTCCTTTAGTGGTGCAATCAGCCGTAGCCTCTCACTCCGTGGCACCCAATTCTATGCCCAGGCTTCAGTTGTACGCCCATCACATATCCGTCTGATCAAGCCAATATTGAGGTCGTCCCTCCCCTCCAACAGCGACCTCCAAATCTGAGACGGATGTGTGCCAAGCTCTGCTGATAAAATATCACCAATTGGGAAGTAAACGCTGTTACGTCTTCAACGTATCTATAATTTCTAATGTTCCATGTTGATAGTATGCCAATTGCTACATGTTTTCTCCCTTTTTTATAGCATTTTTACACGTTTTACGGGACTAACCTATTAACAAGATGCCAAATGCCAGTTCCCTGTTTTCTGCTGTTTTTTATTTCAGAAAAGTTGTTCTGGAAATATTCTCGGAATTGGACCCCACGAATCCCGAAGTTCCTATTTTCCCCGGAAGCATCCAGAAGTCCGAAGAGGAGTCGAAGACGGGCACCAGGAGGCCCTCACCATAGCTAGGCGCGGCCCCCCTTGACCACACCTGGGGGCGGTGAGGCCACCCTGGTGGCCCACCGGCGTTGTTCTTCCGCCTATTTAAGGCCTTCCTCCCAAAAACCCTAACCTAATTGGCGAAATTCCACGAAACCTTCCGCAGTCGCGGTCATCGTCAACCCATGTTTCGGGGGGACATATCTCTATTCCGGCACCCTGCCGGGACGGGAAAGTGCCCCCGGAAGCCATCTCCATCGACTCCACCGCCATCTCCATCGCCGTTGCTGTCACCTATGACGAGGAGGGAGTAGTTCTCCCCCGAGGCTGAGGGCTCTACCGGTAGCTATGTGGTTCATCTCTCTCTCCCATATTGTTTGTCGGATATATACCGAATAGGGGTATATCAGATGGCAGTCTAAAGTGCCGGATTACCCGGGTGGCCCAAGTGGTAGTGGATTACGGTCCATTGGGCGGCCCAGTAAGCTGACGCACAGAGGCCGGATTCTAGAAGAACCCGGATCACGGCCCACGTGATCTGGCTTGGAGTAGAAGGCGGATTCCTTACTTTCCAAGTTAATAGTTACCGTAGTCTTCTAGGTTTCCTACTCTGTATGCCCTAATCCGGCTATTATATAAAGCCGGACGGGAGATATGATAGATAGACAGGAAGCTACAGGCTAACTCGCCGAGAGGTTGATCCTTGACGAGCAGCTAATAGAACCTCACATTGTACTCTATATTCACAGGCTTTAGTCCTGAATAGTGAGATTTCAGGAGTAGGAACGCCGCATTACTGCGTCGTACCGAACCTGGGTAAAAACCCTGTGTCATTGTCCTTCGCACAATCACGTCCCCCCACATCTCTATCAGTTGTCTCATGGCACCCCCGTCTATGAATTCTACTACGATGTCTCGACAGTTGGCGCCCACCGTGGGGCTGGCGACGTCAGGCGTTAAGTTTCGATCTGGGATACTCGGCGGAATCGGCAGTTCCATAACTGTCGGAAGCATGGAATTCGACAACGACGTTGGACGCTTCCTCGACAATGGATCTTACATACCGGCGCAAAATCATCTGGTAAGTGCCTGCGTGTTACCGATTGGATCTGCAAACATTTTTATCGGATTAACCGCAAAGGACATGGGGTTTTGCGGTGGAAGTAAATTTATCCCACCCGCCCTATACCCAATCGAAGATGACTACGATACCGGGTTTTGCTCAGATCGCCGACATACAAGTGAATCACACTTTGTCGGTATGGTGCAATCCGAGATCGTCGAAAACACGGATGAAGGCAATCCCGTGCAGGAGGCAGAAAACAGCAAACCCACAACTGAGGTGGAAGATCCGACATCCGTCAACACAACGACGAACTCGGAAGCTGACTCCGTGTTAGCCGCCATCGAGGCGAGATTAGAGTCAGAAACCGGATCATACAACTTTGATTCCGAAGACGAAGACGAGGACGCCTTCGAAAGAAAGGTTAAATCTCTTCAAGAGGGATTCCATGAAGTGCTGATGGCAAAACCGGCTGAAAAGACGGATGCCGACAGCCAGGAAAGCCCTAGAACTCCTCCGCCAGAGGAACAGAGAGAAGACAGAGAAACTTCTCCAAGATACCCCGATGTCAAAGAAATGACAGAGGATGAACCAAACAAAAAACCTCCCTCTTCCAAGAAAAAGCACAAGGCCGCTAAAAACCTCCAGTACAAACTCCGGAAGAAGAAATCGGCGGAATAAAGCCCGCGGAGAAGAAAACAAAATAAATCCTTGTTCCGCCAATGACAGAACAAGAAGAACAGGAGTTACTGCAAACACCAGTGGGAAATTGCACGAACCCCCTGAAGTGCTAGAAGCCAGGATGACATCAAGCTCATAAAGGAAGAAATCGAGGAATACGAGAAAAAGAATAGATCTGGCATTAAACCTACAAGGTTACCCGGAATCGTAAGACCGGAAGTACTGCCGCCAAAAGAAAGTTTCACAACCCATCTTGGCAACAGCAAGTAAACGACAAAGATGCCAGAGGCGAACCAATATACAAAACCGCAGCAGAAAATGCGGAAGCAACGTTTGCCATCCTCAACAATGATATGTACTCCAATGGTGAAAAACTTCAAGGGTGTATGCTTTCTTAGGAAAAGCATTGCAACAACAACAGCAAGGGCAGCAGCGATCAGGGAAGTTGCACGACGACTCAGCCCTATGTAAAACGGCTACATGCGCCGCTGGAGCACCTGGACCGGAAGAACTTGGAGATTCAAGCAATTCAAAAGAAAAGAAAGCAGATCCGAGAAAAGACAAGAAAAATCCAGACAATAAGGATGAAGCGTCTAGAACCGGATCCCACTTCCCGAAAGATGGAACTAATCCTCGCAATCGGGAAGAAAAGAACCGGAATGACGGAAAAGCAATGCCGCCTCCGAGACGCCCAGCTGAAAAAGCTGGAAGACAGGATAAACCTCACAGGCGTGAGAGATCCCGGACACCCCCCAGGAATAAGGAAAGACACAGGAGTAGAACTCCACCTTATCCAAAGGGGCAAGATCTCGGACGAAATAGAGATGATCCCGGAAAAGCGTGTTCGCGCCACAATGGAAAAGAAAGGAGCAGATCCACTTCTGTCCATTCAGCCGGCAGGTACTCCACACACATGGATAGAGCGAAAAGAGATGACTTATACTTTGGACCTAAGTGCTTCACAGATAGGATCCGAAAGATAACCCTGCACTCTGGCTTTGCCAAAGTTGGTCCAACGTACCAAAAATATACCGGTAGTACAAACCCGGATACCTGGCTCTCAGACTACTATACAGCCGTCCAGATCAACAACGGGACAGACTTGGAAGCCGTAAAGTTTCTTCCCCTAATGTTACTGGATGGAGCCAGAGACTGGATCAATGGATTATCCTCCAGAACTGTCGACAGCTGGGATGATATGGCTCGAGTATTTACTCAGCATTTCCGGGGAATCTACAAACGCCCAAATAGCATCAACCAGCTAAACCGTTGCACCCAATTTGAGGACGAACCATACGTGGATTTCATCTCAAGATGGACGGCAATGAAGAATAGTTTCTCTGGAGTAACTGACGCCCAAGCAATGCATGCTTTCGTCAATGGCCTAAAACCCGGACTTGTACCGTTCATGATTGGTTCCAAAAAGCACAAAGATCTCGGATCTATGCTTACAGCCGCCAATGAACACGCTGCAGCCGACGACGACATCAGGGCAAGAGGAGGCAATATCGATACACTGATACAGGCCAAAAAGAACCCTCGCCCTAAGAAAAAAGGAACTCCAGATGCAACACAAAAGCCCAAAGAGGTTAACATAGCCTTTGGAAGGGAAAATGGGAACAAGTGGAAAGGACGCAGTACGGAACCGATCAATTACACCAAAGAAGAGTGGGAAAAGATTAAGTCGGAAAACTGCGTCCACCACTCGCAATTCGGGAAACCCACCCACACTAACGCACAATGCCGGCTGAAAAAGCATATGAAAGGCAGTGCAGGATCTGGAAACAAAGGGAAGAACTCCAAGAGGAAATTTTCCAAGCAAAAGCCAGCAGCTGAGAAAGAAGACAGTGAATCGGACACTGACAAAAAAGAAGGCGAGCCCAAGTTTCCGAGAGTTGATGGAGAATGTAACCTAACTTTCCTGGCAACTCCCTCAGCAAAGGCGGCAAAGAGAACGCTTTGAGAAATGAACGCGGTTGTTCTGGCAACCCCGAAATTCTTGAAGTATTCAAACACACCAATCACCTGGAATCAGTCTGATCATCCCGGAAACATCCATGAACCTGACACGCAAGCTCTTGTTGTAAGCCCTATTGTCTAAAACACTAGGCCAAAAAGAGTGCTGATGGATGGAGGATCAAGTATTAACATAATGTACCTGGATACACTGAAGCATTTGAGAATCTCCGAGACCCAGCTCAACCACAACAACATACGTTTTCACGGCATCGTTCCTGGCAGACAAGCACGATCCCTAGGAGAAATTTCCCTAGATGTCACTTTCGGAGAAAAGGATCACTTCCGTCAGGAAAAAGTATCCTCGAAGTGGTGCCGTTCGAAGGCGTGTATCACGCGAGATAAATAAATGTTACTCTTCATCTATTGTGCTACTCAAGTGTTTTATTAATATGAACTTTGGAGTCACCTTGTCCCGCGGTGTGAAGGTGACAGTCTGCACAACGTGCGTGTGTGTCCTCTATGAATTTTGGTGTTTGTCTAGTACCTTCTAGGGCGCTCAAGTTGACATTGTGGGGCTAACTAGACATGAGAATGCTTACTTTAAGGAATGCTTTTTGTAGCCCTACACAATGATTAGTGTTCGTTATCCAACCGGAGAGGGTTAAGAGTAGCATAGTGAAGAGAAGATATTTAGTTATTCAATTACGTGATCATTGTTGAGAGTGTCCACTAGTGAAAGTAGGATCCCTAGGCTATGTTTCCAAGCATTGAAACACCGTTTTTCGCCTGCTACATGTTTGCTTGCTTCCATATTTATTTCAGATTGCTATTATTACTTATAACCATCCATATTACTCGCATTTCACCATCTCTTAGCCGAACTAGTGCACATATATACCTGACAAGTATATTGGGTGTGTTGGGGATACAAGAGACTTCTTGTATCTTAATTGCAGGGTTGCTTGAGAGGGATATCTTTGACCTCTACCTCCCTGAGTTCGATAAATCTTGGGTGATCCACTTAAGCGAAACTTGCTGCTGTTCTACAAATCTTTGCACTTGGAGACCCAACACTGTCTACAAGAATAGAAGCGTGCGTAGACATCAACCGTCTTTAAGATCCTCACACTAAGAGACTCTGGCGCAATCAGAAGCCTCCACACTTGTCGTGCAAGTAGGGCGAGATTGAAACGCTCGATGTCTCTGAACCCCAATCCCCCCGCAAATTTTGGTTGCGTCATGGACTCCCATGATACCCAGCTTGTCCTCCGCTGCCCCTCCTCCCCCCCCCCCCCCCCCCCACCAGAATTTGCGAATCATGGAGTTAATATATTCACATAAACCCCTGGGGAGATTGAAACAAAACATTGAGTACGTCGGAATAATTTAGGACACTGATTTTATAAGGACCTCTTTACCTCCAACCGAAAGTAGTTGTTCCATCCAGCCAAGAACCTTCTTCCACACTCGATCTCTCAGGTATTTGAAAGCTCCACTCTTAGTTTTACCTACATCCGATGGCATCCCGAGATACTTCTCACTCAACGTCTCCCTGTGAACATCCAACTCTTCCTTCACAGCTTCTCTCACCACTTCTGGACAACCCTTACTAAAGAAGATAGAGGATTTGTCCATATTGATTCTTTGACCCGATGCATTGCAGTAGGTATTCAACACCTTCTTTATCTCCATAGCACCTTTAGTATTTGCTCTGAAAAACAACAGGCTATCGTCAGCAAAAAATAAGTGATTCACGGCCGGGGCGGTGGATGACATGGGTTTCTTTCGCGAGGCACAAGTTGGCTACCATCTTTTATTTTGTCTGCACGACTGAAGCCCATTGTAGCCGAAAGCCCAACAACTGAAAAAGCCCTATTACATTTTTCTGTGCGATAACTCAAACAAACAAACAACCCAACAAGAAACATAACAGGCCTCAACGAGCGAGTAGCAGGTAGAATTGACCCGTATGTGAGGTGAGTGAGAACTAATTAGGTGAGCGCGCTAGTCACTCCCAAATAGTAAAATTGCCGAAAGTGAAATGGCACTTGGTAAATTAAGAACGAAAATTTCCTTGTGGCACCAATTTCTATTGGCAGCTCTTGCCAATTTTAGCATTTCCGCTTACATTCACGGCAACACCGGGAGGAAACTTCACTGGGCCGCACAACTGGTTGTCTGCAGCATCAAACACCTTGAGATTAACAAGTCCGGAGACATCTGGCAGTGGCCCATCGAATACATTGCCGGCCACGTGGATCTCCACGAGTTTTGTCATGCCGGAGACGAAATCTAGATGCCCGGTGAGGTTCTGGGATTTGCTATCAGCCTCCTGCCTGCTGATGTCAAGGAACTTGATGTTGCTGTTCTTGCCGAAGTAGGAGGGTATCTTATACCAGAGCTGGTTCCTGGCCAGCGAAAGGCTCTCAAGGGCCGGGAAAAGTGTTGTGTTGCCAAAAAATTCCGGGAATTCTCCCCACATAATCACGTTGTTGGCCGAGAAGCTCCTGAGGCCGCGGCATGGCGGTACCTTCCAGAACTCCCCCATGATAACACTGTTGTCGTCGAGGACGACAGTCTCGAGCGCGGGAAAGGCGTCGAAGAAGCCTCGCGGCATGTTCAAAAAATGATTGGACTGTAAATTGAGGGTCGTCAAGAGGTTGAGCCGCCTTGGGAGAATGGGAAGGTCGTCACCAAGGCTGTTGAAGCTGAGATCGAGCTCCGAGAGGAAGATGAGGTCGGCGAGGTCGGTACCGGAGAGAGTGCCGTCGAGGCCGGCGTGGCTGGCCCTGATTGCTGTGACGTGGCCCTGATCTTTGTCGCAGTGGATGCCTGACCAGGTGCCATCGCATGGATCGGCCGATTTGACGCCCCAGTCGAGCGACCTGTCCGCGCCGGACTGAACTGAATTCAGAGTGACATCGCATTTTCGATCTTAGGCGAACGATGGGTTACCGGGTCTACGACCTCGCCAACGCAAGGGACTTGGCGATGGCATTCATTGCCGTGACGTCCTTGGGGTCTGTCGGCGCAGCGGCCGAGAGACGACAGACGCCATCGCCGACAGCTAGTAGCGTGGCGAGGAAGAAGATCACGGCTATGGACATTGTGTTACTGGAATATCTCTGGAGATACCAAGGGATTCTTCGATACGATCACATCTGGCCCTCGCAGTCTTATATATAGACGATCGATCGGTTCTAGCCTTCTAGGCTGCATCGGATGTAAATATTTTTATGGCATGGGCTGCTACCGAATCAAGAAATTCCATATATTCTGCACTGATTAACAAAATCTAGAAATAAATGGCAAAATCTTTCGTGCAAGATATTCACTATATCAAGATCTCCGCGTTATGGCCTGTGATTATATGCTAACCAAACGTACGTGCACAGTCAAAACATTTTGCACCTAGTAAATCTAGAAATTATTGGACATAGTGCCCACGCCGCCATGCGCTGCTACCGCATGAAACCTGACGACAATATATACTATCTTCTCTTTTTTTTTTGCGAGAACTTCAGATCTATTCATCAACATTCAAGACAGTACAAAGAAAATCAGAAGTAAAAAATTACATCCGGATCCGTATACCACCTAGCAACAACTACAAGAATTGGAGCGAGCCGAAGGCGCGCCGCTGTCATCGCTACTCCATTACGAAAGCTGGGCAAACCTTGTTGTATTAGACAGTCGGAAAGTCATCGTGCTAAGATCCCATAGGACCAGCGCACCAAAACAGCACACATCGCCGATGAAGAGAATCGTAGATCAGAAGAACCCAATCTATAGACACACGAACACAAACGAACGAAGACCAGATCCAAGCGAATCCATCGTTGACAAACGCCAACCGAATCCCGTGAGATCCGTCGGAGACACATCTCCACACGCCCTCAGACGATGCTGACCGTACCGCCGGAACGGGGGCTAGGCGTGAAGAACCTTATTCCATCTATAGGGAGTCGCCACTGCCTCGTTTTCCTGAGCATGACACGAACCCTAACAAATCTCACCAATACATCTAAAAACGGAGTCCTCCCGCCGGCAAGGACCGAGATCCACCGCGACTCCATGGCCCGAAGGCCACAAGAGACATGGCAGACCGGCGGCTGTGCCGGCGGGAGGCAGGAAACGCTATCGCTTGTTTGTGAAGACTCAGGAACGTAGGGGTACGTCCGCTATAATATATACTATCTTCTCTATCTCTATAATTTTCGGTTCCCTATTCTCCCTGACCAGCCATATGTCGCTCCAGTTTTGCTTTCTCATGGGTGACCGTGGCTACGGTCTAATCTGCATGTGAGGGCAAATCATTCTCCTCCTATATGTGTTTCCTTTTTTATACTTGTTTTCCCCTGCGGGGCCCACCGACATGCGGGGAGCTCTTTTGCTTCTCTCCACGCCTCCACCGACATGCGGCCAAGTGGGCAAACAATATATTTGCTAATCCTTGACTACCGCAAATGGATTCTTAATTACTGCCGTAAATAAAAATGCCATGTCCAAATATTAACTTGCCACATGTTAACCATAAGCTAGCATTGCCCACATCGCTCCTTCGTCCGGCAACATTGTTTCCTGTTTTCGCTTCACCCACCTCCCTTGCACATCCTCCTGCACTAAGATTTTATTACGCCCGTTTTCAGCGTTTATTGTTGTCGGATTTTCCGCCCAATCTTTCCTTCCGCTAATTGATCCTTCACTTAGGAAGAGTCGAAGAGATTTGCTATATATTGGTGGCCTCCGGAGCCACCTCCCCGGGCTTCCCGTGCACATCTTCCTTGGAATCCCTCTCTAGATATTCCCATGC